>JBBMOI010000007.1:6060000-6115000 GCA_038088405.1 Porites divaricata | reverse complement strand
TTTACATTGCCTTGGCAGAACATTTTTAGTACGATTTCAACTGCAGCTGAGGATATAGTTCAGCAGTACTCTGATTTGTTTGACACTAGTTCAGTGGGAAAACTTAAAGGAATCCAAGTGTCATTGCGAGTAAGTGATGAGAGCCCTGTGTTTACCAAAGCACGAGTAGTACCATTTGCAATTCGGTCTAAGTACGAAAAGGCCTTGCAGAAATTGGTGGCGGAGGATATCATTGAGAAAGTAGAGCATTCCGAGTGGGCATCACCTACAGTCCCTATTGTTAAAGCAAATGGGGACCTGAGAATTTGTGGGGACTACTCTGTCACCATCAACAAATTTTCAGTCTTAGAACAATACCCCATACCAACGCTGGAGGAACTACTGAGTACATTGTCTGGGGGAAAAAAATTCACTAAGATTGACCTTTCTCAAGCATACCATCAACTAGAGCTTACGCCAGAACGCAGAAAATACACCACAATTAACACTCACCTGGGCTTATACCGATACAAGCGCCTGACTTTTGGAGTGAGTAGTGCTGTGTCAATCTTCCAACACACTATAGAAAATGTCCTTAAGGACCTTCCAGGCTGCTGTGTCCGTATTGATGACATTCTTATTTCTGGAGAATCAGATGAAGTCCATCTGGAAAACCTTCATCGAGTACTCACTCGATTAAAGGACTGCGGTCTTAAGCTTAACCCTGATAAATTCTTTTTCATGCTGGATAAAGTAGAGTATCTTGGTACTACCATTTCTGCTGCGGGAATTTCACCGACTGCAGAGAAAGTGCAGGCAATAAAGGATGCAGCACCTCCAACAAATGTTTCTGAATTACAGTCATTCCTTGGATCAGCCAATTTTCTACGTAAATTTGTGCCGGATTTTGCAAAGTTGGCTTCACCTTTGTACGGATTACTTCGCAAGGAGGTACCATGGAGTTGGTCAAAACTGGAACAGCGCGCTTTTGATAACATCAAGGCTGCTCTGTGCTCTGATTCGGTTTTACGTCACTATGATCCTATGGGTGAATTAGTTCTACAGTGTGATGCTTCTTCAGTGGGTGTGGGAGCTGCATTACTGCAACCTGGACCTGATGGTGCATTACAACCTGTTGCCTATGCTTCGAGGATACTAAACAATGCAGAACAAAATTACTCCCAAATTGAACGTGAGTCATTAGCAATTGTTTTTGGCGTGACCAAATATCGCCAGTACCTGTTAGGTAGACACTTCAAACTTCTAACAGATCATAAACCTTTGATTACTTTACTTGGGGAACACAAGCCCGTGCCCTTGATGGCAGCAGCAAGGATCAAAAGATGGGCATTACTTTTATCTGCTTATGACTATACAATTGAATTCATCAGCGGCAAAGACAATGTGTTTGCAGATTTTTTGTCTAGGAAGCCTATTGAGTACAAGCAGTCTGCTGCAGAACAGGTAACTGTAAATGTGATGTTTATCGAAGAAGACCAGTTTTTAAATGCGTCCGTGGTTGCTATGGAAACCATGAGAGACCCAATTCTTGGAAAGGTGTTACAGTTTACTCAGCAGGGTTGGCTCAATAATCCGGAACCAGTGTTCCAACCTTACTACAGCAAAAGGCTTGAACTCTCTCGTGAAGATGGTATCCTCCTGTGGAACTCGCGAGTTGTTGTACCAGAGTCGTTACAGGTTCTCTTATTGGCCGATTTGCATGCAGAACACCTGGGTATGGTCAAAATGAAACAATTAGCTCGAAAGTACTTTTGGTGGCCTGGACTTGATAAGCAAATTGAGGAGACAGTTAAATTATGCCCTGCTTGTCAAGAATCTGCTAAATCGCCAGCATCCGCCCCAACTGCTTCATGGTCCTGGCCAGGCGGACCATGGAAACGATTACATGTAGATTTTGCTGGGCCTTATCTTGGCAAGATGTTTTTGGTCGTGGTGGATGCTTATTCCAAATTTTTGGAGATAGTACCCATGACTAATGCCACAAGCACCAACACAATTACTACTTTGAGACACATTTTTAGTTACTTTGGTTTACCAGAACATCTGGTAACCGATAATGGGACTCAGTTTACGAGTGATGAATTCCAGAAATTTTTAAGAGAGAACGACATTCTTCATACTCTCACTGCTCCAGGACATCCTGCTACAAATGGGTTAGCAGAACGCTATGTGGGGGAATTTAAGGATAAACTGGGCAAGATTGGAGATACAGGCGAGTCTGTGCAAACAAAATTAGACAGGTTTTTGTTCACTTACAGGGCTACACCCACCACGTTAGGAAAATCACCCTCAGAATTACTTATGAACAGACAGCCTAGAATTAGATTCAGTGCACTGAGAGCCAAAAGTTCTAAACAGGAAGTTAAGGTTTTTCAAGACAACCTTGATAACAAACCCCAGTTTACACCAAACCAAGGAGTTTTCGTGCGTAATTTTGGCAAAGGAGCCAAATGGATTCCAGGAACCATTGTTGGAACAGTCAGTCCCCGGAATTTTGAGGTTCAGGTCGGAGGTATTATCTGGAAACGACATCAAGAACAATTACGTCCACGATTCATACCTTCCACACTAGGGTCAGGGTTAGTTTGTGCGCCTCAGCTACCTGAGCAAACTGAAGGGTTGACCCCAGTAGTGAGGGAAAGGCCTGTTACAACACCAACCCTTTCACAGCCTAAAGAGACTACACCTGTACTTGACACTCCAGCCTTGGATAGCTTGGCTGATGCTTTTTCTTCACCGCAGGACTCATCTGTGCGAGATTCACAACTTCAAGCATCAGCGCCTGAGCAACCAGAACGGAGATACCCTCTCAGAGAGCGTAAACCGCCAGAGAGGTTCTACTAGTCTTTAGTAAACTTAAGTGTTCGTGACTTGAGGACCTGTCCCTATCAGTACATTATTTTGTATCATTTTCAGGTTCAGTTTTTCTTTCCTTTGCTTTAAGAGGGGGCATTTGTCATATCCCATGAATCCTTATGCGCTTCGTGCATGCGCAGTAGGTCTTCTTGCCATGTGCTTACAGACTTGAAGTAAAATATTGTTGAGTTCTTTGCGTTCGTTATACGATTTCTTGGTACATTACAGGAACAGAAAATGGTGTGATGGCAGGAATGCAATGCTACTTTCGCCAGAATGGTCAAGATGGATTTGCTGGAGAGAAAGCACATAAGTATGGTTGTTCACCTGCAAACCAGCGAATTGAGGCTTGGTGGTCTCATTTGAGGAGAGGTAGAGCAGGTTGGTGGATAGACTTTTTTAAGGACATGGTAAATGCTGGAGTATTGGACATAGGTAATGTAATGCAAATGGAAGCATTATGGTTTTGCTTCGAGGCAGTCATTCAAAATGAACTGGACAATGTTAAGCAGCACTGGAATACACACCGTATGAGGCCCTCAGGACATGGCACAGTACCAGGAGTGCCTGATGTGCTGTTCTACTTACCACACAGGTCAAATGCTTTTGAGTGTAAGTGGGCCATTGAAAACCCCAAAATCCAAGAAATGGAGCAGCATTTACTGGACACTCAACCCAACGATGACGAAGGTGACTTATACCAAGAGTATTTTCACTATGTTGTTGATCATGAAGCCCTGCAGCTTCCCACCTCAATTGAAAATGCTTTTAATCTATTTCAACAATTAAAATCTTTTTGTTTTATGTAAATCAAATGGAAGGAGCACTTTTGTTAGAAATTAACATCAATTCATGAACTTTGACAAGTATTTGAAACATGAAGTTGCATATGAAGTTGCATATGAAGTCTGTTTGAATACGCCTTTCAAGTATACGGCAGAAGGCATTGCACACAGAGTGCTGTAGCATCTGAAACACACTTTCTCAGGGCTTACTTATCATGTGTCCGAGGGGAGGAAAAAGCATGGGACGCTACAGCACTGTTAAGATTACACTGTACATATACATCAATCATAAATTTCAACTTAAAGTGATTGTACCTTGTCTTCAATAATTCACCATGGAAACATGTTGCTAATAGATAAAACAGAAGGACATATTTCATAGCAAAACTTTGAGACAGTAATATAAAAAATCTGTAAAATTGACAGAAGATATGGTTGTAACAACATGTTTGCTAAATTGTGGTTATTAGATAGATAGATAGATAGATATTCTGTTTATTTCACCCACTTGCAGCAATAACTGAATTGTTGGAGAAGGTCATTGTCACATACATTAACTATTTACATACATTCACTGAAATTTATAAGTTACAAAGTCATTAATTCTTCTGGTATGACCATGTTGGCGTCTTGGAAGTTGGACCTTATACTGTGATGTATGTCGCATTTTTTGTCAACAGTTTTTTGACTTAACTACAACTGAACATCATTAAGAAAGTAACTGACAATAGGCCACTTTTGATATATTAACATTCAACATGATAGCAACTCTTATGGGGTGCAAATGGTAATGCGAACTCTCTATTGTGCTGAATTTTAATATACTTATTGTAAGTGGCCAATTTCTTTAAATCCTGTTAGAGAAATTTTAAAACTTCCAATGGCTCATCTAGATCATGCCAAAACCATACGAATCTTTAACAGCTGAGGTGATCAGGTCCTCCATTGTCTTCTCATCACTGATGTGGACAGGTATTTTTATAGTGATATCACATGTAGATGCTGTGGGCCTACAGCAGCAGCCCTGCAGGCACCCATGGACAAACTCAAGTATAAACTTCTTAGGAAATCCCAAGGGTGGAATTTGTGAAGAACCCGTCATCCACTTTACAAAGTCTGTCAAGGTCACACCTTCAATACCTGTAAAGAAAAAAGAGGCTTTGATGTTGAAAGGAAAATAATAATGTGGTTTTATACATCTATGTTAGTGCAACATGGTAACAGAAGGGCTTCATTTGCCTCCTTGTAGGAAATTCTAAATTTCCATGTATCACCAAAGCATTTATGTATAAAGGATGGCACAACATCTGCCTACTTGTTACTCACAAATTGATACTGGTGCCATCATTACTCTATTTTAAATTTGTTGTAAAGGCTTCTTGATTTACCGTATTCTCTGTCTGAAATGAGAAACAAAAAGGTACCTCCATTATCCATGGATTCAATAACATCACTGAAGAACTTGTAAGTGTTAAACTCTGCATCTGTACGAAGCTGTGACTCATTGAAGTTTACTATGATCTGATCCAGAAATTCACCTGCAGCAATAGTAAAACAATTTCCATTTGCAAAGACAGGTTTCCAGAGTTCTTTATCTCTTCTCATGTACCCAAGAATACCACATTCACTCAGGGCACTTTCAATTTGGACCAGCTGGGGTAGATATTGGGATAGCTGATCTTCAATGCAAATTGACCTAGGAATATTATGATTTAAGAGTATTAGTGTCTGCTCTTTAAAGAAGCTTTGTGAAAAGTAGTGTTTTTACGCAAAAGGCAGGTAGATAAAACACATGTCTATTATAATTAGTTAAGTACAACTAAGATAATTACTGTATAACAGGTTGAATTCCAGCAACAGTCTCCTTTTGTGGAATGCCTGAATATCCCACTTTTTCCAGCACATCAAGCACCTCATCACATGTCAGTTCAGCTCTCAATTGCTCATCTGTCGTGGCCTTTGATGGCGGAAAACAAAGATTACAGAGGATTTTTCTTTTTGTTCTCTTCTTCAGTGTCTGCGAAGAGTAGCAAAATTTATAAATAACTGAAGATCATGGGGCTTTTGAATGACAATCACATTCTTTTTATTGCTATATCTTTGCAGGGCTTTTTTTCAGTGGGAATCTTTTTGGCTGTAAAATTTAGGCAAATTGAGAATTTTTTTCTTTTCAAAGAAGTACAAGAAGGTAGTAAAACACATGTTTCCTTGCCATGTTCTGCCTAAAGTCACAAAGCCATTAGTGTACTTCTGTGCCCTTAAGGATTACAATTACTTTTTTTATATATGTGCTTGTATGTTAGCTTGAAAAAGTTTATTTCCTGCAGAATTATCCTTAGAATATACAGCGATGCTAATTTACCCTTTCAGAAGTTGTTGTTAGCAAGGGATTCTGGTTTTCTGATGGAGAAAGAGGCTCACCAACGAGAAAGGATGCCACGTCTGGTGACATGAAGTTGGGTGCTGGGCCACGTTGCAATAAGAACATCTCCATTGCTTTTCCACATGTTTTAAAGTCGCCTGCATTCAGAGCCACTGTAGAGTTAACAGGTTTATAATGATTAACAACTCTGCAGAAAAAAAAAAACAAACAAACAAAACAAATGAAAATGAATTAAGTAAAAGAAACTCATTTACAAATGCTTCTGCAAAATTTTGGTGGGATAAAAACATTATTGCTTTAATTTTGAAAGTAGGGTATTCCAAGCATAGCTATCTGCCAGGAGATAAGCATATGAGGAACTGACTGAGCTATTCATGTAACACTTTTTAGTTGGACAAAAAATGAACAAACATCTCTTACTTTATTCCCTCCTGGGGGGGGGGGGGGTTACTTAAAAAAATTTTTTATACAGGAAGGCTGCGCCCTGAGGTCCAACCCCTTAACCTTTTATATACCATTTTTCACGAAAAATGTACCCCTTTAGTATACCTTTTATTGACAAATGGTACCCCTTTCACATTCATTGTTTTTTTAGGACTTTAATTTGCATCCATTTTCACAGACTCAAATGATAGATTTCCCTACCCTTTTATATACCTGAACTAGTGAAACCCCTACCCTTTCATATACCTCACGCCTGGAAAAGGTACCCCTTTCAGGCGGAGCCTCCCCTTATAGGCCGTTATTGGGAGTACCCCTCCCCCCGTTTATCCATAATGCTGACTTCTGCGTATCCTATCTGAAAATAGTTCTCTCTTCGGTCCACCATCATCTATAGCAAGCTCCCCAGTGAAAACAACTTTAAGTGATGATTTGGGATCTATTTTAGTCTGCATGGCTGCCTTGAAATCTTGCCAGATAAACTTTCGTCTGAGTGTAAGACGCTTTGTAGCTCCTGACAACAACTGTCCTGATAATTCAGATATTTTACCTTTTAAAGTTGCTGGCCAGTCAACTCTGCACTGTTGTTGGTACATCACTGGAAGTACCACCATAACTTTGAATGTCACATGGCTGTTCCTCATCATCAAGTAACCACATGGAACATTGATCAGCATGCTCTTCAATATCTGAGAGGGGCAATAATGAGTGGCATATAGGGCAACTTATGAACCTTTCATTTCCAATTTCCACTTCTTGTGACTTTGATGATGTCACTTGCACCTCTCTTGCCAATGATGGGCTGCCTTCATTGTCACTGTTTTTGTTGTCATGTGAAGGCATGTGCTGGATTTCGGTGACAAACACAGGTTCTTCTAAACTTTTTTCATCTTCATCTTCGTACAGAAGGTTGTCCAGATAGTCATCCGTAGAACATAAATAAAACGTTATCCTTCCATATGATTTATCGATTTCTTCTTTGTATCATTGTAATACAAATTTTTCATCACTTCCTGGAAGAGTTCTCACTTCAGATTTGTCATGGTACAACAGTCTATACGATGATGGAAGCGTGGAAGAAATTAAGTTGTTGTTAAAGCGGTTGTTTGTCCACAGCCCTTTTTAGTAAATCCTCAGAATTGCTTTTGGGTGATCAGTCACTGGGAGTGTGATGCCACACTTCACAGAAAGACCACCGTCCTTCATCGTTACAATTCCAACTTGGACTAACTTCCTTTTCAACCCTTTCCGGTTCCTTTTTCAGCCTTTTTGCTACAGATGGCTTGAAATACTTTGAACGATCGTCTTCCTTCCTCGATCGGAATGGTGCGAAGGTTAAGAGCGGCTTTGATGCTGTCGCCGACGTCTTCTGTACGCCACTCAACCTCGTCCCCAGGGCTTTTCCCTTAAAAATGGACGGGGCGGGAAAAGGCCCTGGCATCGGCTATCTGTCTATCTTAAATATTCATATGAACGGTAATGTATGAATTCCTGTGGTCAATTCTGTATCCTCATTGGTTGACGGCTTTTTTGAAAAATACATTAATGTATTGATTTTTGATTGTTTTTCCCGGAAGAAATTTTGTTGAAATTGACGGAAATTTATGGAGGAATCAACTCCTAAAAAAGTTCATCCTCGAAATTCAATTTGCCGGCTTTGCTGCGATGTATTTGAGAGCCGACACTTAACTCGCGTTTTCAGTAGAGCGAGTAAAAAGGAAGGCAGTAAGGAAGATCTTGCCTCGAAGATTAGAAATGTGTGTGGAATTAACATAACTGAAAGTGATTCCCTCTCGACGCTTATATGCAGGAAGTGCGATGGATTTGTGTCCAAGGCGAGTGACTTCAGACAAAGGTGCATGCAAATGCAAATGCAGCTGGAACAACAGTGTTCAGTGAAGCGTTGTGTCGAGCTGTCCCCATCGTGCAAGCCACCTTCAAAGCGCTCAACCAGCGAGCTCCGTCGTTTCGCAGAAGGCTCTTCCAAGCAACTCAATTTCGGAGAGGTTCCAACTCAAGCCATACAACGAGAACCCATGAGAGAGACTAATCAATCGTTTTTGCCTCTAGCATCTGTTCTTCAGGATGAAACACCTTCGCTGCCTGATGCTTCCAAACTCATCGATGGTGACACTGAAGAATTCATTCGGGTAGCAAACACACAACCAGCTGTCATTGCCGATGTCATTAAGCAACGTTGCCCGAGTGTGATTGCAGCCCTAAAATAGACCATCAAAGATGAAATAGCCGCAGCTTGTCAAACGTTATGCAGACGCTCCGATGGCTCGGTTTTATATAGCAACAGGAACAGCTTCGAGACTTTGAAGGAATTTGATTTTGATCGTGTTTGGACAGAAATGAAAACTAATGTACCTTTTTTCATAGAGATCATGAATGCCATGTCTGGAAAGAACTTAGGAATGGAAAACACCGAGCTGGATGTGCGTGTCAAGTACTGCTTTCTCTACTTGGTTCTTATGAACGAAAGATGGCATGAACTGAGTCTGTTGAAACACGTTAACACAATACTGATTATTGAGGGTGGATGTACCAAGAAGGTTTGTACTGTTTTTGTGTATTTGTACAGGTTCAAGTGGAGGTCTTGCTCTTCGCTACCCAATTTTGAAAGAAGGCACAATTTTTGAGACTTTGTAAACATCCAGAATGAAAACCCAATATACACACCAATTGTATTATTTGTGTAAAAACAGTCAGCATGAAATTCTTTATCTAGAATGTTTATAATTGTGTTGTGTGGAAGATGTGAGACGAAAGCACGCTTACCACATTTTAAATAGATATAACCTTATTATGTTTGAGTTTGATTTTACTACTGCCACTCATTACCCAGCAACCTCCCTTCCAATTGAATGCACTCCCCTGATTTCCAATTGTTACTAGTTTACATAAATTACTGATCTATTTTATACGTACCTTACCTGTGACATTTCTTATATTTTGTTCAAATCCACACTTCCTTGAATATTAAAGTGGCAGAAAATAAGAACTCGATGGATGGACTTCTGACTAGATCATAAAATTTCAAACCAGTGCGTTAGTCCCGTGCATTTTGTGTTGTTGCAGGAATTTCAACAATAATTTGCTGTGTTGTACTTGATTTGATTTTTTGTGTCAGTGTAAACTTTAAAGATGCTAGACGTGTATGTGAGGATGGTTTGGTCTCTGTGTGAGATTACCTTGTTGTAACATTTAAGTATTTTTTCATTCTAATGAACTTCAAGAAAGATTGAACAGACTTGGTGTTTGTCTATCCCATGGCAGACGAAATGTTTTGCTTAAACTTCTGGGTGGGCACTTTGCAGACAAAGTAGTTGAACGTGTAAAGTCTAGAAGCGTCTTCAGAGGAACAGGTGACAACTGGGACCTGAAGGTATTAAAGCGACACATGAGAAAGGACGTACAGAATGAAGATCTTCACCTGTTTGCCTCCAACCTTATCAAGAATAGACTGAACTTTGCACATCTGCCTAATGACCATCCAAAAGCTGACAATGTCTGTTTTCCACGGCACAAATTTTCGTTAAATGTTGGCGAATGGAAAATGTACACAGATTCTGCGAAAGTGCTTGTTGGGAGCATCATATGTGAATTTCTGCCCAAATTCAAGTGGATCAAGTCAGTGCTACCTGCCCACATTCCTCACAGATACAGTAAAGAAATGGCAAAGAGGTCAACCATTGTGAGCTTGCCTATAATTGATGCAAATGAGGCTAAATACGAGGATTGTGTCCACATTCTGAGAAGCTATGAAAAGTGGATTGCAGAGATTTATGTCAAAGCAGGTTTACTTGATGCAGTTCCCGAAGTTGACAACCCTCCGGTACCAGATGGGCCAGCAGCACCAGGGCAGCCTGACACACATAGAGAAGACACCCATGGTGACCCCATGCCGGAAATGAAAATGACATTCGCAGGGGATGAGTTGACTAGAGTGAGGTTCTCTGGTGCAAAAGATTTGTTATCAGGGTCACATACTCCATCAGACCGTTTTGAGCACTGCTCACCTTTTAAACCAGTCATGTGGCACACAAAGGCATCACTGCTTCAGTATTCATATTCACTTCTTCACAAGGCAGAGTCTGTAAACCAAAGTGGGAACTCTCAAGTATTTCAGAGAAAAATTTAATCGTCGTAATTCAACCCCATCAAAGGTGCTAGACTCTTATGAAGGGAGTGAAGAGTTGTTTATCAGTGTTGGCCATGCTTATATTGTTTCTGCTGCTCTTGCCTTCTTTGGAATGTCAACTGTTGAGGATCTGCCCTCTAAAAATACATTCCCTGCAAATATTCGCCAAGAAACTTTGGAAAACAAAAAAAAGGCCTTTGATGATATTTTTGGAAGATTCATGGATGAGTTTCTTTTCCAAAAACATGCTAGTGCAGATGTGATTGAGAAGGATGATTTTGTGACAAATTATGGATTGTGTTTCCTCTTCCTCACCATTCTTCTTCTGCAGATGAAAGACCCTGCAGCTGAGGCAGATGGAGAAGGAAATTTGATTAATCAGAAGTTGTTACTGTCTGTTTTTAAGTCAATGGGGACTTAAGCAAATACGCCATTGAAATGTTTATCAGTATTGCTCAGATTGAGTGCATGTTAACCCCACGTCTTGCCGAAGAATTTAAATGGGGCTTTTTTGTCAACTGGAGAGGTGCTGATGGCAACAACATTGAAGATGATCTTACCCAGGAAATTCAAAACAGGCTGAGCAAGAGCATTGTGCAGAGAATGGGGCCAAATAAAACCCTGCAATCAATCAGCAAAGTGTGTAAAGCCACAAATGGCATCACAGAAGTTAAGGAGCAGTTTGACAGATCAGTCGCCTTACACAAGTCTTCAGTGGAGCACACCACAAGAGACTCGCTGAAAGATGAACTCGAAATGATCAATGATCTTATGGCATTGAATCCATTTAATAAAGTACCAGAACGATGCCATGACAGCTTTCCTGACATCAAAAGATGCCCATTGAGATACTTAAAGATTGTAGAGTTTCATCAGTGGTTGGACAAACACAAACAGGAGCTGTCCAATAGAACATAGTTGTTTCTGGGAGTTTGCTAGCCAGTGTAACAAGACAGTAGGGCTTGGAGCAAACCAATGCTTAGTGATGAATCAGGAAAGGAAATAACTCTGTCAACTTATTTTCAGTTTTGCCAACAGTTAGGACTGGTTATTGTGCTGTTAGCATAGCCATTTTAACTGAAAAAAACTCACACAAAACATTTCGGTAGTTTCTTCGGTTACAAAGACACAAACACCTGATACATAATTACATCCTGGTTAAAAAATAAACAGGGACTTAGTTATGGAAAAAGGTCAGCTGATAGAACTATCCTGGAATCCACTCCTGTCAGCAAACCCTGCTACAGTTGAGGGTTTTGTTGAACAATGTATATATTATTTTGCCTGCGAAAGCCTTGCCTTGGTGCCTTTGTTCACTGGAATGCAGGAAAGGTCTGTTCAAACAATCTGGCTTTGGAGGTGAGAATGCCAATTGCATGGTTTGTACCCAAGCCCATAACTTGCCTTAGAGGGGTCATACAGTGTTAGGTTTATGTAAATAACTAAAATATCGTTTTGCCAATTTTTATTGTCATGAAGTCAGAAGCAACATCTGTGACTTCCAAATAAGTTTTGTGGCTCAATTGCATTTTATTCTAAGGGCCACTTTATATAGAATTTAATAGAATTAAGTGACAAAATTATTTGTACTTTTCTTGCATAAATTATGCTGACATTGATTTTGTGTATTAGTAGGTAATTGTTTTCAATATTCATAAGAATATCTCTTTGTTGGGCCTTGGGTTCTCATAACAATGCTGCTGTTATTACAGTCAAACCACTACTTGGCAGTCCCCTCACAAATTAGCCTGGTCAGCGACGTTGATGCATGCTATAGATGTTAGGGCTATCACTAAGATTTCAAGTTGCCGGATATTTGCAATTTTTTAGTAGGTCATGAATTAATGAACACCCAGGGAATTCTTTTAATCTCAGTTTCCTTTTGTTTCTTACAAAAATTGCCAGGGGTCATGCTTATAGTAGCCAGGTAAAATCACCCCCCCCCCCCCCCCCCTGGGCCCTTAATGAGTGCCCTGGATGTGTTCTGAAATCTAGCTTAACAGTGCAAAATTTCAGCTCCTGTAAATAACAAAAATGATCACGCAATGACATTTTATCACTTACAGTTACAGTGAGGCAAAATAAATAAGAAATTCATGACGAGTGAATAGATAACAGTTATTAATGTTAAACTCTTGCAATACCAAAAAAATGGGAGCTGATTCTTTGGGAGTTTTATTTAGTGTTAATGGAGAAGACATGTGCCTTGATCATTTTTAAGCAAGTTCATCACACATCAGGGGACTGCAAAAATAATCACCATAAGATACACCGTAAAGGTACTAGTCCCATGGATTATCCACATTGTCAAACAATAACAAATATGTTATTTGAATAAATTGGATAATTTTTGTATGCAAAAAAATTCCCATCGAGTCAAAGTACTTTTGGTGAATTTTAAATGTAGAACTGCATAACTAATGTTTTTGCCCGAGGCTGTTCCTGAAATATAGCCAATTGTCTTTAAATGGAAATGGTATTCACAACTCTATACAGAAACAAAAATAATATATGGCTCTTTTATATTAAAAAAGGGTAACAAATAGATTTCTCTTCCCGAATACAACTAAAGTTAATAGTTTTGCTGAGATCTGTTGGAAATTGCCAATTATTGATAGTGGTTGGTGGGCAACTGCAATACGTTTCATCATAACAATCATAAAAATTATTGAAAATGAACGTCACAAAATGCTGAATTCAGCATGGCCAACTGTGGCTTCTATCATATAACATTTATTTATTAAGACTCCTGGATGTTTTAGACAGTTCACTTTTCATCACAAATGCCTCTAACAGATTTGCTTCCTGAGAGAATTATACACTGTATTATACCATAAACTGCCGCTTTAAAGCTTCCCTATGTAAAAGCCCCCTATATTACCCCATTTACCTGTAAACAAAGAGTACACCTGGTAATAAGTCCCTCTTCAAATAAATTGAGTTTAGAATGACATTTTGAAGCTTAATTTAAAACCGATAAATGCTAACTGTATGCTCTGCTAATCTTAAAAGCTTATTTCAAAGTCATTTCCTAGCCCCTCTGTTTATAAGCTCTTGTAAACCTTATGAGCAGCAGTTTATGGGATATACATTTGTCATCAGCTAATTATCCCAGTAACAACTCTCACTGTACAGTTGTCATGACTTATGAATGACTTGCTTCAACTTGAATGAGAGGGGCATAATGAGTTATCAAAGAAAAGATCTTTGATGAACAGGTCTCGTCCCATATGCCGAAAGTATCAAGCAGGTCTGCTTCTGTCTTGATAAATTCAATCCCTTCCATAACCTTTTGGGCAAGATTGCTTTCACTTTTGTAGGTAAAGAGCATCAGACCAGTTAAATCTGTCAGAGCCTCAAAGTATGTTATCTCACTGGAAATGAGCCCTTCAAGGACTGGCTTGTTATTAGCTGGCACTTCCCTGACTTTAGGTTTTATTACCTTGGGGGCACTGGTAACAGACATATTACATTGTCCATTACAAACACAGCAACATCTTTCCTGAGTAACACTTGAAAATCCTAGGTACTTCAAAATTACAGTCCTAAGACATGATTCCTCAGATCTACAATAATCCTTCATTTGTTCTTGCACATGCACCTTGTTGCTGGCAATGTCAGAATTGTTATAAAACAATGTAGCACAGGCAGGTTTTCCTGTTCTGCCTGCACGATTCCAAGTTGCTTGGTGGGGAGATGTGTATAATGTGTTCCACATAGGCAGCATTTACACCCATACCAAGAGCTAATGTGGCAAACAAAACCCGTATTCTCGAGTTCTCTTCTTTTATTTCGGAAATTAAACTCTTCTTCATACGTTTTGTTTGGGGAGCATGAAATTGGGCAAATAGCCTTCCAGAGGGATCTTTTGTTTCCCCCACAAATTGCTTATCAGCCAAGATCCTTTCAAACAATCCATAGGCATAGCCACAGTATTTAAGTTTCAAGTATATAATTGTCATGGGATACCTCTCCCTCTGCAAAGCAAGGTCATTTGCAATTGGTACAAGGATCTGGTCAAAACCTTCATAGCCATGGTGGTCGCTCATCCTCACTTTCTTTTCCAAATAGATGTTACTGCGATTTGGGTTGGCTGCAATAACCTTACAGTCTGTCTTCAATGATAAACTGTGTTTAACGTTTTTCAACATCTGCGGTGGTGCTGTGGCTGTAAGGGCTATGACTGGTACAGTTGGAAAAAACGCTTTAAGAGCTGACAGGTCTTTAAAGTCCTTCCTGAAATCTTCACCCCTAAGACACAAAAGAGTTTAAATTATTATTATGTTGCCATCAGGCTTATACCAAAGTGGTTGTCATAGTGCATAAAGAAAATGTAAGGCCAGTTGATAAAATTTGGCATTTCTCACAATTAAGTATCCATTATCGTACTTTTTTGCTCATAAGTCACCTAATAAAATATGCAATTCAGCCACTTAACCAAGCCTGTCCGCCGGTCTGGCCCGATTTACACTTTACACGTATTATGTGCGCTGTCTAAAAACCTTACCATATTTCCACGCAATGAGCTTCGTCGACCACACATCCAACCACATTCCTTTGAAAAATCCTGCTGTTCATCAGTTTGCGTCCTTCCTTACTCAGAAGAGCCTCTGGATGTGCGAACACAATCTGGACATCTCCATTCATTAGTCTCGCACTTGGATTACTTAAAGATCGTTCAGCGCTTTTGTCCTCTGAATAATTAAACAGTCAATCCCTTCCCGCTTGTCGTTGTTTATCTGGAGAACATCAGCAGTAATTCCTCTTTTCTGCAGCACTTTAAGTTGGTCCTCTATAATAGAGTTCAAAGGACAAACAACTATCACAATATTCTTGTCTGCTTTGACAGGCAAGAAGTCCGGTAGGAGCTGAAACAGCAGAGATTTGCCGAAACCGGTCGGTAAAACCGCAATAATATCTTGGTGTTTCAGTAAGCATTCAAAGCACTTAACCTGAAGCGGTTTTAAACAGGAAGATGGAAAGTTACAACGATTAAAGGCAGATCCAAGTCGACTAAGCACGCTTATCACAGACAATGTCTCCGCCATCTTGGTTTGTCACTTTTAATTTATGAAAACCTGGCAAATTTATTACACCCAGGATTTCAGGGTGTAAGATAGACACGTGACCAGCCGATACCAGGCCCTTTTCCCGCCCCACCCATTTTTAAGGGAAAAGCCCTGGGGACGAGGTTGTACGCCACTCGGAGAACCATTCTCCTTATCCAAACTCAAGCTTATCATTTTTCCACATTTATGGCAAAAGACTGCAGCAATCGCACATTTTTCGCCGCAAAATGAGCAGAACATCATCGCCAAAAGCTGAAGCAGCATGTCTTCCTTTCCAGCAAAACATGGATGTGCCGAAGGCTGTAAGGCCAGGTCACACGGCTCGAACCAGGTCATCATCAGTCATACTGCGTGCGCAAGACTTTTCTCATGTTTAATTTGCAGCACAATTTTTAGTTTGCATGTACTATATTTAATTTGCTTTTCCTATTTTTAATTTGCAGCAACATTTTTAATTTACAGGTAATATTTTTAGTTTGCAGCAACATTTTTAATTTGCACGTGTGACCCTATGTATTGTAGTATTTTCAATTTGCAGCACAATTTTTAATTTGCATGTACTGTATTTAATTTGCAGGTAATATTTTTAGTTTGCCGGTAAAATTTTTAATTTGCAGCAACATTTTTAATTTGCATGTGTGACCCTTGTGGGCCACTGTATTATACCCCGCTTGGGTTTTGTGTTATCACTCCGTTGCTAGGTGTGACGTAGTTCCGGTAGATGCATTACACACTGCGCCTGTATGGTGGATTGTGTTCAACATGGCGTCCGGTAAGAAGGAGAAGAAGAAGATTTGGAAAGTAGAATTGAAGAAAATTGCGTCTCTTAAGGGCAAAAAATCGGCAGAAAAGCGGGGTAAAGGAGCCGGTTCAAGGAAAAGTTTTAGTCTGCCAGCAAAATGGTCGGAAGAACATACTGAAACAGATGGGAAGATAGGACTAAAATTTGTCAGCCCCGGCAAGTCAGAATACAGTTCAGAAAAAGCAGTGGCGCAAACCTTAGCTGCGATAAATTTGGAGGCTTGCTTTAATGCCTCCTCAGCCTTGAGTGAACACTCTGAATCAGAGGGTTCAGAACCTAATGTGAGTTTCTTTTTCTTTTGGGCGTTCAAAGTTCAAAAATAAAAACAAGTTTACACTCAAACGCTTGGAGCATGGGGAAACTATGATTCCTCGTGCTAAGAAAGAGATCATCAGAAAGAGCCAGGAAGTGGTGATGTTTCCTTTCTAAATAAATCCTGTTAAGGAAAATCTCATAAGGAAAAATTCTGCAAGCAGTCATGCCTTAAAAATGAGTCTTACACGCAAGACGACAAAAAAATTATGCAAACAAGTAAAAACTATTGCATCCCTGCTAACAATTATTGCTTGCACCCCTTTGATTAATTCTAATGGTGCCTGATTCTAACTTTTCTGGACCTGCAAACTGTCAACCGGTGATTCTTTGTTTTATGGTGTTACACCCACACAAAGTTCCGCAAAGGAGAAAACAAGAAATATAATTCATTTATCTACATGGAATATATATATAATAATCAATCTTGTAGTTGTGCTAATAGAGAAGTCTTCGTTTGCTTGATCCCACTTTAAATGCAAATACAAGGCTTAATTAAAAGAAATTGACCTGTTGAACAGGATAGAAATGAAGGTGTTGATTTTGTCACAGAGTTAAATATTAGTTATCTTAGTTCAAGAAAAACCCTGAAAAAAAAACATCTCAGATTCAGAGACATAGTTGCTTTTTAAAATACAAAAAACGTTCAGTAAACTTCAGTATAATTGTTAGTAACTTTTGTTGATACGGCCAAGCATTGTAAATAAGAAATATACAAAAAAGAAGTCATCAGCGATTCGAAACAAATACTAATGGCTACTGTTATTTCATACTCTCTGGAACACCCAAACAACAAAATTCTCATAAGGGCCACACCTTAAAAAGGCCACGCTACTCTGTTACATCGGGAACAATGATGGGTCCAAACAAATCTCTAAAAATTCGTTTTTCAGCTCCATAAAGCACCAGGAGAATAAAATTCTCACAGAACCACAGCCTAAAAAGGCTAAGCTTCTCTGTTGCGCCAGGAAGGCCAAATTGTTTTTCTTTATTCTGACACGGGTTCAAATATAATCTATAAAAGCTCATTTTAATTTCCCCTGAGACACCTAGAGAATAAAATTCTCACAGATCCACAGCCTAAAAAGGCTAAGCTGCTCTGTTGCATCAAGAAGGCCAGATTGTTTTTCTTAATTATGACAGGGGTTCAAATAATCTATAAAAGTTCATTTTAAATTCCCCTGAGAAACCTAGAGAATAAAATTCCCACAGAGCCACAGCCTAAAAAGGCTAAGCTGCTCTGTTGCATCAAGAAGGCCAAATTGTTTCTTTGAAATGCTGACAGGGGTTCACATAATCTTTGAATGAATAAAATTCTCACAGAACCAAAGCCCAAAAAGGCTAAACTGCTCCGTTGTATCAGGAAGGTCACATTGTTTAACCTTTTGCTGACAGGGGTTCAAACAAAACCTCTAAAAGCTGCTTTTTAGTTCCCATTGAGGAACTAGAGAATAATTAAAAGTTCGTGCAGAGCCAGAACCTAAAAACTAACTGACTTGAGTAAAATTCAAATTTAACTAGTTACTCACAAATTGATTCCTATAAAGCACATGGAGAAACATTCCTTCTCACAGAGTCGCAGCCTTAAAAAGCCAAGCTCCTCTGTTGCTTCCACGCCTTATGGGTGCCCAAGGAGGATTCTTGAAAAACGTAAAAAGTAAGCTTCTTAGCAATTTGTACAGTTCAACAGTAAATGAGGTCTTTGACAGTTAACCTCCAGGGCTGCAATAAGATGCTACCCTAAACACTGGTTATTATTATTAGAGGTCAATAAAGCCATTGGTGATCTAGTGAGAAACTAACTATAGTCTGTTTACTATGAGCATGTTGGAGTAGTAATGCAATAAAACAAATTTCCGACTGGCAAATAAATCTGATTTTTATGCAAGTCTTTATTGTTTTACTCCTCCAACATGGCTGCTGCGTACACACTTAAAACGAAATTAAGGAATATTGTATTCTAACCTTAGCATTGTAAGTTGCACAAAAACGAGCAAGCAGCCACATCTATCTACTTTGCCATGACTGTCCATGATCGCTTAGAAAAAGACAATAACTGCTTATTAATATTAGGTACTCTGGGACAATCTGTACAGCACAGAATCAGCAAGAGAAACTGGTACACTCTATGCAGCAAGGAATGCGATAGATGCAAGGAATGTGACAGTTGACCCTCACAACAACTATTATGCAGCAGCTGAATTTCTAGATAAAGTACATGATGCATATTTGATTGTTGGTGCTCTTCACCATTTTGGCATGGAAACAGTAGAAGATGAGCCAAAGAAGAATTTGTACAGTGGCATGCAAGTTGATGTCAATGCAAAGAAGGAGTATGTCACCAAAACAATCAGGCAATTTGTGGAAAAGCAAGTGGTCAACCAGGTACCAGAACTGAGCCCTGAAGCCCCCACAAGCAATGATCTGCAATGCAGGGAATGTGGAAGATGATATTTGCGCCCGCATGGCCTAAGAAACCATGAGCAAGAAAAGCATGGCATTATTCCACCAAGAAACTGTACCAGCTCAGTCACGAAGAATACCACATCTACAACTATATTCACCAACTGTTAGTACTGTTGCTACTAAGAGCTAATCAAAATGAGGCAATTAAGCCAGATGATGGAGGGCGTGTGATCAGATTGTACAAATATTTTGTTGTTTTTCACAATTTTCAAATGTCCAAAATATGCCTTTGCAATGCTGAATCTCCAAGCACAAGTAAATTGTTTGCTGACTCCAAGGATGAGTTATTCTCTCATTTGGAACAGGTTAGTGAACCACCTGGGTGCAATTGACACAAACCACCCAATGGATCTAGACACTGAACTTGACAAGAGGTTCGAAAATGATTGTCATTCCTATAGAGGCGAGATAACTGACAAGAGTATTGATAGAGAAAGCAGAAGCATGGAGAAATCAGATGCAATCCTCTAAAATTTTGACAAGATCACTTCAGTGAAGAAGCCATCTGGACGACACACAAGAATGTCTACAGAAGAGACGTAATGCTTCTTGTTGAGCACACCAAACCAGCAGATGTCTTCAAAAAAAACGAGGGCGTCTCCACAAAGCATTTCCTGATATGAAGCACAACTGCCTTGAACAGTTAGACATGGACAAACTGAAATACTGGATAAGCAAGTCACTTAAGAAATTTAACAAGAAGCACTTTTATACTTGTAAGTCAACAAGTCTGCATAGATTTTCATAGTTTTTACTTTCTGAAATTAACATGTGGACTAGCCCGCAATTACAGCTGCTTCTCTTCACTCCACACCGCTGGGATGTTTTGTGTCACAGCAGCAGAAACTCCATACTGATGACAAACCATCCCAGGGGTAGGGAGTGAAGATAGGCGGCTGTATTTGCAAGCTCACATTAGCTTGCCCACATTGGCAAGTTTAACTTTCTTATAAATATGTACATAGGTCATTGACTGTCCAGGGCAAACCAAAAGACTTGATCAGTAATCAACTGAAGAAATTTTAGTAAGAAGCTTTTATATCGAATTTAAATTTCCCTTTGTAAGATAAACAAGTTTTCATTAAAATGTTGCATATAGTTAACATGTATTTCATGATCAAGAAATTGTGATTTACATGTCTTGTTTTCGAATGTTGTGGTTCAATTTTATTCTTGGAAAAAAATTGTTTTCCTGTGCTTTTGGATATGGTAATTAATGTGGTCAATGTATGACAAATTGCAATAGAAAAGATGTTTACACTATCTGTAGTTATTGAAGCCTTCAAAAAGTTAGTTATGTTCTTTTGTACTCCTTTCGCAAATCATTGTTTGGTATACAGCAACTGGGCTTTACATCACCTTGTATAGCTCATCAGCCAGACTTAAGATGGGATTCACCCTGTGCATGATCAGGAATCAGCCTTTCATCTGACCGCCGCAGTGTCCATAATAAAGAGGTTAAGTTTATATGAATTTACTCTCTGGGGTAGAGGTTTAGTGTCCGTTTTCCATATTAGTGAGAGTCGGTATTATAGACTGAGGTTTTTTAATTATTAAGAAAATATATGAGAATTTTGTTGGGACATTGGAAACTGTCCGTAACAGAGAGGTGTCCGTGCTGAGAGGTTTGACTGTACTCTATTTTGCTTTGTTGTCTGCTGTTTTTAAGGTATTATAATATTTGCTGTGGTATGTAAACCACAGCAAACAAGACAGGGTGAATCCAGTGTTCCTGCTAATGTACAGGCATGAAGCCTTTTTATCTCAGAAGGGTAAATGATCACTATTACAGTATTTGAATAGATAAACTTATGATAGTAATAATTATTTTATTTCATTTCCTTGCCACGCAGATCAGGGCCGAACGGGGCAGAATCCTACGAGAGCCTGATGTAACAAAATCTATAAGGGACAGATTTCAGGGTGGCTGGAGAGCAAGTCTCCTAACTGTTGTTAGGCGTTCTGACAACAAAGAAGTCATGACTATCATGGAGGAGGCAGAGGGAGTCGACATCAGTGAGGAAAAAGGTTAGTATGACATTTAAATGATAACAATAACTTTAATCGCATATGGTTAATTTTTTAAAAACATCTTTTGAAGGAATTGAATCTTTATTAGAAGTGAATACAGGCATTTTTTCCTGCAACAAAAATCCTCCTTTTAACCCACCACAGGTAATAGATAGTGACAGTCCCTTAGTTTTATTACTTTCCTCTTGTTCAAAGGCTTTTTGTGCGCGTTACACAAGACTTGACCAAACTGGAAACCATGCTTGAAAATTCTTTGGCACTTAGGGTAGAGGTGCAAGTCACGTGAATTTAATTGTAGTCCATCTTGATGGTAAACAGTCCCATTGCATGAGAAGCGTACTATTTAAAAAAAATTCTTTTACTAATTATTGTTATGTCTATTTTTGACCATTCCAATTTTTAGAAGTTAAAAACCATTGCATAATGGCCTCACTGCCCCATTTATTGGCCGATAAACGGAGAGGGGCACAGATTTCTGCGGGCTCATTTTGGAAGAGAGCAAAGGTAAGTTAACAACAAAGTCACACTGAGGATCCTAAAAGTTAACAGATGTAAAGAACGTATAAATCATGACCTTAAGCTCTACACAGATACCCCTTTAAGACATAATTTATGACTGACTCTTGAAATGTTCCTGGTATTATTTTGCTTGATAATAGTGCTTATAATCTCTTCTTGTAATCTTACATTTACAGGTTGAAGATGAGGATGAAAGGATAGAGAAGCTGACTGAGGAGTCAACATCCCCCAGGCTCAATAGCACTGGGGACTTAAACAACTTACAAGAACTGTACTTGGCCTCTGAAGCCATGGTGGTGTGCCGTTTTAATCCACCAAGCATTCTAAATGCAGTAGCTACCTGTAGTGTATTACCTGTAGGCCAGCGGTTACTCATATGAGTACATCTGGGATACGAAGAGTGTGTAGTGAGCGGGAAAGCGAGTACTGTGTGTATTGTTGTGTGTTCTGCTATTAAAAGCATCTGTTGACCTTTGTGGCCCTTGAACACTACAAATTGGCAACAAGGATGTCAAACTCAGTGGAACGAGCATTGCTGCCCTTAGACTTTACGGGTTCTTCGTCTCAGGTCGCCTAGTGGTGGCGACAGTGGAAACAATCCTACCAATATTACATTGATGGCAAAGGAATTACGAGCGCCTCTCGAAAGAAAGCTCAATTACTTCATTTAGCAGGCATGGCAGTCCAAGATATTTTCAAAGACCTTCCGGATCCAGGGCCGATCAATGCCGAGCAGGATAATGAGTATGTAGTGTGTCTTCATAAGCTTGATGCTCATTTTTGTGCCGAGGACAATGTGCCGTATGAGCGCCATGTTTTTCGACAACTTGCGCTGACCAAGGGGGAGACCGCTGACAAATTTATCGTTCGTCTACGAAAACAAGCTCGTCACTGCAATTTTGGTGAAGCTTTGGAGGAAAATTTGCGAGATCAGCTGATCGAAAAGATCTCCAATGTTGAGCTGAAGAAGAAATTACTCGAGGTGAATAATATTACACTAGAAGTGGCGATGGATAAGGTTCGAAAGTGGGAAGCTTTACGCGAGCAGGCGAGTCAAATGGGTGTGCCAAACCAAGAACAAGAACCCGGAGCAATTGGTGGAGCAGGGACTAATGCTGTTGAAGAAAGTCTGGGTGTGGATCGAAAGGTAAAGGTGTTTGTTTCAACTGTGGAAAAGAAGGTCACTTTGCTAAAGACGGCAATTGTCCAGCTCGTGGACTCAAGTGTAGTAAGTGTGGCAAGTACGGGCACTATGCTAACTGTTGCAAGGGGGGAAGGATCCCGAAGTTTGGGAAGCCAAATACCACTTCACAACGGGGAGGAAGACATCAAAGTCAAGGAAAAGGAGGTCAGACTAATTTTGTAGAGGGACCTTTGAAACTCCCAGGTGAGAATGATTCATTTGCCTTTACTGTAGAAGAGCAGACATGCAATTTGGCCGCTTCTGCTGAGCCAGTGATTTGTTTAAGCATTGGGGGAGTCAACAGGGATATGTTAGTTGGCTCTGGATCTGGGAGCAATCTAATAAGCATGGACACTGTTAAAGAGTTAAAGCAACAGGGACTTAAAATTCAGTTGCAACCCTGCACAAGAAAGTTGTATACTTATGGGGGCCATGCGTTTGAAATCGAAGGTCAGTTTCAGTCAGAAGTGTCTGTTGGCAACACGAAGATTGTGGCAGATTTCATTGTTGTCAAAATGGGTCGCTGTTTGCTAGGATATTCGACTGCCATAGATCTGGGAATCCTTCGTGTGGATCCAGCTGGAACTCTTGACACAGGGAACTGTAACACTGTTAATAGCACTTTTGTGGGACAACTCGAGGAAAAGTACCCCAGTTTGTTTCATGGAAGGTTACCAGTTGAAGTTACACGTTGATCCTAGTGTAACCCCAGTGGTTCAAAAGATGTGTAGAGTACATTTTTCCCTGAAAGATAAAGTAACTGCCAAGGTTAATGAACTTCTTGAGAAGGACATAATTGAAAAGGTTGAGGGACCCACAGCATGGGTTAGCCCAGTTGTTGTTGTGCCAAAAGCGTCAGGGGACATAAGGTTATGTGTCGATATGCGTAGGGCCAATGAAGCTATTGTCCGTGAGAGATTGCCCATACCAACTATAGATGAGGTGCTGGAGAGCCTAAATGGGACCGCTGTGTTCTCGAAATTAGATTTGAGGTGGGGTTTCCACCAGATTGAGTTGGATGCTGATTCAAGGGATATCACTGCTTTTGCCACCCATGACGGAATATTCCGGTACAAGCATCTGAGCTTTGGCGTCAATGCTGTGCCAGAGAATTACCAGCATATTATCACCCAGTCAATGGCTGGTCTCCGGGGAGTGGCTAATATAGCAGATGACCTCATCATTCATGGTCGAGACACTGACGAACATGATAAGAACTTACAGCACGTGTTAAAGCGTCTTAGTGAGAAGCAGCTAACCTTGAATGCAGAGAAGTGCACTTTCAGGATGAACAAAGTAGTGTTTATGGCTCTTTTGCTCAGCAAACATGGAGTCAGGCCTACTGAGGAAAAAGTCAGAGCTGTTGCTGAAGCAAGTCAACCGCAGACACCCTCAGAAGTTCGTAGCTTCTTGGGTCTTGTCGGATTCAGTGCAAGGTTTATACCCGATTTTGCAACAACTGCTGATCCCCTGAGAAGACTTGCAAGAAAAGGAAAACCGTTTATGTGGGGCAAGAAACAAGAGAACTCATTTCAGAAATTGAAGAGTCAAGTCGCAAGTGCACCAGTCTTAGCGTACTTTGACAAGGATGCACCTACTCGTGTTATTGCAGATGCCAGTCCGGTGGGGCTCGGAGCAGTGTTGGTCCAAGAGAAGAATGGAGAAAGTAGTGCTGTCTGTTACGCCAGTCGTAGTTTGAGTAAAGTGGAATGCCGCTATAGTCAAACTGAGAAAGAAAAACTAGCCTTAGTTTGGGCATGTGAACACTTCCACCTCTACTTGTATGGGCTGCCACAGTTTGACCTCGTAACAGACCATGAAGCACTCAAAATAATCAATTCAAGGAAATCCAAACCTTCAGCCCAGATAAAGTGCTGGGTTCTGCATCTACAACCATACAATTATCAAGTTTGTTATGTGCCATCCAGACAGAATATATTGCAGATGCCCTCTCCCGACTGACCAAGATACCTACCTCAGATCAGTCCCAGGAGGACGATGGATACATACGCATGGTAGCTTTGCATGCTGTCCCCGCGGCGTTGCGAATCAAAGAAGTTGAACGGATTTCAGCACAAGATCCAGAGTTGCAAGCAGTCAGAAATTGCCTCATTGAGGAAAAGTGGGACAATGCTCCTAAGTCATACTTGCCAGTGCGTAATGAGTTGAGCTTTAACAGTCATGTAATTCTACGGGGAACGAGAATTGTTGTACCCCAATCTCTTCACAAGAGAGTTGCCAGTTTAGCTCATGAAGGGCACCAAGGTGTCGTGAAGACAAAGGAGAGACTTAGAATGAAAGTCTGGTGGCCTGGAATGGATCATGATTCAGAACGACGATGTGCAGAGTGTTACAGATGCCAGCTGGTTACTAAGAATGTTCCGCCCCCACCAGTGAAACCAACATTGCTACCCAGCCAACCATGGGAATAAGTAGCTGTGGATCTAATGGGTCCATTACCCTCCAATGAACACCTGTTAGTCTTTGTTGACTATTACAGCCGATGGATGGAAGTCGATGTCATCCAATCAACTACCAGTAAAACCATCCATTGCCTAAATGCCCAATTTGCAAGATATGGATTGCCCAGAGGCCTGCGCACCGACAATGGTCCAAACCTGGTGTCCAAGGAAGTAGAAGAGTACTTGAACGAAATGGGGATTGAGCACCATTACACGACACCTCTGTGGCCACGGGCAAATGGCGAAGTGGAAAGGCAGAATAGGTCGCTTCTGAAATCTGTTAGAGCAGCTCACGCAGAAGGAAAGAATTAGAGGGAGTAGCTAAAAAGGTTCCTGTTGGCGTACAAGTCAACGCCACATTCGACTACAGGAAAGAGTCCTGCTGAGTTGTTGTTTAGAAGAAAGCTTAAAACTAAGATGCTTGAGCTGGTCGATTTGGAAGAGAAGGAAATAGAAGTCAGCGACCAAGGAGTCTGTGATCAGGATACACAAAGAAAGCAGTCTGGTAAGGACTATGCCGACCAGAGGTTTCATGCCAGAGACCGAAATGAGAGAGAAGGAGACACTAGGGACCTTAAGCAACCTAGACGACGAGCCGAGTGGACGCCGGCCGGAAGTGTTCTCACGAAGCCGGCAACTTCTGCGCATGTCAGTGATGTCGTCCACATGGCGTTCAGGACGTGACATCTGTTGATTTGCCGTCCTCGGGTGAATGTGAGCATTCAAAGCAATCTTGTACGTTTCTGTGCCCATTTTACCTTGTTTAATACCAAGGTTTGAAAAAAGGAAACCTTTTTTGTACTTTGTGCCGAAGGTTGGGCCGTTGGAGGAAAGATTTCGAGAGATTTTCGGTAAACCGTGAGCCGTGGTTTTCAATGGCTTCGGCGGGGAAGAACCTGTGAGTAAAAGTAAAATGTTTATGTTCTCCTTAAATGCTTCTGAACTGTAATCCGTTCCCAGAAGCACTATTTAACTGGAAAAGGAAAAGGAGTTGATATTCGGGACCCTTGCATGAAAGAGACCGGTTAAAAATCCCAAGGAAAATCTCTCGAAGCATTTTCATCCGCACTGTTTTTTTGTTTATGTGTTTTGAAATGTACATGTCTGCCTCTCGAAAGCAAGATTTTCACTATATTTCGTATATACTGTTTCCGGTAAACTTGATCAACGTGAATAGAGTCGTCTATCCGTAGTAGATAAATGAATGGGACTGTACAGAAATCGTGTCTCCGGCAACTGATTCCTGTAAAATGTATAGGACAACAAAACCAGCTCTGTACTGTTTGATTCTCGATTGGTTCGATTCAAACCTTTTCATTTGATAAACAGTTTACTGATTTAAATCCTTCGGAGAGTAGGAAAAGTTCTTCCTCGTTAATTGTGTTGTTCTCAACGCTAAACTAAAGAAGTAGCTCTCGTATTTCTTTAAGCGACGCCATGCAGTGCAGTCTACCTACTTCGGCGACGAGCCGAGACGGGAGCTTGCTTAAACATTTGTTTTTCCCGCTTTGGACGACGTTCTCGACCCAGACCTAACTCGTCTTCTCTCGTCGTCGTCCACGAACTCGTCCTGGCTGCTTAAGGTCCTTACTGTTTTGCTAGAGAAGACGAAAGATAACAAGCTGTCGTCTTGCTATGAGAAGGAACCATACGAGGTGATGTCTCGCTATGGAGACCAGGTGATACTGAGATCACCACAGGGAGTTCAGTACAAGCGAAACCTTCAGCATGTTAAGCCATTTAACATGCCAGATCAGAAAGAACAGGGAGCTTCATTACAGCATGCTGAACCGCCAACCGAACCAAAGACGACCGAGAAACCACCCACGAAAGAGAATCCAGTACCAACGACAGAGTCATCACCAGAACCACCTGCTGCTGTACCTACAGCTGAGCAGCCAGTTAGAAGATCCGGCAGAAATACTAGCCGTCCGAAGGCACTGAACGATTATGTTCTGCACAGAACTTAGGGAACTTTATACTGCGACATTCATTGTTGTGTTTTAAAAGTAACATTTGAACATTTATATATGGATTTAACCACCAGCACCATGTTTATGGCTAGTGACTTTGTTTCGGGTGTTGAAACAAGAACTGAAGTAAAAATGCACATTTAAAGGAACTTTTCTGTTATGTGATATTGAGTATTTAAGCGAAGGAAAAGAGGGATGTAGTGTATTACCTGTAGGCCAGCGGTTACTCATCCGAGATACGAAGAGTGTGTAGTGAGCAGGAAAGCGAGTACTGTCTGCATTGTCGTTTGTTCTGCTGTTAAAAGCATCTGTTGACCTTTGTGGCTTGCCTTTGTGGCCCTTGAACACTACACTACTGGGTAGGTTTTACAGCTTTAATATGGAATTTCCAAAGGGTTCTGGTGGGCTAGAAAAAAATGTTTCTGTTTTTAGAGCACATGCTCTTAGGTCAAACAGGTGCAACTCTGCCATTGTCTGTGGAAAATGTTTTGTCTGATTTGCAGAAGGTGAAGAATTAACACTGCCCAGATATTAATCATATGTTGTATTGAATGTGCACGTTAATTCTAAGTTTTCTAATCTATACGTATTTGACAAAGCATTTTCTGAGGATAACGCATTTTTCTTAAGTAGTCCATTTCATTTTATTAAATCTATTTTCCATGCCAATTGTTTTTGGAATTTTCTTGATTATTTCTGCCTGACAACCTTCTGTACAATTAAGCGTTGTTTCACAGTCTTTTGACAGACATGTAGCATAACAATTCAATATAATTCAGTCATATTTTTGTTCTGCTTTAAGTAATGTAGTATAGTAACCTTTTCTATGAAGTTGTCAACTATGTTGTTGTTGTTGTTGTTGTCATTTGAAAAAAAAAGGTAACACTGTTTTGCATTCCGCCCAAACACTAGAGCATTACCGCATGGACATGTTAAATAGCGGTTATTACATAGTGTTAATTAACTCCCACGAGGACATTTTTAGGTATATAAGCGGTCACGCAGTATTAGACGAGGACTATCAAGATAGAGCAGAAAATGTAACCAGGTTTTCTTGACTCTCTCTCTCTCTCCCTTGGAGTCTTCAGTGTTTCAAGTGTGTACAGAGAAGATTACAGTATACTGAACAAACCTGTTGAAAGTGCAAAAAACTGGTTCGTGATACTCTTCTAAGTGGATACGACATATATCCAATTCAAACACAACCAATAAAAAGGTTACTGAAGACTATTATGGTGAGGTTACTGTAATTCATTATTATCAGTTAAAACAACCATTTTTTTCTAACCTATGGGAAATGGTTGAAGCTACCACCTCTTGACTATTTTTAGTGGGTTACCAGAGATTCATCCCCAGTACCCAAAATACTGGTTTACCATAACCACAAAAAATGGTTATTGTAGCCAGTTGGTATGGGTTGAAAAATATTTAACCTTTCATTTCAGTTACAATAACTAGGAATTTAAAGTTACCTGGGATTCAAATCATAACCATTTTTTTGGGGTCACTATAACTGGTCAGTTTTTACAGTGTACTGTGATGGGCTATTTAAGAATAAACGCTCCACAAAAGTGCTGCCAATGAAAAGAGAGAAAGGAAAAAAATTGGAAAAATTCATTCACTTCACTTAAACTTTTTTAATGTGTTTGAAACCAGCCATTAGGCTTGCAAGATAACTTCAAAAAATTTAATCTATAAAATACGGTCACTAACACTTAGCCCCTATAGATGCAGAAACCATGTGGTCTACTAAAGAACCAGTTTTAATGTTGTTCGTACCAGCAGGGTTTCCACTGTAGTTAATTAAACAAATGCTGTAAGGACAAAATTGATGTATTTACTGTAACTCTGGTACATATAAAATATTAATAGTATTAATCTACATGTACATTTTATTCATTACTGAGGTAGTGCCTTAAAAAGAAATTTAGCACATGTCATGAACTCCACAGAGTAGACATGTAGTTTTCAACAACTTATTGTTTCAGTATATACCACACAAGCTGAATAACAAGGAAACCAAAAATTACTTCATTTTTGTCAGATGTTCAGAAATTTTAAAAGCCCACACTCTTCGGCTGCTCGGAGGTGAATAGTACTTGGCTAATCACCTCCGAGCTAGCCAAGCAAAACCACTATTCACTTGTATGGTATATACTAATTAATGTTAGTTCCCATGTTCTTACTGGCCTTACAGTTAATTGTTTTTTTACCAATAATACCCGTAAGTCTTGAATGCTTGCATGTTGGCAATAAAGTGTTTACATTTATAGTACATAGTCCGTGAAGACCCTCATTATCCCAGTCCTGCATTGTTGCATGCAACTATCAATGCAATATTGAACAAAAATTCATCTTTATATTGTCTTTAGAAAATGATCAGACCGACATTAGCTTTAGAAAGTGTCAAGAAGTGAGATTCCTGTAGAAAGGGAAGAATAGCAGAAATATTAGCTGAGCCATACATGTCCTCGGAAGAGTCAGGGGAGGAAGAAGGCTCGAAGGTATATGTTATTAAAACTATACCTTGGGAAAGCGAACTGCTCAAAACGAGAAAAAGGAAGTTGGACAAAACATACAGCAAAACAGTGAGCAAATGCTCTCAGCAGCGAGCAGTGAGGTGTGGTAGGAGAGACTAAGAGCGTTCTTCTGTGCCTAAACCTGAAGATTGCCCCTGACTGGGCATGTGTTTAGAGTAAAAAATTGAAAAACTGATTCACTGAAATGATTCAATTCACAACAGAACACCACCTGAAGCAAAATATAATTATTATACATACTGTTTACATACTTATATAAGGTGTGGTGTTACAGCCAAGTCCCTATTACATGTAGGTGCTCCAACTGCAAAACTGACTCATTTCACTTGATAGAAAACTATTATTAATACAAGTCAGACTGATGCAATGCCTTTGGATCCTTTGCAGTCATATTGTATATTGTTATTTGTAATAACAGGAATGCGATTTCACAAAGTTGTAACAGTAAAATAGTTCCACACAGAGGAGTGTTGAGCCAAAAACAGCTGAGTAGAAGGTTTGAATAAAGATTTTGATCACAATTCTAACCCTTTAAACCTTAAGATCAAAATTAAAACTCTCATTTGTTGCCCCTTTTCATTTCTTACAGAGGTAGCGGAGAGAAGTTGATAAAATATCAGGCAAATTTATCTTGTGTGATTATGTCCTCAATTCTTATGACTACTCTGATTTACAAAACATTGATATTACAAGGAGAAATTTGACACTGATCACTTTTAGCGCTAAAAGGGTTACGGTAACCACTTTTTAGCTAACACTAAACACACTAGTCTGACTTGTTCTGGTGATTATGTAACTTCTATGAATGGCTTATTAAGACTTTTATTTTCTTCCTGGTATATAATTTAAAATTGTTAAGCTCGTATGTGATTTGCAATGGGTGAGACACCATGTGGTACATGTATTTAGAAATATTACAAGATACAAATTTTTATTATTTACATGTATGGCTGTACGATTTTAATATAATTATGTATGGTATTCTACTCTAATAAATTTATTGTTACATTTAGGCATATGAAATAATTATTATGAAAGGTATCTATGATTATTAAGAGATATTTCTATTTATAAATACAGGTACTTCCATTTAAGTAGATGAAGCCCTAGTTAAAATATTTTGGACAACAAATTTTTACGTAAAGAGTGCAAATAGTGTGCTGTCTGATACAGTTACCACATTTAATTCAAAATAATTATAATTTATATTATTTTATTATGAAAGATCAATTTTAGTACATTAGAATTTTTATAGAATGTTGTGGAAAGAGAATTAACACTATGAGATTCATAGGGCTATTTCTAGCAGTTTCACTCGCCATTCTGAGTTAATTTTCTTTCCATCAGAATTTTTAAGCACAGTTTTTTAAGACAGTCTAAATTTTGTCATCTTTCATTTTTTAATAATTATTGTTAAAATATGAAATATCCAATTGCATTGTTAAGATGAAACCTGCTGCTGGAGTTACTTTCACAAGCAGTTTATACAATATTGCAGTTCACATTTTCGAGCAATAGTGCAAACACAAATGAACTCTAGATATTTCAGTGGGAAGTGACATCTTTTGGAATATCGCTATCTTTACAAAGGTCTTGTTATTTGTGAATAATTATCTTCTTTTTATGCACATTTTGTACATTAAAAATGTCTATCTTAAGATACTATCGTAAGGAGAGAGGACCCATGCAAATAACATAGAGAAAAATGATTTTTTGTCTGATGGTTTTTAGATATGTGTTACTGCATGTTACTATATAGTTTCTGTTAAAATGTTTCTTTATTAAACTAAGCAAAAAGTGACTTGAGCTGTATTGGAAAAGCACTTTTACATGTACAGTAAGTGTACTGTAGAACAAGCAATAAAACCTTTTTCAAACGGCTTATTTATGACTTCATTTTTGGTGTGTTTGTTATTTGGGCGTGGCCCAAATAGAGTAATGGAAACGGCTTGTTTTGACGCAAATGTGCAATAGGCACGCAATACGTGCTAAGGTGAACAAGGTAAGTAAACAAGCTAGGCGAGGCGAATGTCCGCGATGCGAACGTCTTGTACAAGGTAAGAGGCGTGTTGGACAGAAAGCTGTGCTAGCGCACGGCACTTTATCGCACTTTTACGACCACAAAAGTTAATCTTAATGTTCAGTATTTTTGCCTCATCGAGATTTGGAAGTCTGAAATCCAGGGATGAAATCTATCAAAAATATTTGGAATATTATTCTCCTCTGTATGAACGTCAAATCCAACCCTGGAACCCCAACGTCTGTCTCCGACCTTCCAGTACCTCTCAAACTGATCTTCAATCAAGCCAAGAGAACCAAACTCAAAATCGTACGCTACAAAAGTCACCTCACAACCTCACCCAACTCACAATTTGATCCCGAAAGGCTTACTTCCTAAATGTACTCCAGCCATACACTCAGAAAACCACAATTCTGGAGAAAATGGAAAGAAAACCTTCACAACTTGGCAAAACAGCAACTTTTACTCCTCTCAGAAGAAACCCGTAACCAAATCAACGCATTAAAGAACACTTCAAGCAAACAGCTGAGAGATTTACAAGCCTCCGTCCAACACAATGGAACATACACCTCCCTTTCTATTCTAATCGAAAATATGGCACTTAAACTTCAACGCGACCTTACTGTAATTTGCAAAGAAAAACTAAAACACATACTCCCTAATCGACCTTATACAGAAAACAATGCAGTAGTCACCAATACCCCTTCTACGAACGTCACACATTTGGCTGCCACCACCTCATCGATGAACACTTCAAATAGGAGTAACACTACTACCATACAAGAAATCAACCCCTATAATATCCATAAGAACAACAGAAGAACCTGCTCCCAAAATAAGAACACAAGCTCCCCAAACCAAGAGGAAACTGTCATTAATTTCTCTACTGTACAACTCTCTGAGTCCGAGATTAAACTATTATCACGTTGACTTTCCTTTGTCCCCACCCCTAAGCGTATCAACTGGACAGAAGTACAGGCAGACATCAATGAATTTGCACGCCGCCTGCGCCTCAAAGAATACTTTCATCAAAAAAATGACCCTTCCCAGCCTACTGCCGCCTGTACCAATGACGATCCGCGTTTTAGATGTAAGAGGACGTGGATTCCTCCTAGGGGTAACACATGTACCAGTAACTTAGAAGGGACAAAACAATTTGACAAACAGTTTTGATTACAATCTAAGCAGATTTCCGGAACATGCAGAGTCAAATAGAAAGTCCTGTATTAAGAAAGTTAGCCTTGAGACAGACGAAAAGATTCAGACACAAGTTGCTAAAAGGAGAGAAAATTATTCCAGCAAAAAAGCATTTAAGAGCAACGAGCTAAAACAGGCCAAACTTGCTAAAGCAAGAGAGCAGTATCACAAGAGAAAAGCATCTGAAACGTCTGAGCAAAAACAGCCAAAGTTTGCTGAAAGAAGAGAGGGCAGACAAAAGAAAATAGCCTCTGAGATTTACAAAGAAAAACAGGCCAAACTTGCTAAAGAAAGAGAGCAGTATCACAAACGAAAAGCATCTGACACGTCTGAGCAAAAACAGGCAAAACTTGCTGAAAGAGAGGGTAGACAAAACAAAATAGCGTCTGAGATTTAAAAACAAAAACAAGCCAAACTTGTTAAAAGAAGAGATCAATATCGCAAAAGAAAATCATCTGAGACTTATGAGCAAAAACAGGCAAGACTTGCTAAAAGAAGCAGGCTTATCAAAAGAAAAAAGCTTCTAGACACATTTTACCTTCTACAGTCCAAGCTACTTGCAGTACCAGTGAAAGCAATTCTCCATTCAGTGTTAACATTGCTGATAAGAATCAGTACCTGAGAGAATTTGATGCTGACAAGAATGGAGAAATACATATGCAAGAGTGGGCAAAGGTCAATATTTCTAAAATATATCACTCTTTAGTGCACAATTTGCAAAGAAGCTTGGCCAGTAAAAGCAACTAAGAGATCATCTAACAAGTATGTTTGTCTGCGGTGTTCAAGGGACAGAAAATTTTCCACTTAAAATGCAATGACTCCTTCACAAGTCCCCTCACAGCTGAGGGGTTTGACTCAAACTGAAGAAACGTTGATAGCTCGTTCTCTTCCTATCATGAGGGTTTATATAAAGCCAGGTGGCCAGAGAGGTTACTCTGGACACTGTATTAATTTATCTCAAGATGTCAAACAGTTGGCATCATCTCTACCAAGATATCCAAAGGACATAGCTGTTAGTGTCATAAAGATAAAAGGTGCAAATAACACATTTAAAGATGTTATTGTAAGAAAACAAAAGGTTCAAGATGCACTGCTTTGGCTCATTGAGAATAATCCTTACTATGCTTTAATAGACAAATTTTGATGCTCTAAATTCTCTACCTGAAAATGGCATGCCAACAGATCTCTTAACTGTTGACATTGCTGCTGAAGTTTTCACAGACGAAAATGGTGATCCTTATTCAGGTCCATCTATTGGTAATAGTGATAAAGATATTTTTTATAATAGCTCATCGGAAATTAGTACTTTTCCTACCAGTTGGACAACAACAAGAAATGGATGCAATAAGAAATCAACTGTTTGCACAAGACCCTGTTGAGTGGCCCACAGTCGCTAATGAGCCATTGAACGAATATCAGACACCATTTCTAGCCACATGGCATTTCCCATGTTGTTCCCTGATGGCAAAGGGGATCCTTCTAACCGAGCACTGTTGACAGATGTACCTCTCCATGAGAGAATTAAACATCTAATAAAATTTGGTGAAAATATTGATGGTAAATGGGTGCATCGTTTTGCCACTCATCCCAGATTTGCATATTGGGCTTTTAACACGCTTCTAAGAAAGAGAACACTTGAACAAACTGGAATCTTTTTAAAGCAGAACCCTGGAGAAGCACATTTGACCATTGATGAATTGCGTGACACGGCTGAAAATAACAGTGCCACTGTATTCATGTCAAAAATATCACGATACGTTGGTAACATTGCGTAACATTGTAACAATGCATACTGGTATAAAGTCAGAGAAGACCTCAAAGCAATCATCACTAATGTTGGTGCACAAACAGTGTTTTTCACTTTTTCATCAGCTGATATGCATTGGCCAGAATTACATGATTTGTTTCATGTGAATACCCACAGTACTACCAGTGGTGAAAGACGAACAAATGTTATTAATAATGCTCATATTGTAGATGGGTTTTTCACCCAAAGATTAGAAAGCTTTGTGAAACACTGGCTTTATGACACCCTTGATGCTAAGTGGCATTGGTTTAGATATGAATACCAAGGGAGAGGTAGCATCCACTGCCATGGCACTGCTAAATTAAAAAATGACCCAGAATTGTGTAAGTTAACAGACATAGCTTTGAAAGGATTCTTGGCTGAAAACCAAAAACTAATGATGGCTCTATAACCACAGAACTGAATCAGTTTATTGAAGAGAGTAAAAAAAGCAGCTGATAAGGTCTGTCAGTATGTTGACTGGCTTTTGTTAACAATAAACCCAAATCCACCTCATGAACAAATGTGGATTAGACCTCCAGTACACCCCTGCCAGAAACGTCATGAAGATGTTCTTGATTTTGAACTAGACAGCGATTATTCAGATCTTTTGACCATGGTGCAACGACATACAAATTGCAGTACTAACTACTGTCTTAGAAACAATGGTAATAGCTCACAGATAAAATGTCGATTTCACTTTCCATTTCAACACTCTCCAAAGACCATTCTACAATTTAACGCAGTTCACTCAAAAGGTGATAAAGTTCACTATAAGGCTACAGTTGTTACCAAGAGAAGCGACTCAAGACTCAACAACCATCAACAACTCCAATTGCAAGTTTTCTTCGCATGTGCAAATATCTTAGGGTACCCATAGCAGAAGAGAAAACTGTTGGCACTGAGATTGTTTTACAATTTGTGGGCATTACACTTGATATGGTCAAACCATCCTAATTGCCCAACGACAAGCTTAAAAAATGCTGCATGTTGTTACACGCCTTTTATAAACGTCGTAAAGTGTCGTTAAGTGTCGCGGAAGCTCTCGAAGCACTTGTAACAGTCAAGATGCTGCCTTTTTCGCCACCAGTGCAACAGATAGTTCGTCCGCATCGGTGATTTTATCGCATCCTTCTGTTAACTCTTCGCAACCTGTAGCTGGTTCCATGCACAACGCATCAACCACTGTTGCAGGTAACACTGCTCAGCTGTCTCCTGAATTCCTTGCCGCTGTGGTTCAGGGTGTCAAAGCTTCGTTAGCCGCGGAGCAAGCGTCCGTTTCTCACCCGGATCCGTCCGGGAATTCCAGTGTTCTTGACCCGGCAACAGAGAGTTCCTAGTCGGCCATGCTTGGGGGCGTTCCCAGCCAGGATTTAAGTTCTCAAGCCTCAGCTTTGTGGACCGCAGGGACTGTATTTTCCCTGCATCCTTCCTTCGCCCAGGTATCTTCTTCTCAAGATAGGCCTGCCCTTGTTTTGCCGTCATTTGTTCGCACTTTTGCGCCCCCGAATCCATCGCTCGTGTCGTCCTGCATGATCACTGCCTCACCAGTTGCGTCTCAGGCTGGTCTCGCTATAAATAGTGTTTTCCCCACTGTCTCGGTGCCGATTCTGCATCAGCCCTTTGTGGTTGGGCCGGGATTCTCACCAATTCCCACAAAGCTGGTTGGCCAGATCATGGCAGGAAAGTTCGTGGAGCTCAGCAACCTACTATCTTCGAACATTGTGCTTAGTGAACCCGAGCCACAATTGCTATTCGATGGCCGCTTAGTGTTGACGTCCACCCCCAAGAAAGCCAAACGACGTATCAAGGACATCGCAACTTGGATGGAGGCTTTCTCCGTTTATTCCCTCGTGCTGACTTCCCACTTTCCACATCGGTGGAGAGATTTAAGCCAATATAAGCTGCTGATTCTTCGTACATATCAACAGTTCAGCAATCGAGTCTGGCTGGCATATGATCGGGCCTTTCGTGAGCATGCGGTGGCGATCAATCTGACCGATTGGTCCAACATGAATGTGCAGCTCTTCAATTTCCACACTGCGGGTGCCTCTACTCGTGGGCGTGGTGAATTTCGAATCGGCTGAGCCTGCTGGAGCTACTAGTTCGCAAATTGTCTGCAAATCGTGGAATAGGGGTCGTTGCTCTGCCCCTTATGCCTGTCGTTTTTCGCATCACTGTTCAAGCTGTTCTGGGTCTCGTCGTGCCTCAGTCCCACAACATCTAAGGAGATTCCAAAAAGGAGATCCCCATCCCCAGCATCTCCACGTGGCAGCAGCAAGTCCAGACGCACCTGAGGTGGTGCTTTAATTTTTGCTAGCCTTTGCTCCTCGGCTTCTGGGCCTCGTAGTTTTTTGTTCAGCCATAGTTCCCTGTTGTTACATGTTAGGAGTAGGGTTGGCCGTGGTTTCTTTGTCCATTAAATCATGTTTCATTGTGTAGTTATTAGCTGTGTTTTTTAGTTTGTCTCTTATCTATGTTTGGGGGGGGGATGGTCCTGATCCTTCCTTCTTTTAACATCATACCGTGGTCGCGGACCCCTAATCTTTGTCCCGCTTGGGTTTGGGGGAGGAAGAGTATGGCTTTTGACCCCTCAAGTATGCTCTTGTTTCTGTCCTCCCTTTAGTCCTGCTCCCTCCAGTTTCTGCAGTCAGTCCATTGAAAGTGGAGCAGTTTTCCTGGGAGTGGAGGGATCATCCAAATCCTCAGCACGAGGCATTTGTTTTGGGAGGGGCTTTGCTTTGGTTTTAAACTAGGTTTTTCTGCGTCACAATCTCTCAAGCCTGCCAAAAGGCACAAACCTTTAGCCGATGAGTACTTGGCGACTGAAGTGTCCTTGGGGAGGGTTGCTGACCCTTTGCCTCCCCTCCTGTTCCTCTTCTTCACATTAGCAGTTTTGGGATTATCCCAAAAAAGGGTCAACCGGGAAAGTGGCGTCTCATTGTGAATCTCTCCTCTCCCAGAGGGGCCAGCGTGAATGACGGTATTAACCCTGATGAATTTACACTGCATTACGTAACGGTAGATCAAGTTATTCGCATGGTGTCACAGTTTGGTCAAGGAGCACTGATGGCCAAATTCGACGTTGAAGCTGCCTATCGGAACATTGCCATTCACCCTTCAGACCGCTTTCTCCTGGGTATGAAATGGTGCAGCAAGTTTTAAGTTGACTTAGCCCTTCCATTCGGTCTCTGTTCCGCCCCTTATATTTTTAATTGTGTTGCAGAGCTAGTGGAATGGATATTAGTTAACAACTACAAGGTCCCAGGATTTGCTACATTATTTAGACGATTTTATAATGGCTGGCCCCCCTGACTGCCCTCAGTGCACGCAGAACCTTAGTACCGCATTACTAGTTTGTGATCGTTTGGGCTTACCTCTTCACCCTGGCAAGTGCGTGGGGCCCACTCCAGTGCTAGCTTTCCTGGGCATCGAGTTAGATTCCCTTGCTCAGGTGGCACGTCTCCCGGACGAAAAGCTGCAGGCTTTGAAGGAGCTGATTCATTCATGGCTGCCTCGCAAATGGTGCTTCAGGCGCGAACTCGAATCACTTATCGGCCATTTGCATCATGCGGCTAAAGTGGTATGGCCAGGCAGAACATTCCTCCGCCATATGATCGACCTCTTAAGTTCTTTCCGCCAGAAGGATCATCCCATTTGGTTAAACAAAGAATTCCACCTTGACCTGCAGTGGTGGGATCATCTCTTAGCTCAGTGGCATGGCATCAGTTTTTGGTTGTACCCAGGACTGTCTCCCACGGTTGACTTAGAAGTTGCATCTGATGCTGCCGGTTCCCTTGGTTTTGGGGCCTACTTCCAGGAACTCCCTAAACAGCCACCTCCCAGATCATTGCATGTTTTGGGCAGCGTGCACGCTGGGGTACTTTGGTTTCCTCCACGCTGCGAGTTCACAGTGCCCAATCTGGCCAGCTTCTCATCCTCAATTCACTTAACTGTGCAGGATATTGCAGTGGATGGAGCCTCATCCCCTTCTTGTATGTGTGTCATCATCAAGGTGTCGAAGACTGACCCTTTTCGTAAGGGGGCTGACCTGCATATTGGTTTGGGCAGCCATCCGCTCTGTGCGGTGCAAGCAATGATGGCTTATCTCTCCGTTCGGGGGAGTGCTCCAGGTCCTCTTTTCATGCTTCAACATGGTCATCCTCTATCTCGTGTGCTACTCACAGATTGGCTTCGGTAAATCTTCTACGCTGCTGGTTTATCTGGAAACTTTTCCAGCCAGTTTTTGCATAGGCGCAGCAACGGTTGCTGCTCGTAATGGCGTTCCTGATCATCTCATTCAGTCTCTAGGAGGGTGGTCAAGTAATGCCTACCAGTTATACATAAGGACACCAGCCGAGGCCCTGGCGTCCCTTTCTCAGAAACTGATGTCATTGGTTCGTCACCCTCTCCACATGAAGAAAGCCAGTGGTTGATCCTTGGTGCCAGCTAGGTATGTCTTACCCCGGGGTTGGGCTCACCCTTTAGATTCCGTGGTGCTTGAGGTTGTTGGGGAAGTTCGGAGGTCCCCTGGCCCCCTCCTGTTCGCGGGTTCCTCCTCTCTCCAAGCACCTTGGAGAGCTACGTATTTTGGGTGGTTCCCGCTTGCAGGGTTGCCATGGATACCTCCTTGCTATGCCTGAGGCGTTCAGGCTCCTTTAAGGCACCAGTTCTCAAGCTCATCTATTGGCGATGAGTTTAACTGAAGAAAACAAGGTTTGTATTATTATCAGTGTACTATAACCAATTAAATGGAATTGTTGACGAGTCTCGATGCATTCAACCAGTGTGTTGTGTTTGCAGGTGCCTTTTGCTTATCTTGTGACTTGCGTTGCATCTCACGCTGGCATTTTTGAGCTGATCTTTGCGGATCTGTTGCTTAGCGAATCGTTGCGGATTCTGGCTCCCAGCCCGTTCCTCCCCTTCTGTGCATTGGTAAGTATTAGGTCAGGTGAGAAATTTCCACTGAATTCTTTCAGTGTGACGGTGTCAGTTGGCAGCTGCATGCAGGGGTGGTTCCCCCTCGCAGGGTTGCCATGGATACCTCCTTGCTATGCCTGAGGCATTCAGGCTCCCGTCCAACCTTTAAGGCACCAGTTCTCAAGCTCATCTATTGGCGATGAGTTTAACTGAAGAAAACAAAGTTTGTATTATTATCAGTGTTCTGTAACCAATTAAATGGAATTGTTGATGAGTCTCGATGCATTCAACCAGTGTGTTGTGTCCTTTTACCGAAGATTGAATGTTGAAGTGGACAGAGAAAGCAACTGAGACAGACGCGGGACCAGCTGGAAGAGTTACAAGATATTGTAGGTGGTTCAGAGGACGTCAGTGATGACAAAGTGCTGAAGGCCTTAAAAGAAAAACTCAACGCTTACATTGATGCACTACCGGTGACGGTTTTTATGCGGGAAATATGATATCAACATCGCCAAGCGATTTCTGTTGCTGTATCTCATTAAACATCACCCTATCAAGTTCTCTGTGAAGAAAAACAACAATCAAATGCCTCACAGGACCAATTTCCTCAAGTTTCTGGATATCACCAACTATCTAGCAACTGGATTCAGCTAACACCAGTTCCTGAAAGTTTACGAATGTGAACAGACCAAAGGGTTCTTTCCTTATGAGTGGATAGACAGGTTCGATAAGCTCGAACAAACATCGTGGCCCCCTCATGCTGTGTTCTACTCAAATCATTTCTTGCAGAGGAGGACCGGTTGACGGAGGTTGCATTTGACAAAACCAACGATACTCCCTGCGCCATCGCGATGTTCCAGAAGACCCTCGATGACCTTTCTTTAATGGAACCTCTACCTTCATTAGAAATTCACAGGGAACATCTTACACACCACCCGTACAACTATGTGGGAGTTACGTTATCGCATACGAAGCATTGATAAGAAAGGAAAATGTCTAGGAGACATCTGCATCGCAACAGGTTTGGAGATCCATAATCTAAATTTAAATGAGTGATATGCCAATGTACCGTGTACATATGGCTTTAATTAGCAGACAGTTTTAAGAAAAAATTGGCTATGGTTCTTTATTTGTCGCACAGATTTGACATCATCACAATGTACCTCGGTTCCATTTGAGTAAATTCTTAAGGTAAAACACTTGAACCCTACGGGATGAACAGAAGGGATAAAATTTAATCTATTGACATATAGTTATAATAATCTCGTTATACAAGTTTATAATTAATTTTGTATCATTTTACATACTGTGACCGTTTACCATATTTTCACTTAGATTTTCTAGCAACTAGTTTTGCCTATTCGAAATTCTGGGTAATAAATGAGTAACCCTTAGCTGTCCGATCAGCCTGGCCTTCAATGTTAAGAAATATATGTACATTCTGCTCGTTTTCTAAACAATTGTTTGCACCTTTAATCTGGGGTATCAGGGTAGTTTAATTTGGCCTCCAAATCTCCTGTTTTCCTTACATGTCATAGTGGTAGTTTGCAACTTTTTCATTTGTCATAGCAGGAAAGTCTTCCTTGATCTCAATTTCCTTACAAGTGTAGTTCTGTTTTAAGGTTTTTGTTAATAAAAGCTTGTTTGTTTTGCCTAAGGGCTCTGAGGAAACAGACTTAAAGAGCCGATTTAAAATCCACAAAAAACTGGAGTTCAAAGAGAGGGAATTGAGGAGAGAGAAGAGTCACATGTTGTGACAAAGAAAACTCGAGAAAATCCCGTGTTTGCCAGAAGGGGAGACCAAAGAAACATGTGAGGAGCACAAGGCGACAATGTACTCTGTAAATTACAGGTTTACAGACATTTTATGGAGTCTGCAAGCGGTCCACATTTTCCAGTGTCACTTGACTTGAGTACCTTTTCATAGATTTCCATGATGGGTCAAGGAGGAAAGACTTCAAGCCTTTAGAGTATGGGAAAAGAAGAGCAGATACACTTCGGTAACTCTGGCTAGTTATACTGTTAGAGTGCTAAAGTGGGAGGAAGAAAAGAGTAAAGAACACAACATCAAAGAATCACCAAATCAACTTTCGATTAAAGTACCCGGTTGAAAGAGGACATCAATGGTTCTAACCAACATTGACGTCAGCAAAGTAAACAACACCATACTAACGAAAGAGACACTGTGCTTTATGTTATTAAACCAAGGAATTTTTACATGTTGTTTACAAACATGTTAACCACTACTTAGTTACATCTTACAGAGGGTCTTCAACTAATTAATAACCTGCAGTAAACAAGTTTCTTTATTTGATTGGGAGTGCTGTTAGTGTTTATCAGAAAAGTGGGTAGTTTATGTAAGTTGCAGACAACTGTAATCACCCAGTCAAGTAATACAAAGACTGATCATACACAATATTCATGATATCTAGCTAACAATGATTTCTGCACAATCAAGAAACACCCAAGCCAGGTTGTTCAAAGCTAGGTTAAACTAACCCGGGATTGGTGTAAAATTTTTATTCAGCTATGAAAGCTTAAAAAGCAAATTCATCTTGTTTCTTTTTATCTACAACTTGATCATTTCATGCTCTCAAGAGAATGGGGACAATTATCCAAGGAAATGCTATTGAACAACAGAAAAAGGAACTAGGATTACAATTTAGCCCTGGGTTACCACCAATTGGCCTTAGAACTGGGCCACAGAAAGTAAGTTTATATTCAAATTCCTGTTAAATTTATAACTTTAGGTCTGGGATGACAAAAAGCTGAAAATGGACGAACTCACAAAATAGCATAGGACTGTCTCACATAATTGTGTTTACACCACAAGAAATCTGTTGAAGTTTCTGGACACTGTGCCAAAGGCTGAAAAAGACGCAGGAATGACTGTGAGGCTTGGCTTCTCTCATCTGGCAAAAAAACCAATCTGAGGCCAACGTATTGTTGTAAATAACAAAAACATTGCCAGAATTTTATGTGCAGTTTCGCATTTGGACTTATTAGGGGAGAGGCAAAACAAGGGGGACACTGCAGTTAAGAAGAGTCTCCTTGTCTTATTTCACTTAAACAAAGCAAGACCAAGTGACAAAGTAATAAATATTTTGCAATGTTCTTAAAGCTGTGTTTTCACACTAACCTGCCACTAATATATGGCAGAAACAACACTGAGAGGCCATTTTACATCGTTGCTTAGTTCTATGGGTATGAAGACTTCAAACCAAGGACATATAGTGTCTGTGCGGTCACATGACTATGACATAGGTGAAAAGTTGGTTCCGCCATATTGGAGGAGTGAAATCTGTCACGCGACTCTTCATGTCTTCTAGCGATGCCTTCGTTTTGTCTTATCGTTGGATGTTCCAACGATAAAAAGAGACATCCAGACCTTAGTTTTTGTAGGGTGCCTAAAGTTATTACTAGTCAAGGTGAGCAGATGCAAATTTTGTCGAATGAACAGCGAACTAGATGGTTAGCAGCCATAAGTCGTGATGACTTGACAGAAAGCAAGCTTGAGAACGACTGTGTTTGTGGAATTGATTTTCAATCTGGAAAAGCAGCTTCCCTCTGGGATAAATTCAACCTAGACTGGGTGCCTAGCTTGCATTTGGGTCACAGCAAGTTAAAGAGTTCAGACCAACAAGAGAAACAACAAGAAAGAGCCCAGAGAATAAGAGAAAGACGTACCGGTAAACGCGAAAGGGAGCATGAAGAACAGGATCAGGCTGTTAAAGAAAAAATGTCTAGGGAAGATGAATCAGAAGCCCATGGCGATAAAATCGGGGATATTTCTTTCGCGGTTCAAGATGAAGAAGATTTGGCAGAGGTTCCAGAGGAGGAGGAAGAGGGGAACAACATGACCATGCAAACTGAGCCAAGCGAACTCACGCAATCACTGTCAACGCAAACCGAGCAGTGTGATTACATTTTTCAAACGCCTAAACCTTGGATGCCAGAAAAATCCACTGTATTTGAACAGGAGTTTTTTGAGGGAGATGACAATAAAGTTCGTTTTCACACTGGGTTACCCTCGAGGGAAGTTTTAATTAAAACATTCTCCTTTGTATCTCCACATGTCAACAGACGCTCCCTGTCACTGAGTAAATTTCAGGAGTTTGTTCTGGTGTTGATAAAACTACGGCTGGCCGTCCCACACCAAGATCTTGCTTATCGTTTTGATGTTTCTAGAACTACTGTTTCTCGGATTATTGTCACCTGGTTAACTGTCATGGATGTTCGTTTATCTCCTTTAATTTCCTGGCCAACTCGGGAACAGCTTCAAAGAACAATGCCAAAATGTTTCATTGATTCTTTTGGTCTAAAGACAAGTGTGATCATTGACTGTTTCGAGATATTTATTGATAGGCCATCCAATCTTTTAGCAATAGCACAGACGTTTTCAAACTACAAACACTATAACACTGCGAAAGTGTTGATTAGGATAACACCACAAGGAACAATATCGTTTGTAAGTGAGGCCTGGGGGGGGCACACATCAGACAAATTTCTTACAGAGAACTGTGGCTTTTTAAAAAATTCACTTCCTGGGGATCTTGTCCTTGCAGACAGAGGTTTCACTGTCCACAAGCAGGTGTGGTTTCACCAGGCAGAACTGAATGTCCCTGCATTTACCAGGGGCAAACAACAGCTGGATCCAGTCGATGTAGAAAAGACACGTAAAATTGCCAATGTCAGAATTCATGTGGAGAGAGTTATTGGAATTCTGAGACAAAAGTACACAATCTTACAAAGTACTCTGTCAACTGACTACTTAGCATGTGAGGACAAGAGCAAAGCCCCACTGATTGACAAGATAATTCGAGTTTGTGCTGCCCTTGTTAACCTCTGTCCTCCTACTGTGAGTTTTGAATGATTTCTTTAATTGGTAATAACTCGTCAAGTTGTCCGAACTAGCCATACATCTTGCCTGAGCCCCAGACCATTTACGGTACACCTAAATACACAGCCAAGAAGAGTAGCAAGATTGTTAAAAGGGTAGTTGTTACTTTAGCCTGAAAAGTAATATGCATGAAAAGAGGGTGATTAAAAACACTGCAGCTCTATGGGGAGTCAGCTGCAAATCCATTCAAGCAAGATGAGTTTCAGGGCCCAGTTGCTCAAACACCAGTTAGCGTTAACCAGGGGTTAAATTCTAACCCCAGTTTCTTTTTCTTTTGTTCAAAAGGATTTTCTCAGATAATTTTCTCTGTTATTTTCAAGAGCATCAAATCATCAACTTGTTGACAAAAAGAATTAAACTGAATTTACTTTTTAAGCTTTCATGTCTGCGTTCAAATTTCGCACTAACCCTGGGTTATCTTAACCCAGCTTTGAACAACCCGGCCCAGGTGACCAACCTTGACTGTAAACTCACGACTTAAGGATTATTGACATTATTCATTATGACATTATCATTTGCCTGTGCTTCTTTTTTGACATGTGCAGATAGTTGCAAGTTTTGTTGCCTCACTTAGGAATTGATCCTTCATTTCAGGCGATTTCTTGCTTTTAGCCCTTGCAAATTGGGGCAACTTTCTACAATGAGGGCAGTACCACATTTTTTGAACTGTCACATTCTTGATACCCAAATAGGATGGATGAAATCTGGATATTTTGCATGTGTGGTTGGCACATGTTATTGGTGCTTCGCTAGTTGTTTCCCTGCAGTAACAGTCACCAGGTTTTGTGACTTCTTCTGGGGAAAGCTGGGCTTTTAAATCCATCATACCATCTTCCCAATATTTCTGGTAATATGCAAATTCTTCAGAAAGTCTCTAGTTTGGGAATTTGTGTTTCCCAGTGTTTCATGTCTGGAGCAAGTCTTTCCAAGAAAAATTTCAATGTTTGCCCATCTGAGGCGAACACAATAAAATCTAAATATCCTCTCCCACTTGTATGGATTTGTTGTTGTGCTTGGTAATAATAGTCATGATCTCTTTTGAGTTGGAAACAAGATTCATTTTTCTGCAAACAGGAAGATTTCTTTTGCACATAGCTGTCAAAGTCAACTCCATCTATACAGTAGGGGCACTTGACTTCACCACATCCCTGTCCACAGCAATCACATTCACAGAGAAAATCTGGAGTGGCATGTAAAAATTGATACTTCTTGTTTACAATTGTTCCACATTTAGTTATAACAAAGTTAGCATGAGTTTTTCGCATTGTTTTTTCATACTCTGTGATGGCAATATCCTCATGTTTGCATCCATATCTTGTGGCTGCTGTCTGTGGAAAAGCGAAAAATATCCGGATAGCAGATAGCTTTGACCAGAGATTGGGAGGGCTGTGAAGGATCTGTACGACTGGCTGCATGGCATTTGGAAGCCCCCACTCTTCCAGCCCTGTGTCTACAAAAAGCACTCCCTTTGGCCTGATCCACGGTTTCCCTTTCAATTCACTTAATATCTTCATCAGATAGGTTCAATTGTACTTTATTACACTCCTTTAGAAGATCAGTATATGATAACTCTAGATACTTGGGATCAAACAAGCCTGTCACCGCCTTACTGTTTCTAGTACTTGAATAAATAAATGAATCAGCAAATGGGTGAATTAAACTCAAACATACTGGTTTAATTTTGCATTCACTCAAAGAGTGATAAAAAGCATCCATTTCTTCAGCAGAAGGTTCTAGTGATGATGACATTTTCACTTCTGGACGTTTAGGTGTGGAGGTGTAAGATGGTGGACTTGAATCAACAACAGGAAAAGCAACCGTCTCAATGGACTTATCGAGGTCAGCTTTTCGTTTCTTTGCAGAAGAAAAATTAATTTCTTTGATCCTTGTGTAGTCAACGTGCTTAACTGTGGTAGGGAACAGCCACATACATTTTACTTGGGTGCGGGCAAGCTTCCCATTTAATCTTGTCCACACTTCAATATAAAAAAGCACACTTGCGATATGAGAACAGCATTCTCCCAGCCCGGCCATACACCCAGCACAGTGAGCTGAAAGAACAGTTCCTTCTTTGGTGGATATTATCCACAATGGCACGTGCGGATCATTCATTCGTTGGGAATGTCTCACTTTTGCAAGAACCATGTATTTATCTTGCAATGTTTGTCCAAGAACACTTGTAATAAAGCTGGACACCATATGGTTGTATGCAAGGAGACTTGTGAAATTTTTAAACTGCTCCTTTGTATAAAAACTCGTATCGAGCACTAGATATGACAGAAGATCGCACGACTCGACTGGAGGAAGACATTCCGGAGTACAGTTTTCTTGCAGAATAAGGAAAGGGTCGATACCAATGGCTGCTATTTTCTCCACATACCTTCTCCTTATGTTGCCCTGTAATGACTAGCCATAGGCAGACAGAATAAACTTGGAATTTGTCTCGCTCTCAGAAGGACACGCTTCAGTTGCCGCCATTATAAATATAACATTACTCCTCCAAGATGGCGGCGCCTCGTTTTCGGAATTTTTGTGACGTCACACGAACAGACACTATATCAATTTAAGGATTAGATAGCTTGCTTCACATAGTAATGCAGCTTTGCGATGCCCTCTGCTATTTACATGTCAAGACCATTCTTGGGGAGGCTAATGATGGTTACATTTGACAAAATGAATGATACTCCATATGCCAGTGGGATGTTTAATAAGACCCCCTACGACCTTTCTTTAATGGAACCTCCGTCTTCAGTAGAAATCCACAGGGACATCTTACACACCACCCGTAAAACATTGATAAGAAAGAAAAATGTCTAGGAGACATCTGCATTGCAACAGGTTTGGAAGCAGTACATAATCTTAATTTAAACGAGCGATGCCAATCTACCATGTTCATATGGCTTTAAATAGCAGGTGGTTTTAAGAATAAATTGGCTGTAAGTCTGAAATTCCATTCACCTGTAGGTAAATTTGCACATTATACCAACTCCAGCTGCAGCAACACTGCTTGGACAAACACATTAAAAAATTGTACAGACGGACAGAAGTCGAGTTTCCACAGGACCAGTCCATTGTTATAAATGGAAAATAATTTGAAGAGTGGGCAACATTAAAAGCTATCTTTTTGGAAAACCTCCAAGCTCTTTCTCATTTCCAACACGACACATAAAAAACTCCTCAGTGGGTGGACTTTGGCACCATCACAAATCTCTCTAGTGAATAACAAAGTGGATAGCCAATGACTACTCTCACCCGACTTGCTATTAAACATAGAGAGAAGATCTCTCAAATGGGTGGACGAAAAAATACATGAATGCAAAAGACGAATTCCAAGCTTTGCATCAAATATTACGTTTTTTCTTTTGACAGACAACAAATATTCATAAAAATACAATAATATCACACTATCAAAAATATCCATTATTCTTTAAGTATTTTTGTTAATGTAAAGTACAATATCATACATATGTTTAGATCCATTATATGTTTAGTTATAGCATCTTTAACTTCAATATGTTGCTTGCAATTACATTCTTTAATATACTCTCTTATTTATTTTTAGAGGGCTGCAAGGTAGAAAACTGTAAAAGGTTGTTTTGTCTTCCTCCGTAAATTAAGTGACTACATTGTATTGTATTTTTTCCTGCATTGTGTTGAATAATTACAGGTTATTATATACAGTTATTTTAAAAACATATTTTCTCTTGCATGACTTGTCAGTCAAGAGAGAGAGGAAAAACATTTTAAACACTATCGGTAACCACCTATGAAAAAGCTTTTGCTTCTATTAAAGATCTTGTTTTCGATTACGGGTAAGTAAAAATCTGATCATATTTTGTTGGATTTTTCTTGCTAGCAAGAGTCAGAAAGAAGTTTAAATAATGTGAGTATAGAGGAAGTTTCGCAGAAACAACGCAGCCTTTTCAATGAAACCTTGAGCTTATCAGTCAGTTCAGCTTCATGCAGTCACCATTGTTTTCCACCTCCAGCCCATGTTTAACATCAACCGTTCTACCATTGCAAAGAGCTTTACTTCTTCTAGTCAAATTAAGTTTTGCCAGAAATATTATGTTCTTCCACGCCGCCTCTTTTATTTGGTTATTTATGCTTGCTCGCTGGGAACAGAAGTTAAATTAAACCCAGTATCGAAGAGGTTTTGTGGAACCAATGCAGCTTTTTCAGTGAAACCTCGTGCACATCTGTTAGATCAGCTGCTTACAGTCACTTTTGTTTCACACTTCAAGCCCATGTTTGATGCCAACAGTTCTACCTTTGCAAAGATTTTTATTTGTTCTAGTTACGCTCTGTTTTGCCAGAAACATCATGTTCTTTTATGCTACACTTCTGTTTGAATGTTAATTTTTTTTTTGTATTCACTTGCTTTATGCGAGTCACACCTCCTGGCCTTCACTTCTTGACTGCTCAAAATTACCTTCACCACCACTATGTCTATTGCTTGCAAACTCACCATCTTCACACTGTCCACTTTCAAAAGGTAGTGAGTGACCATGACAATGAGACATTTCTGCATGCTGCAACAACTTGCAGCAGAATAACAATTTGAGTTCAAGAATCTTTTGGTGCCGTGAAGGAAAGCAAGCATCAGATTTTAGACTTTGCATTAATGAGGAAGAAATAAATGTTAATGTTTTCATTATCCTTTTTTCCCTTTATTATTTACCATGAAGCATGAAAGGAAAATAATATTTTCCCTGACCTGTCATACTTCATCCATAAGAGATCAGTCAAAAGGGTGGAAGAAGAAATATGGATGCAAAAGAAGAACTCTTTGCTTTTTATCAAATATTCCGTTTTCTTGTTTGTTTGTTTTTTTAACTGCATTTTTCTAATACCAAACAACATATCCTCATAATAATACATAAATATTACATGCTTTCCAACATATCCGTTACCCTTTCAGTATTGTAATAATATTGTGAGTTGCAATACATACATCTGTTTAGACCCATTATATTTTTAGTGTATACAACTAAATGCAGCATATTTGACTTCAATATTTTGCTTATAATATAGAGTTTTGTATGATATTTATTCTCCCCCTCATTTATTTTTAGAGGGCTGTAAGGTAGAAAACTGTGATTGATTCAGGTGTGGTTTCAAATTACCATTTTCTCACTGTTCACATACACTAAGAGACCATTTCAACTATTGTCAATGAGATGTCTCCTGTCAAAGAATTCCCGGAGACGATCAGGTATATTGTACCTGTCAAAGACAGAAGTGATAGAAGAAAGGAAAGAACTCTTTGCCATCATAAATAAAGAAGCCCTTTTCCCACTGAGTAGTTGGTGGAGAGATTTGAGGTTGGCTTTATGGAAAAAGCTCATCCTTGACAGAGACACCTTTAAACTCATGCTTTTTTGGTTGGGCAATGGTTGCTCACCACCCTTGATAACTAGATGGACCCTCCTTTCGCAAACGTGGGCCCCTGAGAAAGTAGAAAAGAGTGCACTGCAGATAGACTTCATGCTAAATAATACCAAGACAAAGAGAGGATCATGGTTTTACTTTGATGTAGACCATAACTGACTTCTGTATTTGAATGGCCTACCAAAGCAGTAACTGCGGCACCAACAAGATGCAGCAGTAAAACCCAGAAAATACAAAAAAGTCATAAAAGAAGAAAAACCCTGCACTGCAAGACACAAAAAGGCTCTTTTAGGAGCCACCAAAGAAAGAAGTCTTAGACCAATAACAGTGCTTTTTAGGTAGAATTTGATAAATACATGCCGTTCTCTAAAAATGTTTGCATCAACATTAGTGATTTCAGCCTTATTTTCCTTAAAATGCAGAAAAGCAAACAAATAAAGGGCATGTTTGAACTTGGCATGGGGCAAATGGTTCAATTACACCTGTGCCTCCACTTCCAGTTTTGAATTATGTAAGGTGGCTGTACAGTATTGTATTTTTTGCTGCATTGTATTGTACAATTATAAGTTCTTATGTAAAGTTATTTCAAAAACATATTTTCCCTTGCATGACTCGTAAGTCAACACATTTTAACCACTATTAATAACCATTTTGGTGTCACCTGGTTTTGTCTCTATTATAAACCTTGATTTTAGATTACCGTTAAGTAAAAATTTGATGTTTTGTTGCATTTGGCTTGTTAGCAGGAGACAGAAGTTTAATTAAAGCGAGTATTAAAGATGTTTTGAGGAACCAATCCAGCATTTCCAATGAAACCTTGAGCTGATCTGTTGGATCAGCTCTTTGCAGTCACCACTGTTTCACACTTCAAGCCCACTACTGACTTCAACAGCTGCTCTATGTTTGGAAAGTTTTTTATTTGTTCTAGTTACACTCGGTTTTGCTTACATTATTTTCTTCCATGCTGCTGCCTTTGCTTGCTTCGCACACCTCCTGGTCTTCATTTCTTGACTGCTCAAAATTACCTTCACCGCACTGTCTATCACTTGCCAGCTCACCATCTACACACCACTGTCCTAGTCTCTTCTTGTCTCAGCCAACAGCCTGTCTTCAGCTTTTTTCGACTCCAACTCCCGTAATGACAACTTCTGGCTCACCAACATGGCATGATCTGTCACTTAGACTCTCACTAAGCTTTTTTTTGTTTCCTTATTCTTTGTCCTTGTGCACTAGATTGTATTGGTCATCTTTCTGTTTACCCTGCCCAGATCACTCCCCACCATTGCTGCACAAAGCCTCAGTGGTTTACAAGATTCCTGAACCTCTGACAACATCTCCTAATTTGCCTTGTTTGTCACAGAGTCTATCATCTACTTCTTTGTCACTGCCAAGCCTCCTGGAATGCCCATCATTGCCTCGGCAACCAAAGCAAAGCTCTTTGGAGCAATATTATCAGAACACAAACCTGTGGTTGCTCACCACCCTTGATAACTAGATGGTTAAGTAATCAGTAACCAGACCAAAGAGGTAACTTCAAGCCGGAGAGAGGTCTGCTTGTTTTTATCCAACAAAATATGAGGACCTCATATAAGAGAATGATTCACTATCTGCACTCGTTGGGTTCTTGTACCTCGAATGCAACCACTAATTTCTGTAGGGTGTCTTGTGCAATTAATAGACGAGATGTTTTGAAATTGCATTTGTGTTGCCACACATTTGCTTGACTTTAAGGCGCTAGCATACGTTGTGCCTCACTTTGACGCCCTAACTCATGTGGTGAATCTTGTCTTTGTAAACCATTGTTGTTACCAGAAATTGAATTGGGTGAAACATTGACCTTTTCATATCACTAATTTGAGGTGTGTTGTATTTGGAAAACAGTGTTAAGTAGGTGAATTGTTCTAACCCAGTGTCACGCAAGAAAGGTTTAAAGTGACACACGACGCTTTGACATCTCAATCAACAAACATTTTAGCCCTTCTATTGACCATCATACAGTGCAAAAGAATATTGTGAGGATCATAGTCAGTGTGTGATCTGTTGTTACTCACATGTACTTTACTTAGAGGTTTAGCTCAGTACTAAACAGCTAACAAACATGTCAAACACACTCTCCTAAGCTCTGACTACTGCTAGTTAAACATCATTTATCAACAAAATGTAAAATGATAATGACATTCACACTGCTTAACTTCTACACTGACCCTTTGGGGTAGAACTATTGACCTAAAGGAATCCCTCTCATGTCATGGATTGTAAAGTTTCCTATATCACGACTGGGCCAGATGGTAACTTGGTTGATACTAATGAGTAATCAATAATTTGATGCAAAAATATAAAACTTGTGATGAATTTAGGAGAGATGCAGTAATGAAGTTTTCACTTGTTTTCAGAATTCAGTGTTTGGGTTGATGTGATGATAAACCTACAGAAGAAATATAAATCGGTTGATGAAACCGTAGGTGCATTTAGTGTATCTCTTGAGTCCTACATAGACAGCTCTCCAGTCACTGAACTAGAATCAACCCCCACTGCTGGATTCAATCCCATCCCATTGGTGACAAGAAAATTGAGTTGTTTGACTCAAAACCGTTTATTAAGTGAGTTAATAATGCCTTACTTAACTACGGTGTCACTGCTGTACCGCAACTGTTTCTGAAAATTTACTTATAGCCAAATTTGTTGTATTGCACTGCACGTTTTGCAAACTTCAAAGGAATTTTGGGTTTTTCTGTTCCATCAATAATTGTAGCAGACCTCTTAGAAACACATGTTTACTTGTGATTGGTGCATTTCGATCCAATTTGCTTGTTTCTGTTTCAAGGTTCATTGCTTGTGATCACCATGTTTCGGGGCATAATCGACTAGTTTTCTTCGAAGATTTTTTTGATCCTTCTTATTCTTGTCTCTTGCAAGAATAAAGCAATGTCTGCCTCCTGCCCTCTACAAAAAGTCCACTCATTACCACAATTTCCTTCACTATTCTTGAGCAGTCTAGAGTCATTGTCAGTTTTGCTTTTGCGGGCCAAGCTGGGCGAGTGCGTTGCATCGTGATTTGCATTAACTCAGCTCCCACTCAAATGATTGACGGAACAAAAAACACCATTTGAAGTTTGCAAATGTGCAGCACGAATTTGTCTATAAAACACTTTGAGTGTTGTGGGACATCTATGTTTCTAGCTAACTGAGAAAATAGGAATTTCCTTGATTCTGTTTGATTTTGAGAAGCTGTTGCTAAAAGCTAACAAGAAGCCTGAGGTCAACAACAACACTAACTTGGTCTTGAGGTTTTGTCATGCCTTGCAAATGATTGCCCAGAAAATTCAAGGAACCTTATGTCAATACATCCTATGCCACTTGGGTTATCACAGTAGTGTTTTGGGTTTCTCACTTGTATGAATGCATCTTCTTCCCCGCATGAAGAAGAAAAACATAGGAGAAACAAACTTTTCACCAATTATTGTAGATCCAGGAAACATCGATACCTCTGAAGCGGCAACAATCTAAGTCTAATTTTCAGAGATATGCTGAGAAATCTTTCCATGAATTAAAACCATTACTATGTCAGGTGAAGGTCAACATACCTTGCACCAGTAAAGCCACACAGCTAAGATTTTACTAGAAGCCATTGTTTATGCAGAACACCAATGTTCATGATAGTAAATTTTCTTTTGAAGCATTCCTCGGAAAGAAAAGGCGGTGGCTCACCAAAGTTGCTACAACACGTTTATAATACTATAGCATTAAATCTCACCAAGGATTTTTCAATTAACTCTAATACTTTAATTTCTTAATAATATTACTGTGAATATGACAATATTACAGAGTAACAAATGCACTATTAATAACTACTTTTAAGACATCGAATTTAGGTACTCATTCTTTCTAGTGTTATTTTATTTTTAGCTGACTGCATTAGATGAGCTGGAGGAGGCCAATCCAAATGGTCATTGTTGGATAAAGCTGGATACCAAAGACATTGATCAAAGAGGAATTGCTGGAATCAATGAAAGGTACATTGTATTTGGAATGGGGAATTGGATTTGGGAGATGCAAGTTACAGGAGTTGAGAAAGGCAAATAATGAAGGAGTAAATCTTGTGACTTACTTGGCAGGTTGGGTTAGTTGTGGTGCCCTTGAAGAGGGGCTCAGATCTCATTATCACTATTAAGAACAAGAAACTTACTTCATTGTCTTTTGATTCACGCGTTTGTCTCCAGCCGATTAGATTACTGTAACAGTTTACTCTATAGATTGCCACAGGTACAAATCGATAAAATACAAAGAGTTCAAAATGCAGCTGCAAGGCATATTTTTAAGAAACCTAAGTTTTGCCATATAACACCAGTCTTATCTCAGCTTCACTGGCTTCCCATCAAGTATCGCATTGAGTTTAAGATTTTACTTATGTCTTTTAAAGCTATTCACGGCATGCCGCCTAATTATATTTGCAAATTGATCAGCTGAAGGAAATCAACAGGATATAGACCACTTTCGATATATTAAAATTCAGCTTGGCAGCGAGGCCTAGAGGACACAAACAAAGGAAACTGAACGAACGTGATTATTCATTTCTTTTGTTTGTGTCCTCTAAGCCTCACCATCAAGCTGAATTTTAATATATCGAAAGTGTCCTATTCCCTCAGATCCGGCAAAAAAGTTATGCTTGAGGCTCCAAGCGGCAAGATACTCCCAACACTTGGTGGTAGAGCATTCTGTTATGCAGCCCCAAAGCTCTGGAATAACCTACCTAGTGAAATATCCAGCCTTGACTCTGTCAAATTTTAAATGCCATGTGAAAACATATCTTTTTGAAC
>JBBMOI010000007.1:6027500-6055000 GCA_038088405.1 Porites divaricata | reverse complement strand
TTTCTGAAATAAGTCACAGCAGTTTTTCACTATCAGCTTTAGATATGAAAATTGGAAGCCACACAGTGGGGCTCGAATTTATCAAAGTTTAGTAATTGCTGAAAGCTCTAATCCCTAATAACTCCGAAGTCCTGTGTTGTAGATCATGTACTAGGCATTGATTTTCATCGAGAACAGTGGAGGTGTTCAGATTACATAGGGCCAAAGAAAACAATAATGAAAACAGCACGCCAGCACATACAATTTACAGTCAACTCTCTCAAAGCGACCACTTCTCGTAAGCGACCACTTTGTAAATAACCGATTTGTTTCTTGGTCAAATACTGTTTCACAAACTCTCTCATAAGCGAAATTTCTGAGAGAAGTCACAGCAGACTTTTATTATCAGTTTAGAGTTGACAATGTTTAGAGTGGAGGAATCGATTTGCTTTCCGATATACGAGTCCATTCTAGAACATTTCGGTGTTAATGTAGAGAACTAGCAAATAACGGATGTGAAAATATTTAGCCGCAGATTCATTTAGTACCAATGATGATGTTCGAGTTGCACTGTTGGTAGATAAACATATGTTTACTTGAATACAGTTCCTCGGTTGCCCAAATCTCATTGGGCCATTGACTTACAATAAATGTTCGCTAAAACTAACAATAAAATAAGAACAGGAAGAAAACAATAAGCTAACTCATAAACACTAATCAGATGCATAGGAACATTATGGAGTACGTGGTATTGCTTTACAATGGTTTGAAAGTTACCTTTCTTGTCGAAAACAATTTGTGCAATATAATGATTACAACTCTTCATCATTAGATATCACTTGCGGAGTCCCTCAGGGATCTATCTTAGGCCCCCTGTTATTTTTAGTATATATAAATGATCTATGTAATGTGTCAAAGGTCTTAGAAATGATACTATTTGCTGATGACACAAATATCTTCTATTTGCATACTGATGCTTCCTATCTTATGGAAGTTGTAAATTTAGAATTAAAAAAGATAACGTGTTGGTTTTATACAAATAAGCTTTCTATTAATGTTAAGAAATCTAATTTTATCATATTCAGACCGAGACAAAACAGGCAAACACTTGATCTAGCTTTTAATATTAGTAATTATTCGATTGATCGTGTCAAAGAAGCTACCTTTCTTGGTATAATATTGGATGAACACTTAACATGGAAATCACATATTCATAATATTACTCGGAAAGTGTCTAAAGCCATAGGTATAATTTAGAGATCAAGTTTTTGCCTCAATAATTCCTCCTTACGGATGCTTTATTTTAGCCTTATCTACCCTTACTCATTCTACTGCGTGAGTGTCTTGGCATCAACCTACCCATCAAAACTCAGAAGATTAATCAAACTTGAAAAACGGGTCGTAAGAATAATATCAAGGAGTGCTTTCGATGCTCACACTGACACCTTATTTAAAAACTTAAAAATTCTGAATTTTGAGGATATCTACAAACTTCAAATAGGAAAATTTATGTATCAATACAAATCTGGCTTACTTCCTTATAGCTTCAATAACATGTTTTTGGTGACACGTCAGGTCCATTCTTATGGCACTAGAAGTTCGGAGCTTTTTTATTTACCTCAATGTAGGACCAATATAAGAAAGTTCTCAATCAGTTTCCAAGGTCCTAAATTTTTTAACTCTCTTAGTTTTTAAATTCAAAATGCAATAAGTACCACTTCCTTTTGCTGTAAGCTGAAAGCATTCCTCTTATCATAAATAGTAGTATTTTTCTCTTTTTCTTTTTTTTTTTGCCACTTTCGCTTTTTTTTAGCCTAAAACTATAATTAGTACAACTATCTAATGTATTTAGTATAAGATTTCCTTTAGCTCTGCCATTAATTTGTAATTATGATATATTTTGTTCTAATTATTTTTACTGAGGGAGCCCATTCCTTATAAGCCCGGTGGCTTCTCTTGGGCTTCCTCGCCATGACATCTTAAATAATTTTTTCCCTTTACTTTGTACATTTTATGGCAAACAAACCAATAAACCAAATGCACACATGCTCAGACGTCGACGCGTAAATGCAAATTGCGCAAATTTTTGGATGCTTATCTCTGGGCTGCACTGTAAGCATTCTTGAGAACAAGTGAATCCGCCGTTGCAACACACCAATCTTTAGTAATTCTCAGGGACACTTCACAACGTGGCTGCATCTTTTCACAGTCTTCACGATCCTGTGTTCAAGAGTTTGAGCAGTGCCACAAAAGTAGCAATTTTTGGAAAATCGCCGTTAGTTTATCTTGAAACCCTTTCGACAAATTACTAAAATAGATCATGCGCAAGGTCAAATACATGTCCAATGCTTGAAGACTTCCACGCATTCCCTGCCAGAACCCTTTTCCTTCTTCTTATTTTCTTAGTTCGTGGCAGTTTTTTGTTGGTTTTTTCAGTGCACTTTGATCAAAGGACTGTTCTTCAAACATGTCGCTTCCTTCTAGTTCTTACATGGTTTCACAGGCCACGCTTGTAGGATTAACAGGTGATTGTTATTGCTGTGTTTCATTCACACCCATCACCATTGTTTTATTTTAATGCAGCTGTTTTCAGCCTGAAATCTAAACGAAGGTCCACAGCGGATGCTCCCGTTCTCAAGAATGCTTACTGTTTGTTGGATAAATAACAGACCATGCAAGCACCATGGAATAGCACCATCTCTTGCAAAAAATTCTTGCAAAAATTCTTTCTTCCCATTGCCACCCCAAATCCTTAACTTTCTTTGTGAAAAGATCTCACGATAGTAAAGGTGGTTCCAGCTAGAGTAAAATCTCATAATCAAGCACTACAGACACAGAATTTCAAAGGAGTTTAAAAAGGCACACGAGCTCAAAAATATTTCCGTCGTCAAGTTACGCGCTCGCATCCTGGAATTTGCATTCTGCATTTTTCACGCGATGCACTGGAAGCTTTGTTTGAGCTTTTCCTGTAAATCCAGTCCATCAATTTTCATTGTGACTCACCTCCGCGGCTTCTCTTTTCTTGTCAATTTCGGCAAGATACTAAAATGTCCAAATGTAGCAATTCTCTTCAAGCGTCGCATGGGACACAACTTTCGCGTCATTGGCATCGGTATATTCGCCTGCACAAAAAATGAAAACGACTTGTTAGCGCCACTTTGGTGAGAAAAATGCATGAAGGTGACAATACGACAAGTTCTAAACCTACCACGCAACAGCTGGAAGAGCACGAACAACAACAAGACGACTGCTCGTTCACATGCTTCGGCACCAAGCGCACGCATGCTTCCATTGCTTCCATTGTATTCTCTGCGCATGCGTTAATTTCAAGCTCCCCGCGATCTTCTTGGCCAGCGTAAATGTTTATTGTCATTTTTGCATTACACACAAAATAGGAAAATTGAAAAAAAAAAATGATAAGGCAAGGAAGCCCAAGAAAGCCAATAAGGCTTATGAATAGGACTACCTTTTAAGATTATAATACCTAATTCATAATTATAATGCTGACATGGACAATTTAACTCCAAGTACATTAAAATAGGATAAAAATAGAAAAGGCTGAACGTGTAAATGCAAAAGAAAAAAAAAGGTGAGAAAAAAACGAAAGAAGCGAAAAACAACACACAAGCATTAGGAGAACTAAAGTGTGCTTAAACCAAGAAAAAATGACTTAAGTTTAGAATTGAACAAAGCAATACTAGAGGCATTCTGAATTTCAGAGCTAAGGGAATTAAATATTTTGGGCCCTTCAAAACGAAGTGAAAACTTCCTTACATTTGTCCTACAGTAGGACAAACGGAAAGAATTCTTGTTCCTGGTGTTATATGAATGTATGTCACAGTTAAGCAAAAACATGTCATTGAAACTATCAGGAAGCAGGCCGTTTTTATAACAAGTGGAGGAAGGTGATGCGGGCACTGGGGTTACAGGGGGGCTTTTGTGCGTGACGACCCCCCAGTGAGGGTACTTATTTTATTTATTTTATTTTATTAGATTCGCCAATTATTAGCGGGGTCACCCCAACAGCATTATGCTAATTAATCCGGGTTCGTACAACCTCGTCCCCAGGGCTTTTCCTTCAAAAAATGGGTGGGGCGGAAAAGGCCCTTGCATTGGCTGGTCACGTGTACAGCCTAAATATTCCTTATAAGCTAATTTATATATATGTAACCCGCTGGTTTTGCGCTGACAGAAGGGAGTAACAATGGAAAATAATAACATCGCGAACTATGTATAAAAAGCTTAAGATCCATTTAATTGCGCATCATTCAAATGCTACAAGTTTATGAAAGGGAGTACCGGCTCTAGGTTGTCACGTACAAAATATGTCAAATGCTTCAGAGTTGAGACCGTTGTTACCGACTGGTAGTTTGACTGAACTTCATCGTGACTGCGGAATTACTGTACGATCAAGCGGAAAGTAATTTTGTCCAACGTCAAACAAAAATGTGGGCCTTTGCCTCTAAGGATCTGCAGTGAATTTGAACAAATTGAGCTTAATTGCTTTAATGTTTTATGAGCTCGAAAAACACAAGATATCTATGAACGTTAATATTGCCATTGAACCAGACATGGATTTTTCCTAAGCATTCCTGTGACGAAATACTTGTTCATGTCTCTCAGTACAAAGAATTGTATGAATGTTTCGTCCATACTTACAGTTACGTTTTTTTACCAAGAAGGAACTTCAGTAAGAAACTTTGCACCCTTCACGTTCCCAGGACGGAGGTAACTAGATGACTTTGCTTATGCAGCGAAAAACAAAAGAGAGCATTTTTCATATTGGATCCCCTATTGCACGATCAGACGTACGTTTATTCGTCAGTTCAGATCGACTAAGCTGGCGTATAAATGGCTTGCAAGTGTACTGTCATCGCGTGAGTGGTCATTCTCCCAGACAAGGATTCTTTTGAATTGTCTGGATACAGCACGACGGATGCGTAAGCGTGGGCTGGAATGGCATTTTGATGGAGATCGTTTGGCGTAAATTGTACTCAAATGGCTCCAGAAGGAGCTGAATCAGCCTTTGGCCTACGGGGCTGAATTGGCGCTTTGGGGCTGAAAGAGATCTTTTTAATTTTCAGTACAATAGATGCTGTAACACTTTACCAAGTATTGGAAGTATTATGATTGGGCGATAATTTTCTTTAGCTTGTTTCTCTCCCTTTCTGAATAAGGGTGTCCATTCCCCTATTTTCCACTTCGTAGGCCAGGAGCCCTTGTCAATACAGTGTTTTAACATTATCCCCAAAGATGGAGCAATAGCGGAAGCAGTTTTCTTAAGAAGGATGGGTACAGTAGGGGAGTCCCAACTAAGCGATTTCCTAGGAATTATATTTTCAAAAACATCTGACACATCTTTTTCAGTAATTGCTTGGAAATTGGAATCCAAGACTGCATCATGATATTTTCTAATTAAAGACTCGGTGCTTGCGTGACGTTGATGATCTTCCTCACGTATAAATCATGTACATGTTGCCCTCCGTTACATTAGCGGAGTAATCTGCTTGAGACGTTAATAAAGTCATTATTATTATTATTATTATTATAATTAGCAACAGTGACCGCATCATTCTCCGTTACATTTCCATCTGTATTCGGACTGATGGGATTATTCTCAACAGTTTTGTTGCTAATGAATCTGTAATGAATGGCTGAAAAGTGTTGCAGAAGTCCCTTGGGTTTTTTCCTTCATCTTTTCCGATTTCGTTTTCCGCATAATGTTTAATAGCTTTCCTGCGCTCTTTCATGGCCAAAGTTCTGTACTTCTTCTTAACCTCGAAGTTTTCATCAGTTTTATTTCTTGCATATAATTTCGCAAACTTTGTTTCGTTTTTTGATTACTTTCCAGTCTATGGTCATGTACGACATTTCTCCAAGTTGGTGTATGCTAATCGACTGTATAATTCATCAATCCGTTCCAGTAATTAATTTTAGTATTTACCAAATCGGTGAATAACAATTTTCGCGCATTTTGATTGGCTCCGGTAATTCGGAATATCCTTGGGTATTCACTGTTTTGCGACCGGAGCCAAGATAGCGTCTCGTTTGCAGACATTTTCCGGCGGAAAGACAAAATTTGAGCGATAAATGAAGCATTCCCACAAACAAATACAAGAAAGCGACGAACTTTGGGTTGTCGGTGATGTAGGTAGAAATTTTCATGCTGAATTTGCAACAAAATCGTAAAAATGCACTTGACAAAATCCCCGAAATGTTTGTAAATCAGAAAACAAAAGTTGCTATTAAGTTTTACTAAAACAACTATCCCCTCAGGGTCGGTGAACAGCGTCTCGGTATATATCCACACCACTATTCACCTCCTCTTCGGGGGATACTTGAATACTATCGTCGATTTCAGAGAATATCTCACTCACATGCCAGGGAGCGTTTGAAAGGTCCTCAGTCAACAGCTCGAAGTCGATGGTAGTACAGTCCATATTAAGGGAAGAAACCATAAGCAACGGTAGAAATTGACGACTGCCTTTTGATCCTTTTGACATGAAGGAGATTCAAAATCTCTCCATAAACATCAACTAACGCCCCTGTAGCATTTGCACATTGAAAACGAGTGGTGTAAACCGGCAACGGCAACAGCCCGCCCGGAACAAACACTCTATTACACTTTCACTATATACAACTCATATCGGACAGTCTTATGGCGCTCTCGTTTCTGGTTTTATTTTAACCGGCACGGCTTATTTTTACTCAAATGCTAGTTTCGCAACACATTGAGCGACTTTTTTTCTTGAGGTTGAACCCTCTGTTTAGACTGTCTGGGATGAATCTGACGCGCGCTTATAGTTCTAAATGGGGTCATTTCACGTCACAAAGGAAACGTTAAACAACATTTACAAGGAAGTGAAGTTTCCGTGAGCAGCTCTTCAAGTGGGAATAGTTAGTACTTTCTTCATATAAGATACGAAGCAAGTGTGGTTCATTGTCGACCGACCATGTTAACTGAGGTTTGTTACAATGAATTTTCGGTTGATTTTAATTGCGATTTGATGGATTTTATGCTAAATAAACTGACTCAGTGAACATTTTTAAAAGGCGACTTGTCAAACAACTTCTTCCCAATCAATAATAGCATTTAAATAGCTAATGGTATCCCGTGATGCATTATTTTCATTTTGTGATTAATTTTTCATACATTAGTTATTTCTTTGTTTTTATTACTATTATTATTTTTTACTAAAAATTGTCTCGAAACTTACAAGCCCTTTTAGGGAGTTTTAGTAAAATATGTATGTTTGTTTGTATGGCATGCGTGAAATGTAACGCCAATGATATATACGCACCTAATTCGTTTTTCAAAGTCTTACACAAACGACAAAACCAGCAGCAAAGCCAAACGGCTGCATGCCGACCAAATTTCTTATTGCAACTGCTTTGAAGTTATTCTTCAATTATTTAATGAACTTATGTGTCTTGCGTCCCTAAATCAGTCGTCGTTGGATTTAATTCGTTGAGGAAGTTTTCAAAAAACGCTTTTACTTATAAGCTTCCTATTGACTCATATATACAAAACTCGAACTCGTAGTGTAATTGTTGAATATACCTTCTCGTGAACTTGACTTTTACCCTTTAATATACCTTGACGCTGCCAATTTTGTATTACTATTGTTGCCAAAATGATATTCAGTGCACATGTTTCCTTTCCATGTTACGCTGTGACTGCCTTTCCTTGTTGTTTCGACCAATGATCGTTTCCCCAGACTACCTAGCCAGTTCCAGGCTCTCACACAGTAATTTTCAAGGAGTTATAATAACTCCTCTAGTGGGGCTAATGTAACTCCTTTCGGAGTTAAATTAGGAGTTAAAAGTAATTCCTAAAAAGGGGTTATCCTGGACCTAACATTTTTACTCCATTTCTGGAGTTATAATAACTCCCTAAAAATTACGGTGCAGATCAGACTGAGTGGGGAATACGCAAAAGTGAAAGATGCGAGAAAAGTTGGCGGTTTCCTCCCGTTTTTTTTTTCTTAATATTTTTTTCAATACCGAGCTGATTACTGAACTTTTAAATTTTCAGTTTAATTTTTAAAGCAAACTTCAACTAAAACCGGAGGTTATATTTATCTCCAAAACTTCCAAACGAGCTGCAAAAGTGATAATTCTCCATTTCAGAAACTATCATGAGAAATGGTACAGGCTTTTAGTGAAACGGTTTTTTGTTATCGCTTGGGTGGACAAGCCTTACAAATGATTGTTTAATAGTTGCATCGACCAGTCTAGCGCTCGTCCACTCAAACGATCTCAGAAATCAATGCGCCCAAAGCTTACACCCATTTTCCCTAGAGTTTCTGAATTAAGTGGGAAATAGTGAATAGGATCTATTTCTGTTTCCTTTTAATGTGCCTTGACGGTACCAAATAGGCCATTTTCGAGTTGCTTCAAGCGTTGGTTTGAAAGCAAAGCCGTTTTTTTGGAAATGATTTTTATTCGGATGCAAATAAAACTCACTTTAACGACAGAGGTTCTGCACTTGGCCTCGTTTTGAAAAACAGAGTTTTTGGAACTCGGAAATGGCCTTTTGGAATTGCTGGATGCCTTAACCATTATAGAGAGAACTTTCTCGAAAATTTAACAAAACAAAACCACTCCCCAAGAATGCAAAAAGTATACTTCGGGTTGATGTCCGTCGCTGAAAGACGTCTTTGCCAAAGCCCCCTAATATCACGAACAAACGCGACAATAACACCAAACGAGACTCCGTATAAAAAACTCCGCTTTTCAGCTGGATTTAAAATATTCTTTAAAAGTTAAATTTGTCTTCTGTGACTGAATAATTGGCTGGCTGAATCCACTTTACACCAGTTACAGAGATAAAGAAAAGTCAACGGTCACAGATTCGGGTTTGACACGAACCTAACCTAAACATGATCGTTTCTGGTGGTTGATTTAAAGAAGATTCGGGTGCAGAGATATTGGACGCTTTCAATTCAGCCCAAAATTCGAGAAATTTTAGTTAGAAAACAAATGAAACGGACCATTTTAGTTAGGTCCGTCCGGAATATTTGGGACCACCTATGAAGGTGGTCCACTTTGACCTGTGCGCTCATTTTAGTCGGTTGGACCAAAATGTCCCTTTTCATTTGAGTAAATTGTTGTCCCCATTCCGCTTTTTGTATCCAGCTTACAGTTACAGTTACCAAACGCGCGGTGGCTTGGGTCGGGTCTGTGCGACCGGTATGTAACGCTCCATTGGGCACGTGCAATTTTCGAACTTTCAAACCGGAATTTTGGTTTTGGAAAAGCGCCCATTAATTCGCACTCGTATTCCACACTTACGTTCCTTTCTGGCTAACATCATCGTTGTTGTTACGTTACCAAAGTCCCACGGCCTTTGCGTTTCGGGTCAGGTGGCCAAAGCGACCCGGCTGTCTCGGACACGTACACGTCAGCGCCTTGCTTCCTAACCTCTCTATTTCTGTTTCTTACCAGTCTTTCTATCCTATAGGACTACAACGATAACTCTCCACTCCCTCATAAGTTCAGTAGTGCATGGGCCTAAAGAACAGCAATCTTTTCTTTCATTGATAGAGAAGAACTTGCTGCCCTTCAAGTCCAGCTACAAAGAGATTTGTCCGTATGTGAGAGAGGCAGTCAGTAAAAATGATAACGGACAAGGTGCAAACCACATAATGTAGCTCGGGTGATAACTAAATAAAGATAGGACATGTTGATTAACGGGGCTATGTGACGCTATTTGCTATCTTTAAAAAGCTAAAGCGTGCCTTCGCATCAATTGCATTCCGAAAATGATGGTATAGATTTGTTATTTATGGCTATATTTAGGCGTTGAATCTATCTACTGTTGCAAGCTTTTACAGATGGCAAAGAAGGACATACATTGCAACTTGAAAAAGTTTGACTAACCTTTTCAAGTTTTAATACCATGTCTGCAAAAATAAAAAAAAAAATTATGGTTCATGCTCCGCTGGTAAAATTTGTTCGATATCTTCCATATCTCTAAGAGAGCATTTTGTGTATAGGTTAAGGCATTGAGTAATGACCTGAACACAGAATTGACCTAAAACAGCAACATTCTCGTGACATATAAATTTTTGTAAAATTAAAAGTCCAGCAGTGATTCTCTTTCTTCTAAAATTATATGTGACTAGTTTCACCCGTCCTAAGATTCAACATTGTTTGTAGGAGTTCGAGGAACTCCGTTTCCTCATGTTCATTAGAAGAATTCAGCTTTTCTGCACGTCTTGTTAGAACAAAGAGTCTTTTCTCAACCTTTTCCAGTCTCTCTTCCGTACACTTAATGATACTTTCAGAATTTAAACAAAAGGGCTCCGCTTCCGAATGGCACATATTGACAAACGTTGCTTCATCACAGTATAACTTGAATTCAGGACGCTTTTTGCTGCCCTTAAAAACTTCCATAAATCTCTCCCCAATAAAGCGTGCCATCTCAAGTTCCTCCGCACTCTCTTCTGCGTTTGCTTTCGCGTCAGAGTAGGACTCGTTAAGAACAGACACTAACATATTCATAAGAAATACAGTCATTGTTAACATGTACATGAAAGCGAACAAAGGCCCTAAAAATGGATTCTCACTTCGAAGGCCACTCAATGGGACAGCCTTTCCCAGAAGAAACTCAAACTGAGACATTACGGAATTGATATAGCTGGAATACTCTTCCACTGTACGGCCGAAAAACCTCATTCCCGATATTACGAAAGCGTTAAAGATGATCACGAAGAAACCCACGTAGGACAACTGATAGCCAACAGACTGGCGAAAAGAGGAAAATAAGTATATGACATAGGGGTTAAAACGGATCAGGTTCAACATCTTAATCGTAACCATAAATATAGCAAAAGCAATTGCAATGTTTTCCCAGTTGGCCCAATCAAGAGCAGTATGAAAATGTATAATTTCATAGGGATTATTCTGAATGGCTTTGATGCTCTTTAGAACAGTCTTGGATCGAATCATATAAAACGCCACCGAAGCTACAGAGAAAATGATCATTAAGAAATCAACCATATTCCAAACTGACTTGAAAAATCCAAGTCGTTGTCGGTAAAGATGGACTAACATTAAGATAAAGTAATAAAGTGCCAAGGCCATGAACAGAAATTGGCAAATGAGGTAGAACATCAGAGCGCCAGACTCTGTTGCGTACAACTCGACTGTGTCAACTCTTCTAGTAGTGTAAGCGGCACCGGTGGCGATAACCTCGTAAAAGTAGGTGGCGATGCTGAGGAGGTTCGTGTTCACGTTGAACACCGCGAACTCTAGGATCACTGCTCGTGTTTGACGGTCGACCCATCCATGACCGAAAGTTTCCCCAAGGACACCTTGGGCAGTTGCTTCGTCATATCCCAAAACGGCTACATAGCCACCTCCTTCATAAGTACTGTAGGTGGCTTTAATGGGATTATTATCCAGTTCTTCACTTGTTTGGTAACGCCAAGGTCTTGGACACAGGTTTAGAGCCTCGGGCCACGACGTATTGTAAGGAAGTGGCTTCCAGCCTGGAAGACGCAGGGGCGTGGTTTCTTCGTTTGTGCTGGAGTAGCCGTAATAGCAGTCTTTGATAAATTCAGGAAGGGACTTACAAGAGCCTGAAAAAAAAAACAACAACAACAACAGTTGCAAGGAGCTTTTAATGCTGACATTTTATTATTAGAAGGAACATCTCTGATGAACCAGGAATTGAAACTAAATAAGGGAAAATATGCGAATACGTCGATATTTTTACCGTCATTATAAGCATTGAATAGCATTAAATTTGCTGGGTGTTGATGTTACTACTGAGCCACCTTTTGGTGGAATTGAGAAAATCGTATATACGAGGATCCGGAAGGTACTGAGCGTGGTAACTGGATATCTTCGTACATCACCATAACTACAGAAATGTTAACAATAGGTATTCAGTGGTACGAAAAGAATGCTTTCATTGTTTAGGCTTTGAGGTGGATTGGCGTATCAGCTTTTCACCAGCTACATGTGGGCAAGTATATTCCTTCATATGAACTGAACTAATAGTTTAAGTGAAGTTGATTTTGTTGTCGACTGTTTCGTTCATGATGCATGGTGATAGCTTGTTGCAACTCACCTTTTTTAATTCTCAATTGTCTCATCCACGGCATGCCAATCAGTATGGATATCTTGTTCCCGATGTATATGTCTTCATCCTGAAGTCCATTGTACCATGATCGGTGGTAAATATTTGGGAGAAACTCTTGCCTTAGCCAACTATCTAGTTTTTGACTACCTGTTACCTGAAAAAAAAAAAAAAAAAAAAAAAAATAGGCGAACCATAGTCATGATGGATAACGACACATTGGCGGGTAAGCAGTACAAAAAATTAAGGGTTCATTCTTACTCTTTGTTAATGAAACTGTAGAAAGCTCATAATTAAAGCGTTTGAAACATGTACGCTTACGACCATGAGCTTTTGAACGAGTTTCTCTCTGAAACCAGCTGTATACTTATCGATACATTTGATATATCTACAATCGGCGACAGAATCGTTGAGACATTGTCCTCAAATGGAGTAACTCTGAAGAACAAAACAATCCACGCCTCCTCCCCCTCCCCTCCATACAAAGTTGGGGTGTTTGTTGTTTTCTACAGGTAGCTCGAACAGCGGCAGAACGTTGCATGGAGGGTATGGGGGAGGGAAAGCTTTACTTTCTCTTTGTTACAAAGACCCTTTAGGGCGAGGCGTTTCAAATAATTTCTTTGCCGATTGTAGTCTCAAATTTATTGCCACATTTAAGACATTTTGTGGTGATAATCATGGAGGACATTCAAGGATGTTTGCAGTTATTATATAAAAATACTTCCTTACCAGGTCAAACTTGGAAAATGGATCAAGCAGTGTCGTCGTCATCATAATACGATACTGTGTCTTGTTTCCATAGCATACTACCACCAAGAAGAAGACAAAAATTAAATGGATGACAATCTCCTTCGTCATTCCTGCCAGCTTCACCTCCTTTTTAGTTCGCTCACGAATGGCTTCCAATCTCGATCGCTTAAAACGCTCTTTGGGGTTATCACTTAGCAAATCGATTTCACAGGAGACACTGTCTATATCATCATTTGAATCCTGGCTATTATTCTGTTGAGTTTTGGTCATCAGCAATGAAATCAAAACTACAGCTAGCATTACTTTTGTCGGTTGAACAACAAAGATGTCTTGTCCATTTGATATCAAGATGGAAGACAACCACTGTTCCGCAACTTCTTTACCCCACATTAAACTGTAAAATAACGTGAAGGTTGCTGCTGCAAGCGTCGTGGTAAAGCAGAGAAACCAAGCAACGTAAACACAAAAGTGGGGCAGCATACAGCCAGTGTCCCTCACTTTGTCAACCAGTTGTTGAGCCTGATCTATTTCTTTATATTTATCTCCCTTTTTAGATCTTGGTTTGCTGGACTTGAACATAAAAACAATTAAAACGTTGACAGGTGCAACTATTAGTCCACTTTGCACACCAACTATTATTTGTCTTAAAGAAAATTTAAACGGTCCAACTTGGATGGCTCCCTCGGATTCTCCACCAGTGTTATAAAACATCGCATTGGCAATCATTGCGCTGAAGAGAACAGACAGGCAGCATGATGCTCTTTGTACACGTGTAAAAGTGCTGCTGCATGCCTTACCAAATACAGATATCCACAAGTGACTGTCTGCAATTTTTCGTCCGAAGCGAGAACGAACCTGATTTGTAAAGGAAGTGACGCTTTGGTCGTCAACTGTTACTTCGAGAAGGCCGTCTTCCTTCTCCACCGCAAGCCACCGATTTATCGGAAAGGTCCATTGTTCTTCTGTCTGCCTGTCTCTGATTGTTACCTTTTCAACGAACCAGGAAGGATTTTCTCCTGCGTTATCGTGTTCCAGAGTTATTTCTTTCAAAGCTCCCAGTGGTTCTTTGGTTATCAGAACAAATGCATTTATGCTTCCTCGTGAAAAGGTGTCACATGAATATCCTTTACTTCGCAGTGCAACCTGATTATGTTCATTTCTTTCACCCTTAATGGTGAGTAACACGTTAGCTGTTGTTCCTGAATCCTTCCAAACACCCGTGCAGATGACTGTATCATAATAATAGGTTCCTCCGTTTACAATGGTTATATGCCTGGGAGGACACATCTGCCACAACAAATATATTAATAACATTCTTAAATGAAGTCCCTGGTTAAAATCAGATGAAGTAGACTAAAAATAGCCTCCTTACTCAGAATTCCAGACTATTTCTTGAAGCCGCAATTGTGTATGTTTACTAAGTAATATAATCATTATTCTTTGCTTTCTTTTCAAACAACGTAGAGGAAAGTACCCTATGAACGTAAGGTTAGACTGCATTCATCACAGATATGTATGTTTACTTTAACTTGGCTGTCAATTATAAAATCTTAACTAACTATTGTGAATGGCAAATATTCTGAAAAGCCTGCGAGTTGAGTACACCCTTGATCTTCTTAGGCAATCTTTGGCCACTCAAATTATCAGTTTGGGTACACGGACCCTACGAGGTGAATGCTCATAGCTATAATTAACAATTAGTCGCCGAAGGCGACGTGAATATCGGCGAATAGTCACCGAGACGAAGTCGAGGTGACTATTCGCCAATATTCACGTCACCTGAGGCGACTAATTGTTTTAGTATAATTACATTGATGATTATTCGAGAAAATAAAATTATTGATCAATTTCCGACCCCGAAACATCAAAAAATCTGGCTGCCATTTTGAAAACTGCTAGCCTTCAATGCCGCTATAATCACCGCGCGGTGATTATCGCGGGATAGTGCGAAGTTCCTAGCCAATCACAGCGCTCTATTTTCGATAGTCATCGATGTAATTATACTAATAAAGTATAGTAGCTACCACTATCCCGTCACCCACCACCACTTGGAGTGTTCCTACAAAAATCGTTTTGGTTGAAGACCTCTCGAATACTTTCATATTCTACTTATACTAAAATTGTAACGGTCTTTATTCCACTTTTGAAAATGTATGTTGCGTAGCATACGAAACATCAAGTTATTAAAATGCGTAAGTTTGATATGTTTATCACCGCTGTTTGTGTTTTATTCCTCGTTAAACTACGATGGCTCAAGAACAAAAGCCTTTATGCTACTTATACTAACCTTGTTTTCATCTCTTCTGTCCGCTCTTCTCGCAAAAACAATCACGACGAAATAAACAAGAAAAGCGCAAGCAATTGTCACAAGCACGGAAATGTTGCCACTCTCAGCAAGATTTGCAAACTCAGTAAAAACTTTGTCGAAGTCGATTGGATTCGGTGCTTGTATGAAGTTCCCACCAAAGGACGTCAGATGATTACAACGGCACACAAGGTGAGTGGAGTTTGATTCAGGTGCAACCTACAGAAAAAAATCCATTTTATGTTAGTTACAAACTCTAGAAAATAAACTGAACTGAACTGAACAGTGGGAAGACTGAAATCAGTATAGTAGTTTCATCCTCCTATCGCCCACGTTCTCAGTTAAAAAACCTGGTGATTGCTTCTGACATTGTTGACTGTTTAACTATCGCTAAAATTATTGGGGTTATTTTCAATAACTCTCTATCGATGGTTCCGCACGACACTGCTGTATACAAGTCTTCTCTTTTCATCTACGTAGTATTTTTAAGATTAGCAAGATGGTTAATGATATATGAAATAAATCATATATGAACTGCAGAAATGAGTGAAATGAAATGAAGAAATGATCGTCGCAGTGAACGCAATTTATGCAATTGCGTAAAGAAGCCTGAAAAAAATTCAGGACTTCAACGGGGTTTGAACCCGTGACCTCAGTTGGTGGAGTATCGCACCGGTATCGCGAGGTCGCGGGGTTCAAAGCCCGTTGAAGTCCTGAATTTTTTTCAGGCTTCTTTAAGCAATTGCATAAATTGCGTTCACTGTGACGACATTTCTTCATTTTATTAGCAAGATTATTTCTTACATTATATGCAAAACTTTAATTCATGCCTTTGCTACTGCAAGGATCGACTTTTGTAACTCGTTGCTCTACGGTCAGCCAAAATGTACCTTACGACGTTTGCAGGGTGTCCTGAATAGTGTTCCTAGGCTTATTCACCTTACTAGTAGACATGAACATATTACGCCGTTGCTTATCTTGCCTCATTGGTTACCTATTGAACATGGGCTAACTTTCAAATTGCGGTGATTAGATTTAAGGCTTTTCCTGGTGCTGCAACTAACTATATCACTGATCCTATAAAGCCTTATACACCTGGTAGCCTTTTTAGATTCTCTAATCACTCGTTACTTTCTACACCTAAATTTAATCTTAAGACTTACGGTGGCCGGTCTTTTACTATTGCTGCACCCTCTGTCTGGAATGCACTTCCATTCGAGCTTAGATCTTGTGATTCCCTTTCCTCTTTTAATTCTAACCTTAAGAATCGCCTTTTAAAAGTTTCTCATGATGTCTTATAGAATGATGTTTAAAGGACGATGATGTAGTTTATAGGATTTTAATTGTCATGAGTTTTTGTTAGGGGTTTCTCCTTATGTTATTTAATTCTTATCATGTGAAGCGCTTTTGGACCATTGGAAATTAGCGCTCTATAAATATATTATTATTATTGTAATAAGCGTATTTATTATGCAGTTTGACATAAATGAATATCTTCATTAGTATTTACCAAAGAATAGCAATTTTCGCGCGTTTTGATTGGCTCCCGTGACTCGGAGTATCCTTGGCTATTCACTGTTTTAGTGAACAACGGAAACCACCATAATCGTCATAGATACTGGAGGTAAGTTCCCATTTTGCAAACTTTAACAAAATAAATTTTTTGACATCTCCAATGCAGTACAAAGATAGTCTACTTATTATCCGATAAAGTACCTTGCAACCTTCTGACTCCCACTTGTCTTTTTCTTCGGACCAATACAAACAACTTGACTGGGTAATGGTCATTGTATAGTTTACATCTGTAGATGGGTCGTACTGTGGAATAACTCTTCTAGTGACTCCTTTTGGTGGTGGATCTTTAAAACCAACACAGGCGCGCTTTTGTCGGCCATGGCCGAAGCATGACCTCCTTTGTCTGGGGTTTTCCTTACTGTTTTTATTTCCTACTAAAAGTATTCCAACATAAAGAGGACCGGCACTTGGTGGCACCACTGTCATGGAGAACTCATCAGGAAGGCAGGACGAAAGGTTTTGCATGCCGCCGGTCTGGCGTCCACACGATGATGTGAACGGGTTTGTAAAGTTGTGGTCAAAGCTGTCTATTGTGGGTCTGGATCCAAATTTCACAAAGACTTTAACAAGAAATAAACCCTTTTCCACCACAGCCATATTAATTGAAACGGGGACGTCCGCCAGTTGTGCGTTATAAGAACGGATTGATATTTTGTCTGGCTTAAGAAAAGAATGTTCTGTTGGACTACTAGTATTTGTATTTTGCTCGGCTGATCTGCTTATTGGAATGACCATCACAATGTCATCATCAAGGTTTGACACATTGATCTTCGTGTTGCCATTTTGTAACTCGAGGCCGATAACATTTGATTGGATGGCCTTGCTGCTATTGTTCCAGGTATAAGGGTTAAATTTAACAGCAGTCATCTGCAATTATAACAAGAATAAAGGGGTTAGTTTCAAAAGAACATTATCATGAAGTAGCCAGCAGGCACCAAACTTTGGCTACCTAATTTGGATAGCGATAGACCATTGTGAATAAATAGCCCTGGCCAGTCAGAAGTGAAGAAATGTTATAAACAAGTAACAAAATCAAGGCTGTTTCTCTCATATTTTGAAATGAAATCTTCAAACATTGAGCTAAATATGACCAAAACAAATACAAACATATGAAAGTGGCAAAGGTCCTAGAGTACAACACTTCTTTTAAGTGGGCTTTATCTGCCTTGTTACCTTTGCGTTGATGTCGCCAGTACCCATATTTCCAAGGTTTCCGGGCAACTCAAACTTTGTTGGTCCTTCTTCTATACTTAGACCCTTAACATCATCAGGGGAGACCTTCTTTAGAGCTAGTGCGAGATCATCTGTTTTAATTACTAAATTTTCTGACCGCACCAAGCGACCAAAAAATGCATCACTCATGTTTTGCAGGTTTTGAGAAGCTTGTTCGACGTTGTTCTACATATAGAAGTTGAAAAAAGTTGATAAATACCAGTTTAAGACCATTCTCTAAGTACGACTTAGCGTAAATCCGAGCGTATATCCGAGCGGCTTCTCACAACTCATACCCACTGACGGGGGAAGGGCTAGAATGGTGAGTGACTTCTTGAGGGGAGTGTCTAGAGTGTCCCTTTCTCGAAAGTCCCTGTAACTTTCCGCGTCTGGAGTGATATATTTGCGAACAAAGCAGTCTTTTTGCTTTGTTCATTGATAACTTAATCATGCATATGTAAAACTAGTGAAAGTTTGGTCGACCGGGAACAACTAACGAGGTGAACAAGTACAATGGCAGTATAGCGCATAACAGTATGGCGCGTTTTTATGGTGCCATGCAAACAGATACGTGGTCACAAAAGAAAACTGATATGAAACATTGGTACGGGACCGAAGGTCATCCCGGCCCAAAAAAGTATGCTGTTCTGATTTTCCCTTCCTTAAAAACGTCGCATGCACGTAAGATCAAACAGAATTAGCCATATTTTTCTACCTTTGAAGATGAGGAATCCCTCGAAGTCGATCCAGCATCTTGACTTGCTCCTTTCATAACGTTCCTCAAGCAACCTGCGACACCTGTGGCTCTTTCCTCTAATTCTGGAGTGAAAGGTTCCTCTGGGTCGTTCAAGGCATTGGCAAGTGTTGATGTTGCACTTTCGGACATTTTAAGCGCCATTTCCTACAACAAATTGATAATCATGTTCATTTTTTGACAGCGATGGGTTTTTCAACGTTCTTTAACGTTTAAGTTAAATTAACCAGTATTTGTTTTAAAAAACAAATACTGGTTTATTGTTTAGCCATCCCTTTACTTTTCTTGCTTCTTTTTATTGCTTACATATACCGCTGTAGAGCACCATGAGGACACCACAATTGCCACGTGAATACACATCATTAAATTTCAATTTGTAAATAATACGGAGAAGAGGGAGGAGGCCAGATTATTTGCTGATTGGCCTTCTATATCGTGATTTTTGGCATTCCTCAACAGATTGGTAAAATTTTTTCCATGTACGCAGCCAATCTGCTTCAGAAGATCAGTACGAAAAGCATGGTTAAAGCCATCTCGCTAATACACTGTTTCTTTCGCGTTCTTTATTGCACTAAAAAAAAACTTCAATCATAGAACCAGTGAAGCAATGAAAATCGGACAACAGTATAAGTAGAGGGCATATAGAAAGACAAACGCATGGAGGTCAGGATCCAAGTCAGATGGATTGGTCTCTGAATGGAAGGTTTAGAAGATTAGGAGGTGGATTTATGAACCCACAAGTTGATAGATATAAAAAAAAAGAAATATGCGGTACCAAAGCTTTGGCTCCATCTCCTCCATCCACAGTTGCCTCATTAATTACACCTAATATGACATCAGACATCTTGCCAGTCGCTGGTTTTATTGCTGAGAACTTCTCCGTGATTGTGTTTGATATCTAGGTAGATCAAGACAAGCAGTGTTATGATAGCCATTATAGAACCCGAACCATGCATTGACTTTCTGTCATCATTTTTGGCGAGCAGTCATGAACCAAAAATTTTATAGTATTGGCAATCTGTTGGTTTTTTGAGTCAGATTCAACGCCAGATGCTCATGAGTTACCTGGAAAACGATAAAGACAAAACACTTTATTAACATCCATTAAGTTCGCTTAGGATAGTTTTGTATTCGGGGTCGCTTTCTCTTCAACTAAGCCTTCATCGTAAGTGTGCAAGAAGACAGTGCAAATTCTCGGTCTCGGAAAAAGGGTCGACAATGACTGCGTACAAAGATGTAAACGATTTAAGCCATTGAATCCCGATCCGGTTCCCAAGACCTTACTGAAATAAGCACACAACATTGTTGGAGTCCGAGTTGAATGAAGTTTTAACAAGAAGGCCTCCTTTGAAATGAAATTGCTTAGTAAATTTAAATGTACTAACCTGTGTTATTGTGGTCAAACTTAACCCCCGTCCACAAACTGACTTTGCCTTGGCAGTTTTAAGTACCGTCAGCGCCAACTGTGCTCCTTGGTTGATTTCACCTTTATTCAGAAATCCGTCTAGCCTAGATCCCTCCCAGTCTACAAGGCTTTTCAACTGCTCGCCTACTTCTTCCGGTGGAGTGAAACATGGGTCAAACTTGGAAGATCCCATGACCTTTTTAAAAAGACAAAAACACATTTCGTAAGCTGTATATCCAGAACTCGCTTTTCTCTCGTATGTATACATGTACGTAAGGAAGTATGCTAACGTCAGGACCCAAACATCCCGCAACGACAGGTTGCCAGTTTTTCTTACTCATGGTGCTCCACTACAGAAATCAATCATGGAGGAAAGGTACCTCCCTACTTGCAAACCAGTTTCTGTAGCGTTCTTTTTTTTTAAATCGATTATCACAAAAATTATGGGACTAGAATTACGTGATATTCTGATGCCTTTTTTCTTTCAAACAGTATACGCGAAAGTATACGCTTCAGTTTGAAATCTAAACGTTACCTTGACAAACGCCGTTTCCTCAACCGTAACACCAATGGAGTTCTTTAAAATGACGTTTATTCGTAGCTGATAATCACTTTCTGGTTGTCCTGCAGCTAACACTGTGGATACAGACTTGGGAGAGCTTCCATACGATATTATGTCCTTTCCAACACGGAATTCGTAAGTTATTGGAGCATTTTTGTCTTCCCATTCAAAGCATTCAAACGTAAATTCCGTCTCAAGCGCCACACCCTCGTTGATTGACTGCGCGCAAAACCCACCGTGTGGAACTCCGGCGGTCTCGAACTCCAGGACTCCAAACCCTTCCGACCCTGCTGGAGATGTTACGAAGAGTTGTAAACTGAAGTAGAAACCAGTAGGCAAAGAATTTTTCTTGATAATCATGTTAGTGGCATCTACCGCAGTGGATGTCATATTAGGCAAAATAGGTACATTCTCCCACGGATCTGCCGCCTCCTTTCTTTGCTTTAGACGCCACTCGTAAACTGAACCATTGCAGGCTGAATTGCGACATTCCGAAGTCACTCGGAGCTTGTTTGTAGCAGACACCACTTTACCGCAATCAATAAAGCATCTGAAGATGAACAGAGTATAGAGATTACTTCATAGAAAGTGGAACGAATCCATTTTATCACAATTTAGAAACAGAGCAACAGTCCACATTCAGAACACAAGGCGAATTCTAAAAGACAATGACAATATCATTCGCTACTGTCTGATAAAGGCTTCTTTTCGTCCTCCAATGTTCGCCTCTTTAAACTTAGAAAAGGTTATTTTAGTAACAGTACAGTACAATACAGTTTAAACCTCCAGTCAGCAATAGCTAGCAATCATGTTATCACGGAGTTGCATTGGCGATTACACAGTCAACCAATGCAGCGAAACCACTCTTATCTTGCGTAGACCACTTTGCGTGCTCAATAGCTACATTTAATTGTTTAGCGATATTTATCCAAAGAATCCGTTGGTATGGACATTTCGACTTCGCAAAAAGCATCTTCTTCGTCAACATAGTGTCTGGACAACGGGAAACATGAACAATATATTTTAAGTAATGGCTCCTGATCCTTACTTTTGCCTTTTTGATGATACACCAGCCACCTCCGTTTTTGAACGTTAAGCAATCCTAGTTCTTAGTGTTGCCACTCCCAGAGTTGTTTGCATTGCAATATTGCATGTTATTTCGATTTTTGTTGAGGACAAATGGTTTAGAAATCCTATCGTGAAGCCCAGATGACCCCTACATTTAACATCCCCATGTTATTGTTTTGTTTTGCTTTGGGAATGATCGGAATCTACTTTAAAACCTTTTTACCTCTGAAATGCGGAAACGGTTCCGGCTATTTGAGACTCGTAGGTGCACTTTGTGTTACAGAAACTTGACGATGTGTTTCTTGACATCATTTTGGTTACCCTGAAGACTTTGAAAATTGTTTATGATCAATTTTGAGTCAAAATGAAATGCAACTGTTTTCGGCCGACCATATTGCACAAATTCCCCAAGAAGTAGTAGACATGGTTAATCTTTTTTTTTTTTATTAGAAATTTCAAAAGACTTCAAGACGTTTCTTTGGGAGATGTGTCACAGGGCTAGGTAAATGGTTCTGTCAGGCCTTTCTTTCTCCTTCTCCCTCTCTCCCTCTCTCCCTCTCTCCTTTCTCGCTTAAAATGTCCACTCCCCTGACCCTTAGAGAAGGCCTGATACACAGGCTTTCATATACCTCACTGTATATTATGCTGTATACTAGTTTTCAGAGTGTTCCATACTTACAGGTCTTACCTTAGTGCCACTTGCGGTACTTCCCCGGCAGCTATTTCAAAGTTCATTTCAGCAAAAGCAATTCTTTTACCTTTGGAAACATTCAACTTTAGAACATAAGCATTTCCAACTAAGAGTTTTTCTGTATTGATAGTTATGGCTGTGGCATTGGCGTTTTTGTTCGAAAATGCACCGAAGCAATTATAGCTCATTGAATTACCCAGTGAACAAGACCAAGTGAAATTAAGGCCAGTATGGTTTCCAGGTCCAATGTCCCCATCATAACTGAGTGAGCCATCCACTGTAACATTTTCTGGGGACCCCCATCGAACACTGCTCCCACCGTCAATTATTGCAAGTACTGGACCAGGGATGCTCTCAATGAAACCATAATCAAACGCCTGAAGTGTCTGCGGAGCAGCTGGATTACCAATCTTGACTGATGCAGTGAATTTTACTTGATAGATACCCGAGGGTATGGATCGCCTATTTATGGTCCACTCAGTGGTTCCTTCACTTACTGACGTTCCCTCTGCTGACTCCGAAGCTGCCAGTTCTGCTTCGCTTAGTAGAAGCCATTGGAATGCGCTTTCCACAATAGAAACGCCTTTAGGGGAACCTTGAACCATGGCTTCTTGGACGCTCTTGGCAGCCCGATTGATTGGAGTAGGATGGCTTTTGTCTTTGGAAATGCTTTTAATCGTCACTAGAAACTCTCCTGTTAAAAATTGAACAGCACTTATATTAATGACCATAAAACCATCCTATCCTGAAGGGGTAGTTAACGTAATTTCTTACAATTGTAAGTAAAACATTTCAGAAGAACTGATTAAGGTTGTGCCTAAACCAAAGAGTTTTAGTTTTCAGAACTGTCCTTTTTATCAAGTATAATAAAGAGCGACTTCCTGTTCATAAAGAATTGAACAGAAGGATTTTAGCCTCTTTTGATCTGTAAAAATAACATGCACACTAGTTGCCGTAAATTATATTGGGTGCCGCACTTATTCAAGTTTGGGTAAAGGAAGCTCTTTGGCGAGGTAAATATTCCTAAAGCCACTATTCACCGAGATTGAAAAGAACAATTGCTTTAGTATATACACACGGAATGATCTCAACAAAATCACAGAGGAAACCATTAATAAGTACGATTTGATTTACGGATCAAATTACACGAAAGTTTAAAAATAGATCTTGCAGAATTTTCAAACATGGCAATTCACAAGTTCATCACTTCGCAAACAACAGCGTAATGGCTTAAACGGAACCGTTAAAAGTTTGAATTGTTTCCTTGCCTGAGAAGAAAAGTAGAGCTTTGTTGTTTTCTGTTGACTCGTCGAGTTTATAGCCAAAAAGGTTTGTTGTGTCGTTCTACGCATGAATTGCTGACAAAAAATGGCGGCTCGGTTGCTCGAGGTAAGACGTCGTCTTCCCGTAGCATTCTTTTTCCTATTTACTTGAAACGCAGAATTTCTGCAAAAATTTGCTTTCAAATTTGTTTGTCATAAATATACTTCGATTTTTGGGCCAAATTGTTCTTGTTACGAAACGCTGAGTTCACGAAACGGCCTCTTCTACGCGAATAAGGGGGAGTTCCATCGACCACAAAACTCAGCCACAGTAAATGGAAAAACACCGTTTTGAATCCTTTGAAGTCTTTTCTTGCCTTAAAAAAAAAAATCAAACGGCGTAGGATTTTGTCGACTTATAAAAGATCATTCTCTAAGAAAAAAATGGGGAAATCATCGAGCTCACACATCATCTACTCGCTAGGAGGTGAATATTGTTGAATAGTCCGAGATAGCGAACCAATCACATTGCTTAAATCTCCAAAATCACTGAGTGTGTATATACTAAAGGCTGCAAATTTTCATGCGCAAGTGAGTTCTAGTCAATCATAGAAGCGAACGACGCTTTTCACACGTGGAAAAATTGATACGTTCAATCAAACTCGCTATCGGTGTTTTTCACATGTGCGAAAAATGAGACGTCCAATCAAACACCTCATGCGTAAATACCGTGTGCGCGCACGTTCCATGAAGTATTCTGGGATCAATTAAGGTTTCTGGGAAACTGTCCACCTACCCCTCCCCTGAGTCAACGTTAACGCTTACTTCTCACTTACGGAAAAATGTTGGCTTAGGGGAGGGTAGGTGGACAGTTTCCCAGAAACCTAAATTGATCCGTATTCTGTATTTATCACTTGCCTATGGGTTGACAGGTCAACCCGTCTCCGGTGTACTGATCCCGACAGCGGCATATAAAGGAGCCTGGACTGTTGTAACATTGAGCCACTCCATGACAGTGGTGGGTTGCCGTTGCACATTCATCAATTTCTGTTAAGTAGCAGAAAGAAAACATTAGGCACAAAAACAGGTGACCTAAAGTTTCCTGTATGTAAATTGATTGCTTGGGTGTGCAAAGATCAGTTATTGCTGGAGGTTCCATCAGTCAAAACTATTTAACAAATGGTAAACGGCTCAGCGCGTACTACTGAGTGTTAGCAAATCCAGCTAATGATCTATTATCAATGCTGCGTTCTGATTGGTCGAGCTACTACTAGTCTAAATGTTATAGCCCACTAGTAGCGAAAAGCGCCAGCTTTGAAAACCAAACAAAGGCGGCTGAATCGCCTTTTGCTAGCTAAAGTTGTTTTGTCTCGATATTTTTGACCAACTAGTTGGATTTTACTAAAACAATTATTCCTCTCGTCTTTCTCTCCTTCACTCAGAGGCCATTTGGGCTCGAGGAATAATTGTTTAATAGTTGTACGCGGGAGTTTGCTAAGATAGATAGATAGATAGATAATCTTTATTTATCCCCGGTACAAAATTCGTAAGCTTTAAAAATGCCTAATACTAATATAATAAAAATAAAAAGCTGCTTTCCACGAATGCCGTGCCTTACAGTTCTTTGAGTAATCGTTTAAATTGTCCAAGGGACTCTGCTTCCCTTAAGTTACTAGGAAGATTGTTCCAGAGAATGGCGCCACTATAGCTGAAGCTGTTTTTGTAATAGTTTGTGCGCGGTAATGGAACATTGAGTTTATTTTCAGAGTCCCCTAGGTTATATGCGACTTCTCGCCTTTCAAATTTAGAACTAAGATAGTTTGGAGCCAACCCGTGCAGAGACCTGTAAACCATCGTAGCTCTTGTGATTTGTTGCTGGCAAGCTAGGTTTTTCCACCCTAGAAGTTTGAAAAGGTGACCAGCATCTACGTCATAGCTTGAGTAGATCAAAACACGGCTGCTCTGTTTTGTAGCTTTTGAACCTTATTCCGTAAAGTTATCCCACAGTTTCCCCAAACAATGTTGCAATAATCAAAGTGTGGCTGTATAAAAGCTTGATATATTAGTTGTAAGGTCGCCTGAGGGACAAGGTGCCTTATTCGTTTTATGGCCCCAATACCAGAAGCGACTTTCTTAGTTACTTTCTCGATATGGCCACTCCAATCAAGTCTGTAATCGATGGTCACTCCAAGTGATTTTGCAGTAGTGACCTGGCTAACTTGAAAATCATTAATTGCAACTGTCGGGGACTCTGTGAGAGTACTTAGCCTCTGCCTAGATCCGATAAGCATAAATTCGGTTTTAGTCATATTTAGAGTAAGTTTGTTTGCTCTCAGCCAATTGTGAACATTTTCTAAATCTTGATTTAGATGCAACTGAATATTGTCTGCATTATCACCTGCGTATGTAAGGTGGGTGTCATCTGCGTACATCCTCGGCTCACAATTTGAAAGACGGTTTGGAAGATAAAAATATCCCTTTTGAACTACCCGGATGCTGTTTCTTAAACACTCTCCAAAATGATTTGAAATCAGAGCCGCGGGTGTGGCTCTGTTTTGGCTCTTTTACAGGCTAATTTTAATTCTAAGTGACTCTACGCAGTGGCTAAAAGATATCTACGCGCCAACGCAGAGACCCGTTGCATTGCCACGTTAACCAAATCTGTAACTAAAAGTCTACATAATACACGTCTTACCATCACAGAATGTACCATTTCCTTCGTAACCTTGTAAACATGAACAGTCAAAAGATCCAATTGTGTTTGTGCAATTAGCAAACTGGCTGCAATAGCTGTCATTCAAGGAGCATTCGTCTATGTCTGCAAAATATGACGTCACGTGGTTTTATGTATGTTGTGGTGCAATTTCATCCTTGGTTTAAATTTTGATATCCTTTGTTTTTGGGTATGGTATATATGATAATTAGTTTGAAACAAAAGAAAATGAGATTTATACCAAGGGTAAAATTGAACCACAACATAGACATTTTATTTTTTATGACGTCAGCAGATAATTTCTATCGATTTGGCTTGATATATAGTATCTTATTTTCTCAAACAAACAAATTTGCCGGCATCTTTTGAAATTCAAAACATATTTCTTCCTGTTTCGGCGACAAGTTTTGATAGAAAATTTTGACCTGCATAATTTAGGTCACGTAGCCTCCGTAGAAGGCATCGAAAGCGGAAGGAAAAGGAGGGAGGCGGGAGAGGGGATCCCTCTTTTTCGCTCCCCCCACCCGCGCTTCCTTTTTGCGCCTTCCACGCTGGGTAAGGTCACAGTACAGTTTATCCTTTATGTCTTACAGTCAAATAATCAGCGGCTAGCTTATTTTCTCGACTTTAACTGCAAGAGACCATAATCAAACATTTGACGCCAATATAAACAGGGAAGTATTTAAGAATCAAACTGACTGCAGCAGTTAACTCAAAATTATCATCTCGCTCACCAACGCAAACGTTGCCATCTCCCGAATATCCGGTACGACAAACGCATCCGTATGTTCCGTAACTGTTAGAGCACCTTGACCCTTCAGAAGTACAGTTGTGCATCTGTTGCGAGCACTCGTTTACATCTAGGGTTTAACAAACCTACTGATTAAACAAAAATCAGAGCCCGGACATATCGACCAGGTTTCATAAATTGGCTGTAAAAAGTAAAATCAGGATCAAGAAAAAACTAATCGGCATTCACTCTTATGACCTCTTCAGTTGTTCGCCACACATCACGTCATTGCTAAGATAATTTTGCCATCTGTCGATCCAAGAAAATTTGTTAATCATGTGACGTTGCGTCCCCGTCTACCAGTCCGCACCACAGGGTAACCAATGTAAAATATTTCATTTTCTAG
>JBBMOI010000007.1:5990000-6022500 GCA_038088405.1 Porites divaricata | reverse complement strand
TTCTATGCTATTTTTAGAGCTTCCAATCATAAACTTGCAGACAAAAAGAATTAAAACTGAAATGCTTTTTAAGCTTTCAAATCTGAATTCAAATCTCGCACCAATCCGGGGCTATCTTAACCCAGCTTCGAACAACTCGGCCCTTTAAGTTTAATTTGTTTTTTTTTTTTTTTCTTGGAAAGAACTTTGAATACTTAGTAGCATGTTAACTCTGTCATTCATTTTATAACTTGTTTCCCAAAAAACTTAAGCCAAAAACGATGCATATAAAACAAAGGCATTCACAGAAAAATTACCCTGTTCATCTCCTTCCAGGATCCAATACGCTCTTCTCACGTATGGTAATATGCCCGTCCAACCTCGTTTACGAGTAAAAATTCTTTTGAAATTCAAATACGAAAACATCGTCTGATTAGCATTTCAAAAGAACTTGTACTCAAAAACGAGGTTGGACGGGCATATTACCATACGTGAGAAGAGAGTATTTTCAAGGAAACAAGAACCTCCCACAGAAAGCCTTGTGTGCAAAAATTTAGTGCTAAAAATATTGTACACGGGGGAAATCATGTCCGTAAGTGCAGTTCCTAACGCGGAAAGCAACAAGGACCTCGTTGTGGATAATCCCAAGCCAAATTTATGAGCAAAATAATTTAAACTTCGATCCTTCGATTATAAAATTGCAAGCCTAAATGTACAGAAGCTGTATAGATTGTAAACAGAATATGTTTACAAATCAAATGTTGCTGGACCTATCGAACTGTAGCTCCAAGACGGTCTTAGCGTTTTAATGAAAACACTCTCATATTTTTTCATTCAACAGTTCGGATAAAACTCAAATTTCTGTACCATAAAAAGCTGTAATAATGTGCAGCAACAATGAAATGTAAATCTTTGGACAAAATCACGTTTCGAACTACGCACTTTAGAAAACTGCCGAAGCCCGGCCGTTTTCGATCCACTATCTACAAGACAATTTACACACCAAGACAATGGCTAAGAATAATTCTTGACCTTTTTTTATAATTTCCCTTTGCACTGAGTGACACGAGACGAAGTTCAGCCAAGCGCGTGAGCTTATTTTAATTTCTGCCATCTAAATATAGTTTTTCCAGGAACAAAGTACACGCTAAGTCATATTAACAAAACAAAACAAAGCCCAAGAAAGTAGAGTCCCTCTACTTTCTTTTGTTGAATCAGCGATAAGAAACTTGAACTAAACAACAAAAACATTTTGGATGGCATTGTAAGACGCTCTTCGGTCAACAGTCGAATGTTATCGAATGTTAGATTCACAATCAAAGTCGAATTTTGACACAAAAACGGGATACACATTTAACAAAACTGTCGCTTCCGTGCAATTCGGTACAAGCTAATTCATATATATAAAAAAAGGACCAATAATGTTTCTTCCACTACTTTGTAATTTCTTTTTGTACCGCGTTGCACGGAACAGGCAGTAAACAAAGAGAGTAAAAATTACCCACCTTTTCGGCAAGTCTTCCAGATGCAAACCAGCGATCTCATCAATACCACTGAATCATGCCAATGCGATTTTTCGCCAGTTTCAGGACGCTTCTCTAGTGAACACACTCCCGTCAAAACTTTAACCAAAATAATTTTTCATCTCTTACAGTGGCAAGAAATTGCAACGCTGTCACTGCCAAAAAAAGCTGCCATCGCTTCTTTCATCTGAACAACATTTAACGGGCATTTCGCCTCGGAGACAATGACATTACCCGAAATCGATCACGTGTCTTTTTTGCAGAGCATGCGTAGACATTATGGACCTTTAGCATCACGTTTTTCATGGGAAACGGCAAACCGCAAAATGTCACGTGACCACTGCCTTGCGGTCACGTTTGCAGTTTGCAGCGGTAAGTGATTTACGGCAAGGTTTTTTGCCGCAAAAAATTGTCCAGCCTCGCGTTTAAAGGTATGAACTAGCTTTTTATATCTGTTTGCGATGTGTTTGTTGGATTTTTGATCTCGAATCAATGAATTATAGCTGATTTTTGGGCGATTAAAGTGATGCACTTCGACTTGATGAAAACAACATGGCGGCCCTAAACAATGAACGCGTAGTTCAAATCAATTTTATATTCCTTTCTGCCGTACTAACAAAGGAAAGTATTCTGTTCCAATCCAGAGTTAATTTCTTTTCCGTCTTGTTACTGAATTCATAACTGAACTCAGTCTCTGTTTGGTTCCTATTTTTAACGTATCACTCCGCAAATATCATTTTATTTTGCTTATTTCTTTTAGACTGGGGAGCCCAGGCTTCATAAAGCCTTCTGGTTTCTTCAGGGCTCCCTTGCAACCTTACAATTCCTATGTGTATTCTTGTATTGTATTGTATTTTGGCTAAATAAAAATGAACTGAACTGAACTGAACTGAACGCCTTGCTAAAGTCTGAAATCTCGGCAACGCGAAACTGCAAACGCGCAACTGCGGTTTGCTGTTTGCGGTTTGCGGTTTACCTGATGCTAAAGGTCTCTATTTTTCGCCGGTGAAGTTTGGCTGCAAATACTATTCTGCTCATGCGTAAACGAAACCACGCTTGCTCCTTGCTCGTTTATGTGATCTTTGTCATTACTCCTGGAAGGTAGTGCGCGCCAACCGCTTTCCGAAGATATTATTTATTAAAAAGCAAACTCAGTGATTGAATGATAAAACATTTATTGAACTCGGTTACTGCAAAATATCGTGATTTGTCAGTCTCGCAGATCTCGCAGTTCAATAATTGATCTGCTCGCCACTGAAAAATCACGATATTTTGCTCAACCTCGTCCAACAATTGCTATTTATTTCATCCTTTCGCATTTATCGCTCACCACTCAAAAAATAGTGACACCGAACCCACCTTCACAGTGACGGCCATCTCCTGTGAAACCTTGTTCACATCTGCAGATGAATGAGCCTACTGTGTTGTCACAATATGCTTCTGAAGGGCAGTCATGAGTATTTGTTGAACATTCATCAAGGTTATCTGCATGTAAGAAATATTTTTCAGGTTAATGCAATGATCTTTATTTTACTTTTGCTAGCTTTCTTTTCGAGGATAGTGAGGCTATAGTCTGGTTGAGGAGACTGGTTATGAAAGCCCGCAAACATCAAAGATAAAAGCAACGGTGCTGCAGTGCTATGTTGGAAGCTCACTGACGGTGCACGATCCTCTCTTTTTTGATGTTTCCATTCGCCTCTTTTGATACGAGAATGAAACTGTTCCGAGTAAACTTTCTCAAAGACGTCTGGGATTGCTACTAAAGAGAGGGAAAATAAATTAGCCAATAGGTGAACAGCGCGTCCATAATAACAATCCCAGAAGTCTTTGCGAAAACTAACTCGGCCCAGTTTCCTCGCTTCTAAAGTGGGGATGTTACAGTGATATGGGCATCCCTGCGAGGAAATCCTGACCCTAACACAAAAGTGCAATGCATTTGGTAAATCGCTGGTTTGCAGCTAACGTCTCGTTGTTGGGAGCTAGACTCTTTTCCATGCGAATACTGCGTAAAAATTTCCTATTGTTTTCAATTCCTTGCCGCCATGTCACGTCGTTGCGAAACAGGAATGGGGATTCACCGAATTGTATTTTCCTTTAGATCTCATTGTCTGGAGCTCCCTCCTTTATTTTAAGTATTTTTGACAATACAACTTTAAAACATTATATGTCTGTTGTAATTTACAGTTCCATGTAAACTATACCTAATTGGAAAGGGCAAAAATTAAATTTTCAGAAAAAAAATATTTCGGTCTCAGGAAACCCATAATATTCCGTAAAAGGCATATTTCTGCACAAAAAAAACCAGCAAAAACAACAACTTAGAGCAAAATTTTAGACCTAACATCCAGATAAAATTGAAAACTAATAAAAGCTTTCGACCTCAACTGAAGTCTTCTTCATTTCTGCACCGACACGCGACACGACACCTGCCTGGTTCAGAAGTGTACAAGACTCAATTTTATCTGAATTTTGTGTTTAACATTTTGCTCATAGTTTAAATTTATTGGTTAGATGGATCTACACAAGTAAAAACAACAACAACAACAATAACAATAGCCTTTAACAGTACTCGTTATAAGAAAATTCTTAAACTGTATACCTTTGCAGCCGAACAATTCCATTCTCAAACCTATGGTTCCGTTCCAAGATAATGGCAGGAAGCGAATGAAACGTGCAGTGATTGGAGGAAACATTTCATTAAACACTACAGTGTCTCGGTCTGTGTTTCCTGTAAAAACCTAAATCGACAAGACGTTAAGCTAATGAATAACCCTTTATGTATGATCTTAAATATTCCTTTTAATCTACAAACTAACAACTCTACTGCCTTTGTTAAACTAACGAATAACCGTTTAACTATGTTCTTACATATTCCTTTTAATCTACAAACTAACAACGTTACTTCCTTTGTCGTCCACCTTTCCTCTCCATATTATTTAATCACCCAAAAATATCTCTTTCAGGTCAAACTATGAACGATGAGATCCAAAAGCTTGCTGGGAATTGTTCAACCTATGACTTTATTTGCATAAGCAACGAGTGTCAGATAGTACTACTTGAAAAACACAGCACAGCTGTTATCTGGGTTTCACATTAATGAAGCAAAGGGTCCTAAGGTGATTCGTAAAGTTTGAGCAAAATCTGAGAGAGCGCATTATTGTTAAGACAATTTGGAATGAATTTTTTACGGTTAAAAGTTTAGTAAAAACCAAACAGCTTTGATGATTGGTAGATATCTATAAAAAACAAAGCGCTTTGCAAATGTGGGCAGTTTATTGAAAGTAACTAAATTATCATTGGAGACACTCAACCAAGTTATTAATTTCAGGGATCATTTTAAATTTGATTATAATTGCCGAATTGTAGTTTAAGACCTGAGTTAAAGCAAATAGAAAAAAAATTCATATACCTTGAACTACCCGGTTTGGATGAGATTATCATTCCCCAAAACTAGCTGAAACTAATAGGCCACGAAAAGAGCGAAGATTTTTATGTGAAAATGTCTCTTAAATTTGATGCAAATAAAACTCTCGTGGACCTCATTATAGAGAGATTAAGCATCGGTGGCAAACGGCGAACGTCAGTTTATACCACGTGACCAAGTTTTCCATGCACTTGTCGTTTACTGTTTATTATAACAACACGAAAATCGAAAAATTCACACCAACTCTGTTCATAAGAATTGCTTTAAGCTGTTTTTTTTTCCTGCTTATTTCTCATCTTGAAAATTTCTCAGCTTGAATCTCACGTTTGCCGTAAACGCGATGTTTAACCTTTTTTTTATGAAAGTGAGTGTTCTTGGAACGAGTAAAGGGCTTATTCAGTGACTTTGTAATTGGAGATGCCGAAAAACGTCAGGTTTTCTCCGTCCCTGGAGATAATTGATTTTTTCTACATTGACTTAAGTTTTCCTTTTAACGAAGTCATTAGAGTGTTTCAGAAGGCACGCACCAAACTGAAACCACTTTTTGAAAGTCCTGAATAAAAGAGTGGTAAAATCAATTCGTTTGCTAATGTTAGGCCTAGGCCAAACGTTGAACTTTTCATGACACGAACTAAACTTAGTGAGTTAAGTTGATGAAAAGTTCGATGTCTGGCTCAGTTATGTTCATCTCAATGAGTTTGGGTCGTCAAACACGTTCTATCCGCCTGAAGATCTTCTCCGGGGCAAAACTTTATCTTGACATGCGAGGAACAAAACTAAGAAATTAAAAATTTTTTTGATGATGTAAATTTTGCCTCTTTCGGGAGAAATTTATCACTGGCCCACTAAAATTTGCGTTTTGTTCTGATTCAGTTGATTGGGTCGACGTGTCCCAAGTTCGACGTCTGTCTCAACAGACGATCTTAACTTCATTTTGATCGACCCAAATGAAAAGAAAAAGTCCGACGTTTGGCCTATCACGAATGGATGCGAAAACACGTCCCGACGTCTAAACTTCCCCCATACAATTGACCAAATATTAATATCAGCAAAAAGACATGTAAATTTAACAGTATTACCCGTATGTCATGCGCGTCGAACTGGTCTTTTGCCTCGTAAACAATATTATTTTTTTAAGCTATCTACCATCTGTTCTGAACAGTGCAGTACATTCCAACGTGGATTGCTCTTAAAGTACGCGAGCTGGTCATTTCAATATTATGCGCCTCATTAGCATATAATGAGGTTATACGAATTCACTCTAACATTGACGCACCCCAGCATTTTATAACTAAACTGGATGAGTAATACAATGTTCATTTCATAGAATTTTACCTTTGGCGAACTGTCCGCGCCTTGTCCACTCTGTTCAATGTAGTATGTAAAGTTTTCTCCATTATCGCTGAACTGTAAGTTGTACGTCTTCACCCAGAAGTCAATATCATTTCTTCCCTGCGTTGCCACACCCGTCACGTTGATTTTCTGATTGCCTAGATCAACCTGAAGCCACTTGTCCAGGTCTAAAGTAAGAGGCGTCCAACCGCCTCCACGCTCTGAAGTGCCTTTTATGTGAAGCCTCGCTAACGTTGCAGAAAGGAGAGAGTTCCATTGAGAAGACGCACTAATCTGTGCATCCGTTATTTCGCCGTTTTCCATGCCGAGACCCTCATGGCACTCTAAAGCACAGATCAAAACGAGAAAAGGAATAAACCACATAGGGCTCAGCCCCAAGCTCACAAAAGCCTCCTTGAAGCCAAGTTATGTGGATTTTATGGGAATTTATTGTGACTTTCGATTATACGGTAAAAATGCACAATTTCAACCATTTAAGGGTATATGTCAGCTGACATGTTGCAGGTCAAAAATAAAGTCAGGTTAATTTTTTTACCTAGGTTGATTCTCTATTTCCTTTGTCTCCTAGCCCTCATTTTTTATGAATCAGGGCTAGGATACGAAGGAAATTGAGAATCAAACTAGGTTAAAAATTTTTTTAACCTGAATATAATTTTGCCGGACCTGTAACATACACACCTCATAACGGGAGGGACGGCCAAAAATAACCAATACAAAAGGAGATTGAAATGACGAAATGATCGTCGCAGTGAACGCAATTTATGCAATTGCGTAAAGAAGCCTGAAAAAATTCAGTACTTCAACGGGGTTTGAACCCGTGACCTCGCGATACCGGTGCGATGCTCTACCAACTGAGTTATGAAGCCACTGACGTTGGGAGCAGGTCAATTGTGGGTTCTTATGTTCCCGTGAGAGGAAAATGAGCGTTAATGATATAGAAAATAATTCATAAATGAACTGCGGAAATGAAATGAAATGAAGAAATGATCGTCGCAGTGAGCGCAATTTAATATGCAATTGTTTAAAGAAGCCAGAAAAAAAATTAAGGACTTCAACGGGGTTTGAACCCGTGATTTTTTTCAGGCTTCTTTACGTCAGTCAGTGGCTTCATAGCTCAGTTGGTAGAGCATCGCACCGGTATCGCGAGGTCACGGGTTCAAACCCCGTTGAAGTCCTGAATTTTTTTCAGCCTTCTTTACGCAATTGCATAAATTACGTTCACTGCGACGATCATTTCTTCATTTCATTTCATCTCCGCAGTTCATATATGAATTATTTCATATATCATTAACACAAAACGAGATTCGCAATAATGTTCAGGGGACGCTTCTTACAAATTGCCCTTGTTTTCAAAGAAGTGACCGGAAACACCACTGGTTGTTGGTTTTAGTTTAACTTTTACGACGAGGCAATGTTGCTTCTACCTAAAGCAAACATAAAACTTGTGGCGATGTGAGTATTTTTTTTCGAATAGATATATGGCAAGTATTTTAACTGGTGTAGGAAAGCCTCCATTATTTTGTTTGGAAATAATTGTGGCTCTGCAAATGTTTGTTAAAAATTTAGCCAGGTCCCTCCCTGCCGGGGTAATTTTGACCGTGGGGGCTTGGCTACTAAGCCTAGAACAAAGAGTGGATCGACAGAAGCGCCAAGTTCAAACTTTCTTGTCATATTTCTCGTCTTCTTGAGGCCACGGCTCAATCTTTAAAAATTTTTGAGGAAGGGGAATGTTCGAACTATATGCTAAAGCAAAGATTTGGAGTGAGTGGATATGACACGAAGGTGCTGTTTGGAGCTTTTTCTTCGGGCAGTGTACGGAGACAGCCGAGCTTCCCTTGTCTTCTTCTAAGTGGGTGATAAACCTGATCTTCAAAACCTGATTCTCGTTATGAGGTATGTACACTTAAATGGCTGTTTATGTGCATTTTATGACCGTATTATCAAACTCACGACAAATTTCCATTTGCAATGGCTTCGAGCCTGGTTTCCCTGTGAATGAACGAACTACACTCTTGCAAAGCTTGCCTTATTTTGCAAATTGTTGTTCAAAAAACGACGTTTACTCAGTTTTATCCTCGGAAAAGGTGCAGACGCAGGCGTTTCATCAGCGATAATTATCTTTGAGGTCATTTTTAGCAAAACACCGAGTTCACGCCAGACATTTTGATCTTGTCTTCTAAATCTGGATGGAAGAAGCCCCAGATAGCGAACCTATGAGATTCTTTAAACAACAAGTTGACTGAGTATATATGAACACTAGAATGCGATAAAATATGTAAACAATAAGTAATAAAATGTTTATAAAAATTGAAAAAATAACACAAAACAATGAAATAATAAAGTACCAATAAGGCTAATTAAAACCGATCTAAACAAATAATTTGCGCTAATGAAATCCCTGTGTTTTTCGTAGTGTTGGTTTCAGTTCCTAGTTTGATAAAAAGCATTTAAAAAATAAGACAGTTAAGTTTGTTCTGGCTCTTTCTTAAAATTTCGCCCAATGTCATTTGGGGACATAATGTGCTGATCCCTCAGGGGATTTCTTATTACAGTTCCCATGTGCTCTTCAATTTCTTGGTAAAGGTGTTGGCACGTGCAGCAGACATCACCTGAATCACACAGGTTACACTAAAAATGGTACACAACGAATTGTTGATTCACAAGGGGTTTGTGTTCATCAAATTCTAGCCTCATTTTAAAGCTATATTTTACTATTTGTAATATGATTATGGCAATTTTATATTTTACTCGCACCTTAAAATGACCTAGTAGACTTCGAAGCGTCGTGACTTTTAGCTTTGACTTTTATCACAATAGGAGAATTTGGTGGAGTATCAGTAAAATTTATCCAATATGGTGATATCCTTAATTCTCACGACCAATCTGTTTTATAAATTACTGATGTTCTAGCGAGAAATTTGATGTTGATCACTCTTGTGGCCTAGCTGATAGGGTTAACCAGTCTTCTGACGAGATTCTCTAGGTTTGAAAACGGGTGTGGAAAATGACATTGGAGAATCGGGCGGCACAATCCTACCAAAAATTATCAGAAGTACTCTCTGGAATAATTTCGAAGTACTAAGTGGCCTAAGTGGCAGCCATAAATCGCCATAGTTATATTTTGACACCTGACAATTAGAAAGCAGAAATAAGTATGTACAACATCACATAATAAAAAGGTCATCACCATCTTGTTTCTACTTTACCTTTGCACCCATACAGCTCTACTCTCATGGCTATATAGTTGTGCCAAGTTTTTGGTCGGAAACGGATGCAGCGCGCCCTGATTGGCGGGCTTAGATTGTGAGAAACAACTGTCTGCCGATCAGTATTCCCCGCAAAATCCTAGAAAAGTTCAAAATATAGTATTATAATCAATACGAAACATAAAGGTTTGTTTATGGGTCAATTTAGACGATTTTTGTAGATCTGAAAAAACTCAGCTGATAATGGAGCTTAAACGCATCATGACAATACCAACTCTTACTCTCTTTCATTTCTTGATTCTCGGGTTTTTCAGACAGAGCAGACAGATTTTCATCCCCATTGAAAAAGGGGAGGTATCACTTTTTTGACTCTAGTTCATTCTTTGAGAATATCTGAGTGGATTTACAAACATTTTCGTGCCTATACTGATATTTACGTCAGCTTACATATTTATCGATCTTCTTTTTTTGTCTGAGATATAAGCCAGTTTAAAATGGTTAATTATGTCCACTTTCGCAGCGAATAAGTTCTTTAGTACAGCTTGTTTATGGCTTGTTTATAGGTGCCAACTATAAATTTTATGCCACAGAAATCTTTAGCTCGGGAAAAGAAAACTAATTACTTAAGGTGATAAATACATCAGAAGGACAATACTTTCAGTAAAAGCGACCACAAGTCTGTTTTATAATACCTACTGTTATATTCCTAGACTTTCAATCAACTAAACAGGGGCTGTCATTGGTTGATTCCTGGTCACGTGGCCTTGAATAAAATCAAATGTATCCCGATCGTGATACATCACGCAATGTACCCCGCTCGGGATACATTACAACACGTGATCAAAGCATGGTGGAAGGTGGTGTGACAGAAGGCGGGAAAAACACTGCCAGTTTTCTTTTTCGCGAATGAACACAACAACACAAACACAAAGCCTCAAACTAAAAAGCAACGATTTTTAAAGTCACCCTAGAAGAGAAACAGCAGCTAGTGGAGGAAAAAGATGCAGATAATGTAAGGAAAGTAGTTGTAAATAATTCATTCAGTGGTTTTGAGAATTAAATTTGTGTTGTCATTAATAATGTGTCGACTGTTCTGGTTCGCTCCAGTTATTTTTTTGTTGCTGTTGAAGTGAAAGTCTCGGGAAACATCAGGACTCTCGGGAAAACAAAACTAACTGTTTCCTTAGGGAACTGACATAAAGTGTATATTATTTAAAATGACACGCACCATAGCTTGTATACAGGCCACTGTAGGTTATCAGTCACCAAAATATCGTTCTTCGCATTTTCAATTTCATCAACGCTAACATCTTGCCGTTGCTTACTATGAAAAGTCTCAAGAAGATTAACGTGGCGAGTAGAAAAGACTATGATCGTAATTCAGGTCTATGGAATGTTCATAAAAGCGATTCCAGTTTGACTTCGTCTTACAAGCTAGCCCCACTAGTTTTAGTTCATCTTCAAACGAGGTAAATCGTAAGGTTGCATTCTCACGGTTTTTGCTCTGCACATTGGCCAAGTTAAATTGTCCTAGTAAAGTAAGCAGGTCTACAAACAACCAAAATAATTTTTCCAAGGTTATACTTCCCGTGAGGTTCAAAATACCTTGTATACACCTCGTCCATCCTCCACGTAGTATATGAACGAATCCACACAATCGTCACTGCACTGCAGATTGTACACGGTGACCCAATCCATATGATGAGCCGAACTTCTTCCTTGAGTTGCTATTCGTGTTATCTTAATATAGTAACTGCGCAGATCGACTTGGAGCCATTGGTCTCCATTGTGGCTACTAGGTGCCCAAAATCCTTTAAAATACCCACTTGGTTCTTGATGTAGTCTTCCTTGGCTGGAATGATGATAAGAGTCATAGCTTGAGGAGGCAGTTATTTGTCCGTCAGTGATTGCGCCGCTTTCCATGCCCAGTGCGTCTACACAGTCTAAAGGTTTTGGAGTGTAAAGGGTGTTTAGGAGAAACTGAAAAGTTAACTCGAAAGTTTTTGTAACGAAAAGAGGCATTTTCCCTGTAAGTTGGTCCTAACGAAATGACCAAAGGACGAGGTGAATAATCACATTACGGTATATATTTCAAGTTAGCAATAATTAACAATTAGTCGCCGAAGGCGACTAATTGTTTTAGTATAATTACATTGATTATTATTCGAGAAAATAAAATTATTGATCAATTTCCGACCCCGAAACATCAAAAAATCTGGCTGCCATTTTGAAAACTGCTAGCCTTCAATGCTATAATCACCGCGCGGTGATTATAGCGGGATAAAGCGAAGCTCCTAGCCAATCACAGCGCTCTATTTTCGATATTCATCGATGTAATTATACTAAAGATAATTGTTGGCTTCGCACTAGAACTAAAGTTAGTTTCAAGTAAGCTCTTGATTCAAGTGCATTTGGAAATCTTAAGTCGCTCTGTAGAAAATATTGTTTCACACATGTTGACAAAGTATATTACTTTAAGTAAAAGCTGTCAATCTCTTCGTCCATTAGAATTGTTGAACCACTGTATGTGCACAACGTGCACATGGCTTCCATTTCATATTGGTCAAGTGTGTTCTCAAGTGTGCTGTAGCCCATACTTGGCGAAGAACTTCGGCTTCTTTGAACTACGAACGTTTCCATGTTCAACAAGTAAAGTTAAATTAGGTACATTTTACCCTTTCACACCCAAGTGAGTTCCAAGTTCAGTTACATTATACTCTAGTGTGAAGCAAACAAATAGGACCGAGCAGGTGAGCTTTCCTGCAAAAACGAGATATCTTCACACTTGAAAGTAATATGTTATCTTCCCATGTGAAAAGATTACCGTTGCTATGGCTACATGATAAATCGCGGTAAAAGAAAATATTAAAGTGAAATGGTTTGTTATTTCATTGGTGTTAGTATAATAAATACAACAATTTCACTGGAAGGGAAATTTTGTACCCTCGCGCGGCCATGTGTTGTCCTTTATTATTCATTCAAAATATTTCGCCGTTTCTGATTGGCTCCAATCGCCCGGCTAATTCTTCATAACTTACCGTCGGTTACCATATTTAGAAGATGCAAGCAATATACTATCGATTTGATGATATAAATTAAACTATTAAACTATTCCTGGCTGAACTAAAAAATAAAAAGGCATTCACTGCTATCCGAAGACGAAATAGTTGAATTCTAACTAACTGAACGGAAGAAATGCAAGAAAACGCAAAACACATCGTTCAATTGATGTTATATACTTTTTGAGGAGTATCTGCAAGGACAGCTGTTCAGATTGACTTTGAAGAACTTCCCGCAAAATTCCCGCAAAATAAAGCAAAGTGTATGTATTCTCTTGATTTGAACGTTCACTGTGAAATACGCGCATATTCGCGATTTTGCGAAACAAAAAGAGATAAAAGGAGAAACAATATAGTACTGCATTCATTGTTTAGTTTGCCTCCTACAACATATTAATTAATGAGCTTCGTCGTGCATTCTTGGCAACCAATCGCTGTTGCGCTTTCATGGAGCGTAATATGACAGATCTACGAACTTTTTTGAACTGGAAGTAAATGTTCCGAGAACAATGGGAATTCTGCGCGATGAGTCTATGAAAAGGTAAGCTTGTTAAGAAGTTAGAAACATTTTCAGTGAATAATAAAACGATTATTGAATTCGGCTTTCGTATCATGTGAAGAAGTATGCAGATCTCGGAGGGTGTTATCATCCACCTCGGCCTTCAGTCTCGTTCAATAATTGCTAACTATTGACCATTTTCACCTAGACCATAATGCACCTTGTTTACCTTCAAAAAGGTTTGCATAACCATTGTCTGCTATTTCTCTTGGGACGACTGTAATACCCAGGAGAAATTGAAAACAATGGTTATGTATTTTTTTTTGGGGGGGGGGGGGGGGGAAGGGAAAGCAATATGCATTATGCTCTTGATAAAAATGGTAAATATATTTTTGCTACTCGTTAAAAGTCTTGCAGCACTATTCTGAACATCCTCTGCAGCTGACTTTTTGGTGAGGTTACTAAATACTGGATTGCAATAGTCCTCTTAAGAAGAAATAAATGTAGAGGTGAGCAAAAGACAAAAGAAAAATATTAGGTAATTTCCTTTATTTGAGGTCAAGATTTTCACACCCCCATAATAATAATAATGATAATAATTAATAATAAAACTACTACTACTACTACTACTACTAACAATTTTTATTATCTTCATTAACAAACAGGTCCACTTTACCTTTACAGCCAAAAAGCTCTACTCTCATTGCGATTTGATCTGTCCACTTTGTTGGGAGAAAACGAATGAAGCGTGCTTTGATTGGTGGGCTTAAGTCATGTTTTACAACCTTATCTGCGTCTGTATTTGCAGTAAAATCCTTAAAAAAGAAAGAAGCATGATGTGGCAACAATATCTAAGATTGCTAGGGTAAACAGTCAACTATAAAATTAAGATAAAAGCCAATGCGAAATATTCAGGGATCAGTGACCTTCGGATGGAATTTTGTTCCGCTCGCACGTGGGCAAAGAATGTTGTTCGTTGAAGGACTGTCTTTTCGTTTCTTCTGGAAACTTGCACTATTGAAAGATATTTAAATACAAGCAGTCGTTTGTAAGACGAACGGTATCTTTGTAAGGTCCTCCTGTGTGGGTATTCTGTTCAGCTTCGTTCCCAAAATTCCAGGCCACTGCAATGTATTCGGATTAGGTGTTTTTCCGTAGAAGCCGCTAGATAAGTGATTTGATTAGGCCTCACTTAATTATATCAGTTTCATTTCAAGTCTTCTATCTTCGTGCTAGTTGCATATAGTCTACTTAATTCCCATTTTTGATTTGTTATAATCCTTAATGTTAACTATACTCGTAACAAGGACTTCACAGAATTCTACCTTGATACGCCCCGGGCCTTGGTCTCCGTAGTATGTGAAGTTCACTCCATTGTCGCTGTACTTTAGGTTGTAACTTGTCACCCATTGGCTACCTCCATTTCGACCTTGTGTTGCTACTCGCCTCACTGTGGTTTGGTAATTAGCCAAATCAATCTGAAGCCATTGGTTCGTGTCTACCGTTCCAGCTACCCAAGATCCCTGTTTGATTCCAGTTTGCTGGAAGCGAAGTCTGGCCTGGGTGGCAGCATGGTTTAGGTCGATTTCAGAAGAAGCACTTATTTGCCCGTCAGAAATTGTCCCATCTTGCATACCAAGAGCGCATGGACACGCTACAGATCAAAGAGACGAAACGAAATTTCTTAACAAGTTAAAAAATTCCCTGTAAATGTGCTTAAACGTGTTTGCGAAAATTGAGTTTTTGCTGTAAGAAATACGAATCGAAGGCTCTGCCTCCTTTCTAGCTTTTCCGTAACCCTATTGTCTACCCACACTAAGCCATCAAAAATTTTCATTCTTGACGTTGTGCGATACTCTCTCTTTTTCGTAACCATCATATCAATAAGCATTGGTAGCATCTTCGATTTCGTCATGGATACCATAGAGCGTTTATATGTTTATAAAATAGTTCGGTGGATGAAACAAATTAAGACGAAATCTATCAAGAAATTGAGTAATTTTAATTTTCAGAGGGCAAAAACCTTATGCCAGAATAATTTAAACAACATCACATTCTTTTTCAAGGGTAACAGATATAATTAGTTATCTGTAATAACACCTGTAGGCCGCTAAGTATGCTGGGATAGGTTGACAATGTGCTTTTGATAGCGGGCGGCCGAGTTACGATTGCAATGAAATTGGTTGAGTTAAATCTGTTTGTTTGGATACTTTATTGCTCTTGGGATCACTACAACACCAAAGACTATTTCTCATGGGAGTCCGAGAAAATAAATGTCAAATTTCACAAAGAATTGTAAAAACACAGATAAAATTCTGAAATTTCATGTGTAAGATGTCATTTTTGAAATTTGACTTTTATTATCTCGGGCTCTAATAAGAAATTTTCTTTGGGGTTATTACAAATAATTGATTACATCTATCGCCCTGAAAAAATCTGAAAAAGAATGCAATATTGTTTAAATTATTCTGGTACAAGGTTTTTGTCCACTGAAAATTGAAATTAGTTAATTTCCTGATGGATTTCGTCTCAACCTTTGGAAACTTACTTGAATACATTTCCACTCTCATACAGTTCCAGTTATACTGTTGAGTCGGATGGAAGCGAACATATCTTGCTGGCACTGGCACGGGTAACAGGTGTCGGTAAAGTGAGTGATCGGCACCTTGCCTTTGAAATTTCTTAAAGAGGAATTCACCCAAATATAAGCAATTGCAATGGCGGGTATTACAAAAAAAAACTTTGTCTTTGTTTTTATCATTTGATTGTCAATTTGCATTTTTTTAAAAAGTAGCAAAATCAAAAGTAATCATTTTGAGCCTGGTCACTTCGTCCGAGTGAGTCAAGGGGTTGTGGGTTGTATGTGATTTATGATTCGAATGGTGGAACAGCCCCATAAATGGAAACACGGTACCATAAAAAAGGACGAACAAGAATAAATTAGTTCAATGTTAGTTTAATTAATGTAATTTCTTCGACCAATTTTACCAATAAAAGATTAGGATAAATTCGTCAAATACACTGAAAATCTTTTAGAAATACGTAACTATTTTGTCCTTGGTTCATGGTAAAGTTTTTTTGAAAAAAAATCGCCAAAACAAGAAATCGCTATGGCGTTTTGTTTATTCCGGACAGAGAAAAAGGAAGGCAAGAACTTTTTATCTTGAAGACAATAATGGGAAATTATGAGTTGAAGTGATCATTGTTACTTTTTTGGATGCATTAGTGAGCGTAGATGTCCGGACAGCAAGCGCAAATGTCGTAAATCTAGCTCGTCCTTAAGCGCGTCCAAAGGTGGCGGGTATTGTGAAAAAGGTCTATTAAGCTCCCTAAACATGAAATCTCACCAATTCGATGCCATGGCTGTCGGTATAGGAATTCCAGAATGATCCCTCCATTGAGTAGGAAAGCTTAAATTCTTGTACCCAGTTGTTGCCAATGACATGTCCCTGGGTGCTGACAGCACAGAGCACTAAAATTTCCCCAGCATCCACCTGTAGCCAGTCATCAGTTCCATTTGCTGTTCCTGCACACCAACCGAAGCCTCTAACGTCGTATAGTCGCCCATAAGCGGAAAGGTAATTAGAATCGTAATACGAAGAAGCACTTATTTGATCATCAGGGATAAATTTAGTACTAGAAACGCCAACGGAGTTATAAAAGCAGTCATCTGTGGGAAAATATTATATTTTAAATGAATTATGTGTTCAATGAGAGCACGAGTCTTATAAGTATAAACTACTGAAAAATACTTAACAATTAATGAATGAGCCTGAGTATCTTATGAAGAATTAGGGAGATCGAGGAGGGTGTTATCCGTCGAGACCGTAGGCCGAGGCGGATAACAGCCTCCGAGATCTCCATAATTCTTCATATGATACGAAAGCCGAATTCAATAATTGTTTTATTCATTCAAAAGAAGCTATTAAGTTCACCTTCGATGGTGCAAGTTTAGGGTTGTTCAGCTCCGCAAATATTCTCCAAATAGCAGATGTCGCCCTTCGAGTTGTCTTCTTACTGTCTTGCCATGTTTTTAGCTATTATTTCGCCTAGTTTTTAGTCTTGAAAAGAGTAAAGTGTCTGCCATTTTTGTTTTTACTACCAAAAGAACTCAACTTCGTCCCAGGTCTTCTCGGTTAACAGTGCATTAACCTGCAGGAAAGCTGCCCTTTGACGTCATCGGTTGCTTAATAGCAAAATTCTTCCAAATTTGGTCATCAGTAGCTGGTTCTGGTGAATTATGCGTGTGCTATTATGCGTGTGCTTTTATCCAATCAGAATCGGGGAAATATTTTGAATGAATAAAAAATGTATTTTAACCGTTGTTGTGGGATGTAGCTATCCACGGCATTGCAGTAACAACTACGTTTCAGGATTTAAAAACCTCTCCTTTGAAATTCACGATTCGCTGATCATCCTAATCAACGCCCTCTTCCCTCTCGTGGTATTCCTTACAGTTGCAGGAAAAAGCCGACTTCTTCGTTGTATAGTCCATAAAAAAAGAACAAAAACAACTTTCACATCAACATGCAAGATAGATAATTTATGAAAGTTATGAATTTATGAAAGTTTTAAAAACTTTCATAAACAGTGCAATTTCAGTCCGCGCTATTGTATTCTTCCACTCGTTAGCGTTAAGTGCCTTTCGGCTCTGGAGTTGGTGAGGGTTTTCCAATCGTTCTCCTAAAATAGAGCTCTAATTTTGGGTCATGTCAGTTATCTCACTAGCGTGGTGTACAAACACAATTTTGTACCTCAGTGTCGATGACACTGAGGTAAAACTTCACTTCACTTTGGTGAATCAGTGGAAGTGAATGATTGTTATTTATTAGTGCGTTCCCTTGGTGGAAAAACAAAACAAAACAAACAAACAAAAACAAACGTTAGGAGGTACGACAAAAACTAAACCTCCATGTTCTTCCAGATTAACGGATAGATAAGGCGTTTTCACGTAACGTTACGGCGGCCATGTTGGGTTACCAAGAAAATCCTTCGGAAGTTGGACTACTGAGCTTTATACAAGCGGCTCCAAGAGAGCGATATCTTTCAAGTGCCATACCTACCCACGGAAATACATCATCCTTACCCGAAATTTGTTTCTGCTTTGCTTGGATCTGTTCTTGTGATAAGGGTTCATTGTACAATTGCACTTGGCCAATCTTGGCTTTCAAGTACCTTGGATCAGAACGAAGGGCTCCGATTCTGACGCTATCCTGTGTTGCCAGTTCAAGTCCTGCTCCAATGTTCTGTGATAGAGACACGTGTCCATCAATCCACAACTTGGCCTCGCCAGATAATTGGCTGTAGGATGCGCCAACAAACATCCAAGTACTTTCCAAAGTGGTGTTGCTCTCCAAACTAGGTGAATGACCGTAGTCTCTTGGTAGGAATTGTGCAAATAGGTGGCCTGTTGATACCCAAAAAAGCACTCCAAACCGATTGACACCGTAGTTGAAGATAGGCCCATCCGTGCCTTGATATCTTAGCCAACATAAAATCGTAATCGAATGGCGCACATCTAAAATTCCTCCAGGTGCGTTCGTGAATTCGATGTAGCTATCTGACGTTCCGTATAGTTGGTATGAACCAAGTCTTTTCAGGCCAGGTCCAAATGTCCGATTTACACCATTGCTTCTCCCTTGAACTACGCGGCCTTTTATTTCGTCCATGCCATATGCTCCATTGAGGGGAAAGAATGCAACTGGATCTGGAACTAGCAAAGGAATATCTCATTAAATAACTATCATAAAAACCATGGTATAATCTACTATCATAGACAAGTTCTTAGGACACTTTTGCATTTTTAGGGCTTGTTTTCAATTCACACATGCTCCACTCCCTCCTAACTCAGAAACAACATTGGGCGCGTGTATCCAGAGTTTTCCGAGTTTTAACATTGTGTAGCGTGAGGGGGACGGAGAACTGCAAGCAAAATATCGAAAAGGATGCACCGTTATATGAGAGCACACAGAAATTTATGAATATTGCATTAACTCTCCCAACGACCCAGGATTGTAGCATTACAAGATTAAAGAAAATGCGTTTTGGGTAGAATATTATTAATTTTATTAATCTGTTTATGAGCTTTACGGCTCACAAAATGGAGGATTGTCAAGGATTGTTACTTCTTAAGTGGTCCCTTTATGTCCCAAAAGAATCAGACCCGAGAGGTACCGTAAGAGAGGTCTCAGTACAGTTTTCCGTCACTACCTATGAAGTTTAGAGTACCTAACACTTTCACCCTTAACTTCTCAAGTCGTTCCACCAAATAACAGTCGTAGCAAGTCGAGGCTGGAGGAGTATGAAGGCTACAGCAGTCAACAAGGAATAAGGAGGTTAATAAGAAAGAATAACCATTTGCAAATGTGAAACAAAGAAAGTGCTGATATGGCCGGGAATCGAACCCGGGATCACCCCTTGACTTATAAGTCCGGGTACCTCTGAAAGGGGGAGGTACTTCCTTTAATGACATATACATTGTACGGAGGGGCTCCGCCCGAAAGGATAGGAGTTTCTCTAGTTGTAGTGTGTAAAAAGGTAGGGAAGTCTGTCATTTCTGTTTGTGAAGAGGTCCACAAGTGTTACAGATGCATTTCATGGCTATGTAAAAGCAAAAGTATAGAAAACTTTCTGATTCAAATTGTGATTTATTCATATTTTAAGGAAAATGCATCTACAGCAGCTAAAATGGATACAAAGATGTCAAGTAGGTATGTAAAAGGAGTACCATTTATCAATACAAAGTATAGAAAGGGTTACCTTTTCTGTCAAAAATGCTATAAAAGAAGGTAAGAGGTTGGACTTCAAGGCGGAGCTTTTTTAAACATACCCTACCGGACCTGATTCTTAACCAATGGAGCTAAAAAACGTTTAGTAGCGCAAACTGGGTGACATAAACGGGGTGAGTAGGAATGCGTAATTTCAAAGCCGAACTCGAGTTTCTAGAAAACAGTATAAGCTGGAAATGAACCACTTCAAGTAATTACGTCATAACGTTTGTTTGGATTTTTCAACAATGACATCACACAAAAATCGGAACTAAAAGGCGCTTGTTGTTTGTAAGTAAATCCGGCGATAAAATGCTGGTTGATTAAAGAAATTAAGTGCTTTAGCAATGTCTAATGTATATTTAGTTTCACCAACCTCCACTGACGAGAAGTCCCTGTATAAGCACTATCAAGCCTTTAGTGAAAAACCAACCAGCTGTTTTCTGAAAAGTTCAGATTAGTGAATAGAAACCGGGTGAAACTCATCACTGGAAACAGTCTTCAAAGTGCTATTCCAAGAGGATATTATTGTTTTTAGTCAATTCTCTACTGAATTCTTTACTCTGTGCCTTTACCCATACAAAAAATCCTCCTGTAGAGTTATGTGGAACATATCAAACTAATTTCATCAGGGAGTAAGTATCATAATATGTTTTTTGAGATTCTGGAAAGCATAGCATTAAGAGCGACAGTCAGGAAAAAACGACCAAAATCTTAATTTCGTGGCAAGAGTTGAAAAATCAATTTCTTTCATTTTTTGTTCATAGATAGCTTTTAGGTAGATAAGAAACCTGATGTAGATTGTTCCCGCTAAAAGCCTTTTGTTTGTGAGAAAAATTAGACAATTGTTTTTTGATGGTGTAGTCTCTGACTGCTCTAATGTTTAACCTGAAATTCGCTAACATCAACTTTCCTCGCGTTCGCAAACGAAACCGCATGGAGAAAATGTGCACACTTTCCATGAACAGGAAAAGCCATTTTCTTCCAGTAAAAGATACTGTCAGGGCAATAGCGAAGCTCATCGTACTGAAATAATTAAAAAATGAGGGATAGGTTTTCAGGGTAACAAAAACTTAAGTTCGTTACTCATTTTCGACGGCAATATTTAACATGTGGTATAACTCCAAATTCTCTTCATGCTATTTAAATCACACATTTAGACATTCATTTAAAACGTACCTGGGAATTGGCTTGGGTTATTGAAGGAAATCTTTGTAAGACACCATCGAAGTTCAAGAATTTTCATGGTAGGCCGGCGGCAATTGTGTAAACACTTCCAATTTGGAAACGCACAAAAGTAGATATTTACAGTCTTAAGGCTCGTTTATCGCACCTTTCGTAGGTTTTCCCATTACAAAGTTGCTTTTGAAAAGTGTTCAAATTTCTCCTTGCGGCTTTGTTTGCGAAAGCGAGGAGAGTTGATGTTAGCAAATTTCTGGTTGAAAATACGGCCATTTTGAGACTCAGACCACGGAAAACTGATATTCTTACTTTTCTCGACAATAAAAGGCTTTTTGCGAGAACAACTTACATCTGATTACTTATCTACCTAAAGCTATTTATGGACAAAAAATAAAGGAAATCGACTTTTCAACTCTTGCCACTCAATGGTCGATATTTCCTGACCATCGCTCTTAAAAGGTTTGCCCACTACCAATTTTTTCAAGTTTCAATGAATGTCCACCCTTTGCAACAGACTACATGAAACAATTTTGATGCCTAAATATTGTCTTAAATTACCAAATTGGGTTATTATTTTGGAATTCAATCGATGCCAGGACACGTTTTAGCTTTTTCAGAAGATAGTAAATAGCGTGACATGGCCCTTTTAACTTACTTTCGACGGGAACGACAAATCCTGGACGCCCATTTTTTTAGAGAACACGGTTATGCCTGAATAAATCACTGTTCCCGTTTCATCCGAAAGATAGCTTGGTGATATCGAAAACAGGCCTAGGAAGAAGAAGCGAACCAAACACCTGGAGTTTGATTCAATGAAATTAATGTAAGCTTATTAACTTTTAATCAATGTTTCTTAGACACGTTTATGTTAACAGTTCATGTTAAGTTTCTACTTTGTCTCAGAAAAGGTAAACAATTACTACGGTCTTTCTAGAAAATAAATTTCCGAGGTATTTATAGTTGTGGGTATTGTCAAGCATAAAACGGCAAACGCATGTTAAATTGATAGGTACACACACAAACAAAAGGCTCATACGGTGTCATCGTTACCTAACTCACAATGCAATAAGGGCTTACTTTGAAATCTCTACGCTGGAAATCTTGACAGGTGAAAAGTGAGTGAAATTCAAGACAAGACAACTTAAAAGTTTCATTCCTAGGGTTGGATTTCCGATATCGCTTAATTAATACGTCCTCACGCACGTAAAATTCACGTGCGTAAATAAAATGGAGGTAATAAATGGAAGGTCGCGCTTAAACGTAGATGTTGAGCGAGGTTCAACTTAAACGTTTTCGCGTGACTTTCCCACCCTAACTGTTCAAAAGTGCTACCATCGAGCGACATTTTCCGGGGGGTACTCCCGATAATGGCCTAGACCGGGAGGGTGCTGCCATCGAGCGACATTTTCCGGGGGGTACTCCCGATAATGGCCTAGACCGGGAGGGCACCGCCGAAAGGGATATCTTTTTCTGGGTTTAGGTATATGAAAGGGTAGGGATTTCATTAGTTGGAGTATAGGAAAAGCTGGGAAAAGCTGTCATTTCGTCTGTAAGTAGACCCAAAATGGCTAACAGATGCATTTTATGGCTGTGAAAAGTAGACAAAGTGTTTTGGTTTAGTAATTTATTCATATTTTAAAGACAGTGTATTTGCAGCAGTTAAAAGAGATGCAAAGTTCTAAAATAAGTATGTGAGAGAGGTACCAATTGTCAATAAAAGGTATTCCAAATTCTGTCAAAAATGGTAGGGGTTGGACTTCGGGGCGGAGCCCCCCCGTATAAACTATGTTGAGCCTCATAACCCACCCCCCCCCCCCTAGGAAAAAAATTACAGTGTCGTTGAAAGCTGCTGCAACCAGACTTGCTCATTGACCTTGTGAAAATTCCGTACTGTGAAAGAGCATAACAATAGTCCTAAAGACAAAAACACTGAATATGTGAAGAAAAACGCATTTGATCCTATGGACGGCAGAAAGAAGAGGACGGCAAAACGTTTGTGTGTGACAAACGTGACAAGGCTATTACTTTCTGGTCTTTTACAAAAAGATCTGTTTAAAGGAATGTGAAGTTTGGGGAAAAGATGTTTCAAACAAAATTAGTGTCACGCTTCTCACACAAGGTTTGCTGTCTTCTTTCCTCTCCCGTCCTGTGGCGTGAATTCACTAATGAGAAGGTCGAGGACGGTGCAATGATAAAATACATATATTCAGTTTCATTTATTAAGAGATAAAGCAAATTGGCCTTCATGTAGCGCCTTGTCATTCACTTTGAGGAAGGTCTATTGCTTGACCATAAGTTAATTAATCTCTCTACAGCGTAAATTCAATTTATCATTTCTGCTATAAAGTAATAAAAAAACTTTTTTTTTAATTTTTCACTACTACACCACCAACGCGATTCTCCAAGACCTTTACAGTTAGTGGTCAAACAAGCAAGCTATCCAAATTAATCAAGCAGATCCTTTCAAGGCATTACCAGTCCATCATAAGTAATTGGAACAAAAACTCGACTTCAATCAGGCTCGTTATCTGTGCTATAGAGATCTTATAAAAGCGGTGATCACTTGAAATGGTTACGTAATCCACTGTAAGAATGAACTTGTCTGGTACTTAACACACTACCTATATTTTTGAGGTTTCCTTAACGATTCCCTTTCAAGTACTATTACTTTAGAAGCTGCTGAAAAATGACAGGTACATAGCTGAGGTGTACACACGGGGAAAAAGGTTAAACCGCCGATGGCACTCAAAACTATGGGGTTCTTATGGAGGTAAGCTGCACTAGAAAAAGTTTTAAATTTAGGGGCTCAGAAATGCCATTTCCTGCTTTTTTCCGCAGGATATTTTTAGTAGATAAATAAGAAGAAAAATGCAATAGCTAGCTGTATATTTTACATCCCTAGTGTTAGCGGTAAAGTACAGTGTTTACTAGAAAAAAAAGTTAAAACAGAGACGTCATCAAGGAAGTTTCAGAAAAGGGCGATATGTCTACCCAGACAGGCAAAGATACCAATATAATATGATGGGAAAGATTTGTCAATCATCCCGATTCAATGATGAAAAATGCTTTCAGGACACATTTTTTACTGATTTCAGCTGTATGCAAGGGGGGATGGTCGTAAATGGACGCTACGCTCAAATCTGCACCATCAGACTGATAGTGCAGATTTGACTGATTCTGAATTTTAGAAAAATAAGATAGTGTTAGTCGCATTGAGATCCAACGCATTGCATGTAGAGTGGATCTATTTTGCTGGTGTTAACAAAAACTATATGAGAAAGCTCTAAAATTTTAATGAGCGGAATGAGAACATGAATCTTGTCTCTTCCTATCCCCCGCTACGAAGCCCTTCCTTGCGTATTGAGATTTCGAGTAATAACCTGCGTACGTGCAAATACTAAATTTGCACGCCAAGGGTATGTAATCAATCCATGGAGAAACTATTGTTTACTATGGTTCGTTTTCCCTTTGTTCGTTCTCGAAAGAGTGTGATTATCATACATCAAACATCAAACATCGCCATTTAAAAGTGTAGCTTCAATATGGCTTTGCCACGTTGTTAAAGTAGGTTTGTTAATTCATTTCATTTAAGTTGGAAGTTGTCTTCAAAAATATGACTTAGGACGAAAGTTGTCAGTGTACTCTCAGTAGTTCATCCAAAACAACTTAACTTGATAAATTATACAAAAGCTAATAATCACACCACAGGTGAGTTCAATAATGCACCATGCAAAGGTCTCTAAAGCAAAGAGTGGAAATAGTTAATAATTCAGTGAATTGAAGTTTATTGCTTGAGTTCAATATTTGCGCTTAAAACCCCCAAAAAGCAGAAAATAATTAGGCTTATGCAAAGAATTGTGCTACTGACCCCGTAGGTGTGATTAAGGATAGTGTGTTGCAGTACTCCAACCTCCTTTCCAACAGATCGAGTTTAAGGTACGCGTATTCGCAAAATTTGAACGTAATTCCCCAGAAGTAGAATTATTGGATAAATAGTATTATTTACGTTCACAAGCTTCATCTCGTTGGATACATCTGGACACTTCTAAGAATATTAAGACGATCAAGACGGATGATGTTAATGGGGAAGTTAGTTAAATGCAAGCAAGACGGCAAGACCAAAAAAAAAATGAGTCACTTTTACAGCTCAGATTTGCTTTTAAAAGAAAAACAACTCTGAGCTGTTTTAACCGATTTCATATTCATTATTCCATTTTGTTCAATTTTTTATTTATAGGCGATTTTTTTAGATGAATTCTTATAGACCGTATCCAAGTGCCTTCTGTTAGTAACGCAGCGGCAGATGATGAAATTAAGAAATTTTACGTCGTAGTCGTTCAGTGACGGGAAAGAAATGCACCAAATAGTGTGATGCATGTGCAAAGTTTTGCCGATGCTCTCAAGGAGTCGTCTTTGAAGTAACAAAAAACCTCTACATGAAGAATGTTGAGGACCAGCTTTGTCAGCTGAATGTATGTAAGCTAAGATCCGGGAACGCTATGTAGATAAATAAATGTCTTTCTAGTTCTCAACCGGCTTAGTAAACCCATGTCTGAGACAACACAATAGTAAATAACTGACCATTGTTTGGGCAATAAAAACTAACAAAGAAACGACAATTTGATGCCTTTCTGGATGCATTTGTCAGGAGAAATTCAAATGGTTGCCTATTACCAGTGCGATATCCAATGCAAATAACTTAAACGTGTATTGTAACCCTTCCTTATACACGATTCATAGCACCGTCAACCCATCTATTGGAATTGGCAGAGAAGAAATTGCTAAGGATGAAAGAGACCGTTCATTTAAGAATTCACCGTAAAAATTTCAGTAGGGATAATGGAAAGAAATGTTTGGAAGGAAAAAGCTGAATATGAGAATTTTTAAGCCAGTGATGTAAAGCTTAATTCATTTGCTTAGAGTGGGTTAAAACTTTTGAAATCCTTAAAGGATCTTTCCGTGTGTTTCACCGCATTACTTATTTTTTTTACTTACAGAGAGCCATGATTTTCTACTTCCTTTATGCTTTGTTGATATTCACTCGTGGTAGGCAAGTGCGTGGAGGTAAGTTGAGGTGTAACTGCTAACTAGATGTATATAGGTGTGAATGCTCTTCGTGTGTTGTTAATAATGTTCAGCAACAAATTTATCATTTTAAAATGTTTTTAGTCTTTCAGTTGTTTGATTTAAATGTTGCCGGTTGGTTTTAAATGAAACTCCGCTTTTAAGCTTGTCGCTGTGTACTTCCTTTTTCCTTGTTTCCATCACTTGTTATTGCAAGAAAGGCCCCAGGACAACACGAAAAACACATACGTTCAATATCCTAGGTAATAAGAAGTACTGGTCAGTAGTTTTTAAAATAACATGGTTCAACTTTTACCAATTTATTATGTTGTTCAAGCACGCAACAACTATCACCGCAAGTTTGGCACTTGTCAAAAGTAAGAACCGGCTGGCAGAACAAGTGATTTTGGAAATTTTTTGAACATTTCGCTAAAAGCCCATTATATTGCCCTGTATACCACATAGGAGCAGATTGTTCTGACTGAACAGTCCCGACATTATGGAATTCTCTTCATGAAAACGTTTTACTTATGTGGTCAATGCTATAATTTGTTGTGCAAAGGAAGCGCGTGCTTCCATCGTCGTGATTATTGAATGAGTACAATTTGTCTTGCAAAATTGTGAAAAGCTGCATATATATATATATGTCCGAAGTATGTACGCTTACTAAAAAAAAAACAGCACCTCATAGTACTGTTTACCTCAGATGTGATGTATAAAAAGTATAAAAGGCTGGCTTACATAATACACGTCACTAGATTTGTTTGCAAGATTTTGTAAAGCCAAACTTGTCGAACACAAAAAATTCGGCTTCATTTTTACTCAGGCCTCCCTTTTATACAAAGGAATGCAACCTATCAATTACAACGTGTAAATTGGCTGCCACTGAGGATTATCGTGCCTTATAACCTCCCTTTGTAGCATAAGATTAAATTTGGGAGCTCACTGTAAAATGGAAAGAGCCAAATCGCCTCCAAAATCCAAATCGCCCTCAATGTCTTGAGGGCCAATTTGGCCCATGTTGGGCCGTTTTGGATAAGAAGAGCCAAAGCAGTTTGAGATGGTACCGATTCGGCCCGTCCTATTTCTGAATTGACCACACTAAATGCTATTTAGGGCCTTCCACTCAATTTGGCCCCCCCCCCCCCTAAGGTTCAAATAAGGAGATGCTAATTTGGTCACAAGAGGGGTTAATACACTCTATTATTAATATGACTTACACATAAATTTCATTATTAAAAACTGAATCATTGGATAATGCAATTCTAGCGTTTTGATTGGCTTAGCCATTATGGTATATGAGCCATTATACCATGCTCTTCATATATGGTCGATGTACGCGTCAGTTTAAAATTGGAAGGAAACTGAGATTTTTTTTCGCGAAGGATAGAATGGCGCCCGAAGCAAATCGTTTTAATTCATTTCTTAGAATACTAGAAAATGCAATTTCTTCGGGAAAAAAACAAACAAACAAACAAAAAAGCCACAAGAGCTTGTTTGAAAGTTTATCTTAAAACACATGAAAATACAGGCTACGAAAGAAGACAAGTGTTGTTTCTTCATGATTGCGAAGCCACTCGCCGAATCACTCGCCGATAGATAACATGAAGAATATAAATCACAAGCAACCAGCTACAAATACAGGCTATGCAGTCATTCACTACAGCAATGGAGGCGTCAGTATAGCTTCTTTTCTCGTTCAGCAAAACCAGCTGGTGGCTTCAAACAGCTTCATAACAAGCGACCGAGGTAATAGTTTTTCTCATTTGTTCTTACTTTTGTAACTGCACCGAAAATCCAAATTCACAGTAATTTCGACGGCTGTCACTTAAAAATTCTTTTTCTTCACATTATCTGCCATGCAGGCTTTTTTAGCTGTCCTGCTGTGTAAAATTCTAGAATCCCGTTGAGTTTTTAAAAGTGTTCATCGCTACAATGTTTTGATTTTTCATTCATCCAGTCCAGGCGAGTCCGTTCGCGCGTTGACAGTTTTGATAGACGTGTGACATATGAATAGCGGAAGTCCTTTGTCTTTTCCGGTTTGCTTTAACAAAATTAAGTCGGGGAGTTTTTAATAAAGCAATTATTCCACTCGCGCTTATTGGATATGAGATGATATCTATTTAACAGTTATTCCTCGAGCCCGAATGGGTTCTGAGTCAATAGCCCATGAGGCCGAAGGCCGACTGGGCTATTGACTCAGAGGCCATGAGGGCGAGAGGAATAATTGTTTTAGTAAAATCCAACTAGTTGGTCAAAAATATCGAGAATGAAAAAATTTTAGCTAGTTAAAGCTAGACTTTAATCCATTTTTGCCGCCAAAAAGCCCGCGCTTTTCGCTACTAGTGGGCTATAACATATAGCCTAGTAGTAGCTCAACCAATCAGAACGCAGCATTGATAATAGACCACTAGTTGGATTTTACTAACATCTCATATCCAACGCGCCCTCGTGGAATGATCGTTAAATATATATTTTTCTAATTCATAGCTGATGAAGGCAGAAACGAAACACGTTGGGTCTAAAATAAAGTTTTTATTTGTAGGAAAAATTAAATGATACTCTTTTTTGCAAATTATACATCTTGGACAGAAATAGTCTAATCAGTTGCAGATGGTACCGATCGGGACCATCTAATTTGTGAATTGGTTACACTATAATAAAAGCTACTTTGGCACTTCCTCTCAATTTGGCCCTTCCGATGGCCAAATAAAAATGTCGATTTGTTCTCAGCAAGGTACATGCCGGAGCGACCGCCTTTTGCCGTCAACGAAACCGCGGTGTTTGGTTGAAGAAACCATACGTCTGACAAAAACCAACTTGTAAGGTCCGTTTATTCGAGCGAGGATTAGCCTGTTTCAGGCATTCAGACAGTGGGGAGCGGTGCGAAGTAAAAAGGAGCGCGAAAAAATAAAAGCGAGGGAGGAGGAGAGGTGAGAGTGGGAACGCCTGTAAGATTTGTTTTAAATAGAATCTTCCACCCACTCAGACCGCTTCAGCTGTAGGTGGTCTTCACTTGTCAATCAAGACTGGTCTTTCAGCCCCATACATTTATTATTTTTCTTGCGAAAAAATCAAAATTTCTCAGATCAAAAATTAATATTATGTATACATAATCTTGCTAAAAACCTAATGTAAGACTTTCAGGCAATAGAGAGTGGGAAAAGGAACAAAACTTTATTTACAATTTCGCTAAAAAAAAGGGCTATCCAGTACAACTGTACAAGTACTATTTACAATTCATTTCGATTAAAATTAAACCACCTAATTCGGATTAATTAAAAAAGTCATTTCAATTTAAAAAAAAAAACTTATTCGAATACTAATACTAATTTAACTATAAAAATCCCTTTTACAATTAATTTCACTTAAAAAACTATTCAGTCAAAGCATCTTGCACTTTATTCCTTTTCCATTAAAAAAAAGACACTTCATTTCGATTAAAAAAAAACTATTCCATTAAAAAATATCATATATTCGAAAAAAAAAAAAAATTTCATTAAAAAACGATTCATTTCAAATAATGATAATAATAATAATAATTTTAAAATGAAAGAACTCATTATTTAACAAGTCATTTCATTCAAAAACACACTAAAATCAAAATCTATCGTCCTAAAAGTCCTCTTTCGATGTCAAAATCCATCTCTTTTAGGTTCAGATTTACTCTCCTCAATGAACGCGATCCCCTTAAACATAAGAGGGATGTTCTTAGAATGGCGAATGAGACTTTGGTTCTAATCCAAGACATCGTAGTCGAGTAATCCTCGCCTTTCTTGACTGACAGGAGCTCCGCTAAACGCTTGTGATAGACTTGACATTCAGGTGCCATGCCACCAGTAGTGGTGAACACCAGCGGCGTGAACGTGGCTTGTTCCACCTCCATAACTCGGCTTGCGTACATACGTTTCTTCTCGTTTTCATGCTGGCGATATATTTGCTGAGGGATGAGGTCCTTGTACGATTCCGCATTTGGGTGGCACACCCGTACGTCAAAGAATGTGGAACCCTGTCTAGACCAAAAACCCCGTGCATGAATGTCCAGCCGGGCATCGGGGGCAGTATTAGCCCCTCTGGCTAACGAATCATCGGTAATCTCCTGCAAAACTGGTTCAACTTCAACATCATGACAGACCAAATCAAGCATCTGCGCCTCAAGATCCCGCAGCTCGTTATAACGTTGTATAATGAAGCCCCTCCGTTTACAAATCATAGCATGATCGACATTAAAGGGCTCTCCACAGATACATACATTTGGTACGTCATTAATCTGCCAGTCATACCTTAGATGGACTGCGTCTTTGAATTCTCTCTTGTTGAGATTTAAGTCCATTTCCTTTACCGGAATGACAGTTAGCCAACTTGAAGCACCTTTCTCTGCTGCGAGATTGACCGCTCTCTTGGTCTTCTCGGGTAGGGAACTCCTCAGGTCTTCTAATTTATCGTCCAGTCTCACATCTCTCTCTCTACGCGTGGTTAACTGCAAAGATCTTATCAGAGCATCATCTGGAGGTTCATGCGCTTGGGATACGATTTGCGTGACAAGAGGGGCGGTTACCTGAAGAGACATTGCGTGTTCGAATCCAGCACGCTCTACTGGGTTTTCTAGTCCCAGTCCCCCCATCCTCACTGGTAGTGCCAGCAGTTCTCGTTCACTCGTTGTGCATGTATGGCCCGTAATTGTTGGTATCAGGGCATCACTAATAGCACGTTCCAATGGTTCTAGCAGTTCCTCAATATCAGATAATAGAGTGGGAAAAGTATTCATGTACAATGAATTTATTTACGGCTTTAAAACATGATTTTAGCGTGTACGTGGCAAAAAAATTGTAAATCAAGTGGCAAACAAATATCGCTCATTTCGATAGAAAGCCGTTTCAATATAGATCGTTAACTCAAGCAATGAAAATGCACAACAATTGAAGGGAAAATTTACCATTCGGTGGTTGAGTGGACCTCGTCAATGGCGATAGGTGCAATTCAATTTCACTTTTAACGGCTTCATCCAAATCTTCTCCCATCATTGCCGCCGCTACTCCGATTTTGTTCAAATGCTCCACTTGGTCTTTCATGATGGCAATCAACGGAGTTACCACAACAATCGTAAATGGCATTCTATCCTGCCTTCATTCCAACGCACGCTTTATTCGAGGAAAAAGCTGGAAAATAAGACTTTTTCCAAAGCCAGTTGGTAAAATTGCGAAGACATCTATCCTGCCGACTTCACGTTTAGCCTCCACGTTTGGAAAGTCACTCAGCGCTGTGTTTGTTGCGAGTTCGAATTCTGCGTGACGGGACGTAGAGTCTGTCATCACCGCCATATCGCATTTGTCTCTGTGATCGAAGACGCTAAATGTTGACAAAAACTGTCAAAATCAACCAATCAGAGGATATACCAGGATCTGGTATACCGGAACACTTTTTTGTTAAAAATTCTTACAAGCGTTCACGCACCTCTCTCCCCAGTCCCCTCTACTTCTCATCGCTTTCTTTACTTCGCAACGCTCTCCACTATCTGAACGCTTCGAACAGGCTAAGAGAGGAACTAAGTTTGATGTAGAAGGCCTAAATGTAATAAACGACCCTAAATGTAGCAACATTTTGCCCTAAATATAATAAACCCTTAAGAGTGCTAGCCTCTAGCTTTAAATGTAGTAACGTCATGCTAACGTCATCGATGACGTAAGTAATATGTCATTAACCAGCTAATTGGGATGACGACGGACACATCTTCTGTTGCGCCATCTGTCCCGAATATCGGTCACGTCATCGTCCACCACATGGCCAACTGATAATAACATCCACGTGACTAATAAACACATCAATCACTTGACCTCTTAGCTTTGGTATATATTTACTTTCTTTTTCCTGTGAACGAGGTAATTAGGGAACTCAGTATATGGCTACCAATAATGTACAATCTAGTATATAGCGGAGAAAAGAAAATGATGTATAGCCTTTTTTCATACAAAAAAGCATTGATCATTAAAACCGACTTTTGTTTTTATTTCATTTTGTTATTTTTCTTTTCCTTTCTTTCTTTTTTCACCGCACCCCTCATTTTCTAAACTCCGCACTCCTCACTCCGTACTCCGGGGACAAGAGTAACCCGCAATCCTAATCTCCAGGTTGTTATTACGCATGCCAGCATTCGTTTGGACTTTCACTAAGAATGAATGGGATGCACAGAACGCAATTTTCTCACGCGTGTTTGGACCTTCTCTCACTCGTAATCTGATCACGCGTGAAACTTATCTGTCACGTGAAACTTATGCAAAGCTCAGCGATGGAGAAAAGGCGTTTTGACCATCGATTGTTGTCGCCGGCACTCCGTAACCTTGGGTTGTCACTAGTTTAGTATTTGTTGCTCAGCGTATACGTCCAACTAACGGGCTGTTTAAAGTGGTTTGATGTTTTCATTCATAGTTAGAAATCACGTGTTCT
>JBBMOI010000007.1:5792500-5985000 GCA_038088405.1 Porites divaricata | reverse complement strand
TCTGTCTGTTTTTATCAAAATTTCCATTGTTCCATAGATGAGAATGAATGTGAGGGTGGGACGCATAGCTGTGATGAAAACGCTCAATGCAGCAACACGATTGGTTCTTTTACTTGTGCCTGTCATCAGGGATATGCAGGAAATGGTCTGTCTTGTTCTGGTGAGTTAACATGCTAATTCAATTGAATGTCAGTGGAAAACAGGGTGGAAATTTTAAGTGAGTACGCAGCAGATGCAAATAAAGTAAATCCAAAACAAAAAATAAATTTATAAACAAGAACAACAAAGAGAAGCAACAACCCTCAAGCACAAAAGCTTCGTACTTAAAATAGACAAAATTACCAGTGGCGGCTGTAAACTGTAAGGGAGACACCCAGGGGGGCTAGGGGCCCATTTCGCGAAAGTCGCGGTAACGTTTCGGGCCCGGAATCAAATATTCAAATCGAAATATGAAGCATAAGAGCGCGGGTACTGGCTAGCAAACTACTCCATATTTCATTATCTGATAGTTTTATCATGTTAGATGCAAAAGTATTGAAACCTCGATCTTTAATTTAAACGGGAATAGCTTACCGGGCCCGTTAATTATATGGACTTTCGAGAAACGGGCCCCAGGTCCCCATCTCATTTGTACGCTAAAATGAGGCCCACAAGGCGGAAAATTATTTTTCAGGACGGTCCCCGTGACCGGATGCGCGTCTCCCCATTTACTCAGAGATCTGAATCTGCCACTAATTACCACTAGCTAGCGACGCAGCGAATCTTCGGTAGTGATTAAACTAAGTGTCTATCAGTTCAATTTAATGATATTGATTCCAAACTAATTTCTTTACGGATTGTTGTCTGTAAGGTGCCCACTTGCAACGACAAGTATTCTGGTGAAGTCCTCCACACTGTGTTGTAAATCATCCCTCGGCTGAAAAGCTGCCATCTTGAGGAGTGGATAACCACAGGTGGCCCAAAATCGAAATATGACCATCGGCATCGTTCGCAGTCTTCAAAATATTAGGATTTTCAGGGGGAAAATACGATTCTTAAAGAAACTTAGAAATGAGTAAGGATTTAAAAATCAGCTAACCACATTTTACTTGCGGGTTTCTTTCTTTCCTTTGTGATCCTCGACTCGATCTAGGGCTTTTTTTTACAACCGGTGTGGTAAATGAATGCAAAGAAGAGAATGAATGTATATATTTGTTAGCAACTGAGGTTTCCAGAAAGGGAAATGAAACTATTATGTTGTGACATACATGGCACGATGTTGGTGTTTTTATTGTAAACGACAGTTGATTTTTACAGATTTCAATGAATGCACAGCCAGTGCTCATTACTGTCACGCAGAAGCAATCTGTAGCAATACAGATGGCTCGTTCACTTGCAGTTGTAACCAAGGATACACAGGGAATGGAAAGGATTGTGCCGGTAGGTTCTCAATTTCTGTATAAAGTATATACTTTCAGTTTTAAATCTCTCCACCCCACAACACACCTTGTTTCCCTTTTTGCAATGAGATGTCCAAACAGTCTTATAAAACTGCCCCAATAAGCAATCTACTTGAGTGCTTTCCCAATTTTTGTACGCATTTCATGTTGTGCTCATATAGCTTCCCTCAATAAATCATGGTGTATTCTCAGATGTTGACGAATGTCAGGATGGAACTGACAACTGCGACTCAAACGCTCTGTGTAGCAACAGCGTTGGTTCATTCACATGCGCCTGTTTCCAAGGATACTCAGGAAATGGGATAGTCTGCTCTGATAAGTTAAAGGGCTAACAATGTCCTAGTGATGATGTGATCGTAGCGGAGCTCCTCGCGCGCGCGACGCGCGCGCGTGGGCGCAGCCCCATAGCTAATGTAATCTACCCATCCCAGAAAATTTGGTAATCACGTGACCGACCGACCGAGCGAGCGAGCGACCGTCCGTCCGCACCACAGGAAAACCAATGTTCAATCTCACACTTTCTAGCTAGTTTGGGAGCCCAGGGAGCCTAGGAGAAAGCTATCAATGTTGTGATCAATTGACAGCTGTCAAGACAAGGTATCCGCTGACCAGTATCACCTGGCCGTATCGCGGGCTCAGGTGTCGACCCATCCAGGGCGAGTATTTTTTTGAAGTTATCCGGTGACAAGTTACTAGTTTTCAGATGATCACAGGCTCACTTTTTTAAAAAAATCATATGAAATATGCTGTGTTTATGTCATTATGGCCCAGCACCATTAACATTTTGATTTCAAACTGACCTCGGAAGCGAAAATTCAGCCAGTTATTTAAAAATGCAAGAAGGGAAAACAGATGGTTTTCACTTTTCTCAGGACAGTCACGCTTTGGTCACGCTCCACGTCCAATTTTTATGCCCTAATTGGTCAAAATTTGACAGGTGAGTTCATGCGGAAAATTCATACAACATATTGAAACTTGTTTGCTTCAACAGCTGACGGAAGCTGACAGAGGTTTGTGTCAACTTGCGATGTTTTTAATAACTGTCTTTTTTCACTGGATGTACAAAATGAAATACAGCTGCTACCAAGAGTCTTCTGTTAATGTTATTCATGGCTGGTTTGTTTATTGAATTTTTGGTTGAGAAATGCGCTGCTTGTCAAAGTCGGAAATCCGATTTCGGATGGCATCGTTTTTGTTTTTCACCTTGCTGGATGCGTATGCCATTCAGGCCTTACTTGATAGCTTTCAGGAGCTGCATCTCGAAATATGGTAAGCCTGAGTTATCACTGTATTTATATCTGTTTTCATGAAGTCGACCGCAGTTTATGAGGCTAGTTTATGCACGTTTGTATTTAGATTTGAGACACTGATCTGACCTAGTATGAGGTTTGACATAAGCTTACAGAACTTTGAAAAGCCTTTAGTCGATATTTCACCGCACATAACAAGAAAAACCGTTCCAAAGAATATTTAGATATTATTTTGGCTGTAGAAAGAAAACTTTGAGCGATTTACTTGTCGCGAGTTCATCGAGGAAACCAGCAAACACCGGGAAGCCGGCGGCTTAAAATTAAACTTCATTTTTAAGCTTAAAAACGCTAGGATTCTAATAGACACTTAAATACTTGTTTTCGTGAATGAAACTTGTTGTCTCTGTAAATGTTCTACCGAATTATATTTCTGATCTTTTATTTATTGTTAGTTGTCTTTTGTAATTTTCATCGCTTTGTCGCCCTTTGCCGTTATTTGTTTACAGTCGTTCATAAACATCCCTTGCAGGAGTACTCAACGTACCGCGCATATTACACATCGCCGTGACGGTCATAAAACTATCAATAAAAAATAAACACAATAAATTCTGTATTATGTTGAAGTGTAACTCTGTTAAAATTTCTTTGCAAACTTGATAGGGGATTTTGGAATTTTTTTGAACGGTTTCGCTAAAAGCCCACGCGTGCTTCGATGGTCCTGAATATTGAATGAATGGAATTAGTATTGAAAAATTGTGAAACTGACTGCTAATTGTCTGAGGTCAGGCCGTCTTTATGACAAAAACAGCGCCTCATAGTTAGGTTTTAGGTTTTATTTAGTTTATGCACGTTTTTAATTGTAAGATTTGAGACAATGATCTGACCGAGTATCAGGTTTGATTATAAGCTTATAAAACTTTAAAAAGCCTTTAGTCATTTTCTTACCGCGAATAAAAAGAAAACGTTCCAAAGAATATTTCGTTATAATTCTGGTTGTAAAAGAAAGCTTTGAGCGATTTTCTTGCCTCGAGTTCACCTTTGAAAAAGCAAACACCGGGAAGCCGGCTTACAAAATGAAAAACATAAACAAGGATTTTCTGTCTTGAGTTCGTGAATGAAAATTGTTGTCTCCGTATATGTTTCACCGAATTATTGTCCTTTTATTGATTGTTGGTAGTCTCTTTTGCAATTTTTATCGCTGTGCCGTTTGTTTTCAGTTGCTCATGAACATCGCTTGCATGCAGGAGTAGTCAAAATGCCGCGCGTATCAAACGCTTTTGAAGATTACACATCGTTATAAAAACATCAAATAAAAAATAAACATAATAAATTCTTTATTATGTTGAAGCGTATAACTCTATTAATCGTAATTTAAACAGTCGACTTTGGCGCTTGTCAAAAGTGAGAACTGGCTCGCCGTATAGGTGATTTTGGAAATTTTTTTAACGGTTTCGCTAAAAGCCCACACGTGCTTCGATCGTCTTGAATATTGAGCGAGTGCAATTTGTATTGCAAAATTATGAAATACTGCATTCTGTCCGAGGTCTGTATGATAAAAACAGCGCCTCATGGTACTGTTTCACCTCAGATGTGATGTATAAAAGTATAAAAGGTTGGTTTACACATCCCCAGACTTGTTGGCAAGATTTTGTAATGTAAACTTCTCGAACGCAAAAAATTCCGCCTGATTTGTTTTCCAGGCCTAATCTACTGTGATCAAGAGTCCGCGCTCTTAAATGTGATCGAAGATGATTGCTATTTTTGGGTGTACGTATATAAGGCTATCAATTCGATGTAAGATTAAGTTCACTCTTAGCTTTGACTGTTTGCAAATTACTGTTCTCTAAAATCACTTAACCTTTCCCTCAAATTAGTCACATGAATGTGTTCTAAAGATAACTGAATTGTGGAATACAAGTTTATTGTTTGATTTAAATCATAAATTCGAGTTAATAGGAGCTTCGCTTTTAGCCCTGGCTAAATCTATATATTATAGGCCTAAAAGAGGTTGTATGTGTGATGGAGTCGCAGAGGTCTAGCCGTTTACAGGACAAAGGCAATACCTTCATTTCTCAGTTATTTTAAGACGATTAGTATTGGCCCCGCCCTAGGAATTGATTCTACGTCCTCCCGCTGTGCAGCCAATTGTTCCACCGACTGAGCTAATACAGTGTCGGTTTAAAAGTACTACCGACTAAAAAGACTACTGAGGAAAAGAAACAACCCTTTTAAAAGTGTTCAGTTAAGAGACCACCTAGGATTTGAGATTGAAAATGTAGTTAATAGTAACTGCCTTGTCTTATCTTGGTATTTCGAATCTGAACTGAGATTAGGTAAATTAGTTACACCAACACGTTTTTTAAAAAAGCAATGATTTATCGAGGAGTCAATCTATTTTTCACTACAATAATTATGAAGATAGGTTTAGTTGGTATTGATTATTAATATGTCATGATTAAGAGCCTTAAAGGCTTCTTAAAATTCGTTTCACATGTTTCTATAGTTAAAGTAACATGAAATATGATTAGATATTTCTGTTCATGATATTTTAAAAACTCCATTTGATGTCAATAACCATCAACCATTAAAATTAACAATCCAATGACTATGGGATTCACTGTTCAGCTGTAATTCTGATCCAAGTTGTATGTTTGATACTTTTTATGGTAAAATATCAGAATTTATTGATATAAACATTCCGCTCAAGCTATTGTCAAAGAAAGAGTCGAAACTCAAAACCAAGCCATGGATTACTTCTGCAATTAGAACCTCTATTAAAATAAAAAAAAAAAATAATCTTTACAAGAAATTCCTCAAGACCAAATCTTCCTATTACCAGACAACCTTATTAGCCAATGATGGTTATTTTGGGCAGGCATGCACTTTATTTTATTTTTATTCTTGTCTGTTTTGTAAATTTAAATAAATTAAGGGTGCCAATAAAGTTGTTGTTGTTGTTGCAACCCACTTTGAATCTGAAGACGACTAACGCACATAAACGTCAGTCATGCACTGTCTAAACAGTTTTTCTAGGACTACGCTCACTCAGACGGTAACACGCCAAACCTTTCACAGTTTCACCATTTTTTGTCTTGTAACAGATATTGATGAATGCACAACAAATGCGCACGACTGTCACTTAAATGCAACGTGCAGCAATACAGATGGTTCATTCACTTGTAGCTGTAATCAAGGTTACTCCGGGGATGGAAAACAGTGCGACGGTATGTTTGTAATCTTAGGGGGTGTTTACATGACACCGGGGCGACTTTCGCGCCGCGACGAGTTCACTCCGGTTCCCTCTCATGGCTCTACATTTGTTTACATGATACCACCACAAAAAGTCATGTCGGCGCGAGTCGCCCCGGCGTGAGTTCACTCAACGCAACGGTATCATGTAAACACGAAACGACCACCCGTTTCGGTGTGAAATCGGTCTAATGTTCGCGATTTTGAATCATACGTGCATTTTATCAACATGAAGTGTACCTTCAAATAACGAGATCATATGTAAAATAACCCAGTCATCATGTAAACGCAACACGAAATCAAAAAGTCATGTCGGTATGAAACTCGCGCCGGTGCGAGTTTTCTCATGTAAACACCCCCTTAGTATAAAAAAAAACGGAAGATTCTATGTTAACCGGGGTGTTGGGGGAAGAGGAGAATTGGGTGACGGGGTTGTGGTTGCCAAGTGAATAAGGTATTTGTACGCCAAAATGAGGCCCACAAGGCGGAAAAATTATTTTCGAGGACGGCCCCCGTGACCGGATTCGCGTCTCCCCATTTACTCAGAGATCTGAATCTGCCACCAATTACCACTAGCTAGCGACGCAGCGAATCTTCGGTAGTGATTAAACGAAGTGTCTATCTCAGTTCAATTCAGTGATATTGGCTCCAAACTAAGTTCTTTACGGATTGTTTTCTATAAGGCGCCTAGTTGCAACAACAATTATTCTGGTGAAGTAAATCACCCCTAAAAAGCAGCCATCTTGAGAGGCCCAAAGTCGAAATATGACCATCGGCATCGTTCGTAATCTTAAAAAAAAGAGGATTTTCGGGGAAAAATACAATTCTTAAAGGAACCTAGAAACGAGTAGGGATTTAAAAATAAGCTAACCACATTTCAGTTGCGGGTTTCTTTCTTTCCTTTGTGATCCTCGACTCGATTTAGGGCTATTTTATGGGCTCTTTTTAGAACTGGCGTGATAAATGAATGCAAAGAAAAGAATGAACGTATATATTTGTTCGCAATTGAGGGATTCAGAAAGGGAAATGAAACTATTGTGTTGTGACATACATGGCACGATGTTTGTGTTTGTATGGTAAACGACAGTGGATTTTTTAACAGATATCAATGAATGCACAACCAGTGCTCATGACTGTCACGCAGAAGCAATCTGTAGCAATACAGATGGTTCGTTCACTTGCAGTTGTAACCAAGGATACACAGGGAATGGAAAGGATTGTGCCGGTAGGTTCTCAATTTCTGTGTAAATTTTATACTTTCAGCGTTAAATCTCTCTACCCCACAACACACCATGTTTCCCTTTTTGCAATGAGATGTCTAAACAGTTGTATAAAACTGCCCCAAAACGCAATCCACTTGAGTACTTACCCAATTTTTGTACGCATTACATGTTGTGCTCATATAACTTCCCCGAATAAATCATGGTATATTCTCAGATGTTGACGAATGTCAAGATGGGGCTCACAACTGCGACTCAAACGCTCTGTGTAGCAACAGCATTGGTTCGTTTACATGCGCCTGTTTCCAAGGATACTCAGGAAATGGGATAGTCTGTTCTGGTAAGTTAAAGGGTTAACAATGTCCTAGTGATCATGTGATCATGTGATCATATTGGCCTTATAAAGGTTGTACGTGTGATGGAGTCGCGGAGGTCTAGCCGTTTACAGGACAAAGGCAATATTTTCATTTCTTAGCTATTTTAAGACGATGAGTATTGGTCCCGCCCTAGGAATCGATTCTACGTCCTTCCGCTCTGCAGCCAATTGCTCTACCGACTGAGCTAATACATTGTCGGTTCAAAAGTACTACCCAGTGACTGAAAAGACTACTGAGGAAAAGAAACCTCCCTTTTAAAAGTGTTCAGTTAAGACACCACTAGGATTTGAGATATTGGAAATGTAGCTAAAAGTTAATACTAACTGCCTTGTCTTACCTTGGTATTTCGAATCTGAGCTGAGATCAGGTAGATTAGTTACACGGCCACGTTTTTTTAAAAATATATTGTTTTATCAAGGTGTCAATCTATTTTTCACTACAATAATTATGAAGATAGGTTTAGTTGGTATTGATTATTAATATGTCATGATTAAGAGCCTTAAAGGCTTCTTAAAATCCGTTTCACATGTTTCTATAGCTAAAATAACACGAAATGTAATTACATATTTCTGTTTATGGAATTTTAAAAACTCCATTTCATTTCAATAACCATCAACCATCAAAATTAACTATCCAATGACAATTAACTGACGTGATGCAACTCACTCTGAATCTGAAGACGACTAACGCAAAGAAACGTCAGTCATGCACGGTCAAAAACAGTTGTTCTAGGACTACGCTCACTTGGACGGTCACACCCCAAACCTTGTACAGTTTTACCATTTTTTGTGTTGTAACAGATATTGATGAATGCACAACAAATGCCCACGACTGCCACTTAGGTGCGACGTGCAGCAATACAGATGGTTCATTCACTTGTAGCTGTAATCAAGGTTACTCCGGGGATGGAAAACAGTGCGACGGTATGTTTGTAATCTTAGTATCAAGAAAACGGAAGATTCCATGTTAACCCGGGTGTGAGGGAAGAGGAGAATTGGGGCGTGGTGGTGGTTGCTAAGCGAATAAGGTTTTTCTTCGATATTCAGAAAATGACTTTCTGCAATTGTATCTACTTTACTTATCGGTAACGGTTATTGCATATTATCACCGAGGCCAATAAATAAAACATAAATATTGCGAACTAATTGTGACAGACGTAAATTACATCATTATATCTCAATTAGAAAACACATTTACAGCCTGCTAATAACACTTATGAAATGACATCTATGAAATAAGATGTTTGATACAAAAGTTAATTGAATTTAGATCAAGGCAATTTGTTTCGAAACGCGCTGATTCTAGCACTAAAGGCTGCTGGGTTTGTAGTGTGGACTCCCTCCTGAAGAAGGCTATATAGAAATAGCAGATGGAAAAAGGGAAAATTTACATCCATCAGTTCTCGCAGGGAGGTGATTAAGTTTCATGACCTGAAAGCGTTATGTTTGAGAGACTTCGAGAGGTCTACACCGTTAAGATTCTTGAATACATAAATTAAGTCGTTGACACTTGCCACGTTTAGAAAATAATAGCCAATTTCGGGCACCCAGCATACAAGACTGCCTTGCGGTCGCGGTAATAATCGCGGCAGACGAAGAGGATAGATCTCCTTTGTCAGTCCTAATTTTCTGTTCCTCATTAACATTTCCCCAACATTAGTTGGTTTCTATAGTAACGGCATATGACGTCATAAGTGCTATGATTCTTTGGCATTTTTTAAGCAAAAAGGAATTTGTGAATCAGTAGCAAAGCTGCAAAATGTTTGATTAATACATATTTTATAGCTAAACTGAATTTTCACTAAAACGGCAACCAGGAAGACAATACTGTACTACACCATATAGAACAATACAATAGAACATAACACAACTCAATTTACTTATGAAAAAGGCTGCTCTTACACATCCAAGCTAGAGGTCCAAGGATGGAGATTTAAAGAACTATCCAGAAAAGGAATCATCGTTGAAAAAGGAATCTTCTTTTTTAATCACCCCAGCGGGAACGAATTAGATATCATTTTGTAATTTGGAGATTCACAAACATTCTAGCTTTAAATCCAAGTCTTTTGACGTGGCTGTCTTTAAAGAGTGTTATTAAAGGTAATTAGTATTTTTTAGTTATTAATATATGCTTTCCCACATAGATATAGACGAATGCGCGTCTGAGACACATAACTGTGACGAAAACGCTCAGTGCAGTAACACAATTGGTTCTTTTACGTGCAACTGTGTTCAAGGATATTCAGGAAACGGCGTAGAATGTTCTGGTACGTTTGTTGGCGCGTAAGCACTTTATATACTAATTCGAGGTGACAAGAGCTTCCTTCATTTAATAGTAATATCTTATTTCAATCACATATACTATTATAATATATCAATAAATTATTGTACAAGCTCTGCAAACTGAACACCGCAGATATGAACGACCGATGGATCTGCATTTGCCTCATCAGGCTACATAGTGACTAGTACTGACAGGATAAAACCCCTATATTGACCTAGACCTTACAGTCTGTCCATAAGAAGTTATTTCAAATGTTTGATACGTCTGAATGTATAAAGTTCCATCCAATGCAACCACACTAGGCACCATTGATCAAATTTCAAAACGCTAAATAGTGGCATTAAAATTAAGCCAACTGTTTGGTGTTTGGATACCTGATATTGTTTTTCACTGGAAAAAGTATGTATTTCAAAGGAAATGTCGACAAAATGTTAGAGTCACTTGTCCAAATGTTAGTAAGGATAGCAACTGTTCTCACTTCGTGAACTATAAGTAGGGTCCAATCCTCTTTTTTTAATTTTAGATATCGATGAATGCTCAGCAGTAAGTCACAACTGTCATGGAGTGGCAAACTGTCACAACACAATCGGCTCATTCGTTTGCAGTTGTCGCAGCGACTACACTGGGGATGGTCTTGTCTGCGAGCCTATAGGTTGGGAGTAGTAGCGTATAGTGGTATTTTTTAATTTATGTAAAGTGAATCATAGCTGTCAGATTCCTCATATATATTCAGTTTTGTCACGAGAATCTATAGTCAGAGATCATAGATAACGTGAAAGTATGGTACGAGAAAAAAATGGCAAACGACCAAAAGACTGTGGGTCAGTGATTTTCTTACTTCATTTTGTCTTTTTATGCGATCTGTCACGGGACATACACGTTGACTAAATTTTGTTTTCTGTTAATAGCAAGGAAAATTAATAGCTCCACATTACTGGATTGTGACCACAGGATTTCTTCTTGAACGTCAACGATTTAAAAAATTTCCTTGGTTATTTAACCACTCTAAAGCAAGTTTATTCCATTTTTTGTTTCCATTTTCTAATTAACAGGGGACTTCACCGTGGTCATCGTAGATATGTCCAAGGACAAATATAACGCTACTGTTGTCCAGCGATCTGCTAGAAGTGTCCAACAAGCGCTAATTGAAGGTTTACCAGAAAATGCGCCAGTGTTGAAAAGTGTGTTGCGATGGGTTCTGGTGAGTGAAGCTGAATTAGCAGCTTCAGAGTCAGCGGAAGGAACCTTAAAAAGAGAGGGAAGCAGTGAATGGATTATAAATAGGAGATCAATACCTGTGGGAATCTACCAAGTCAAGTTTAATGCTTCTTTTGAAATTGGAGATTCAGGTGCTCCACAGACTATTCAGGCGTTCAACTTCGGTTTTATTGAGGTTATTTCTGCACCTCTACGAGCCATCATTGACGGTGGTAGTAGTGTTCGCTGGGGATCAGCAGAAACTGTTACAGTGGATGGTTCACTGAGCTATGACGGAGACGTTGGCCCTGGTAATCATGATGGAGTCGACTTTATTTGGTACTGCCGTGAGGCAATTGAAAATGGTCCAGTTAGCAATGATTGTTTCGGTGCCTTTGTTGATGGAGAAAATGCCCTTGCAGTTAGTATTGACACCAGTGTACTTGATATAGGAAAGACATATGTCTTATGTTTAAATGTGTCCAAAGATGTGAGGAGTGCCTTTGCTGAGATGACATTTGAGATAGCAGCCGGAGAGATACCTCAAGTAAAACTGAGGTAAATGTGATAATGTAAATTGATCAGGCCCCGGTTGCTCGAAAGATGGTTAACTCTTAACCAGTGGTTAAACGCGCTAACCGATGGTTAAAAATTAACCGTAGGTTAGATTCGGTTGCTCAAACGCTGGTTAGTGTTAACCGTGGGTTAAATTTCTTCTAACTAAGCGTTAAATTTAACGTACCTCGGTACGAGTGTTAACTTGTTAACCATCGGTTAAAATGACGTGCGCTGCAAAATCAGCAAAGCAACATGGTGGTTGATTTGCTTTTTCGCTTCATTTTGTTAGTGGTTGTTAATCTCAGAAATGTTTACTGTTGCTGAATCGTAAATGATTCTCCTCAAGTAAACGCCGAGAATCGCAAGCTGCAAGAGACTTCCCAATGTTTTGCGAGACACTTGTCGGCCATATGTTCTTCAAATGCGACGGAATGAGTTAAAGTACGGCTTTTACTGTCAAAAACATGCTTGTTTTTCTCGAATATATCTTTCAATTCTTGATAAATAAAGCTCTATTTGGCTTCAAATGGCGTGGACCGGCAGAATTTCATTGGCAAAAGAATTAAATACAATAAATTTACGAAATTATTTGTTTCTGGCTTTTGTGGCGCAATAGGTAATGCGTCAAGTTAACATGTCGGAGGTCCGGCGTTCAATACTCGTCTTAGGTGAATATTTTTTTCTTTTTTTTTTGGTCCTTTTGTTTTTGTTTTTGTTTATTTTTCGTAAAACATGCTTTCATTTTTTGACAGACTTAATATATACCGGTAGACTAATTGCAGATTCATTTTTCACATTTCATTTCTAAAGTACAGTAACTAATAATTAAAACTTGTCAAACCTGTTCGGAGATGGTTAAAGTCTGGCATATTTTATTTAACCATTGGTTAGCTAACAAAGGATTAGCGTCAGCTTAACAGTCCTTCGAGCAACGGGAATTTAACCAACAGTTAGTTAACCCACGGTTAGCTAATTTAACCAACCGTTACCAACTAACATATGGTTAAATTAACCATCTTTCGAGCAACCGGGGCCAGGACGCTATAAACGCCTTGAATACAACAGTAAGTCACGCAGCCGAAATATTGTCTAAAGAAAGTCTTTGACGTTACATTTTTCTTTTAATGGTATATGGCCCATTGAATTAATCGGCTTTGCTTGTCTGAAAAAAAATTATTGAAATGAATAAGGAATTAAAGAGACTAATTGAAAACAGATATAGTAGTAACTATAAAAAGAGGCAAAATATTTTCGAGAGATGCAAATCATCCTTATCACTTAGATTTATGCTACCTATGAAATAATTGTTTTAACAGGCTGAAAACGAAATGTAACTACGTTTGATATCAAATTTATTTTGATTAAAGATGCTTTGTAGATTGTGGGACCATAGTCTCTGCTTCAAACAAGCTTCGAGTGACGTCGGAGTGCTCCAATGCTCCTTGCGATGATTCAATCTACCAATGGCGGCTACAAAAGAAAAATGATACAACGGATACACTGGAAGATGTTACTATTTTCCCCAATATGACTTCAACAGCATTAAATGCGAGGAACATGATATTCAAGAAGGACGTATTGCCCTCAAACACAAAATTTACCCTAAAGCTTATTGTGAATTCGCAATCAGGGACACAAGGGTTTGGTGTATTGGATTTTGAGACCGCTGGAGCGCCGCACAGCGGGCACTGCACGCCATCGGTCAGCGAAGGCGTGGCACTTGAGACAGAGTTCATTTTTGAGTGTTTGAATTGGGAAGATAAAAGTAAGCCTTTAAGCTATGAATTTCGCGTTGGAGACGATCCAATTTCTTATGGAAATTCTCCGAAGTCTGTTTCAACGGTGTTACCAAGTGGAAAACCAGAATTTCAACACAGAGTGCAAATAACGGTTATTGTTAAAAACTTTGTTGGCGTGGCAGTTACAGAGACAGTGTTTGTTAAGGTACTAACACAATTGTTATTTATATTTCTAGGCTTTTAACTCTTAATATTCCCCCCGATAATCGAAAACAGAGGGAATCGATATATATGCGAAAACGTAAACCATGTTCTTATTTCCTGAAACTCGGCGCATTCCTTTGAGCGGTAGCTCTGCTTGATGGGCCGAAATATGAAGGAAACCACAATAAAGCTTGTCATGGATCAATTTTTGGCTTTGCCGAAAGAGCATATAGCCGCTACACACATTAAAAAATACATTGAAAAATACAGTAACAAGAAAATATATGTTATGCCAAGCAAAGTTGTAAGACACGAACCGCTAAGCCGCGACATGAATAAACTCATTGCTAATCCTTTTACAGGTGAAGCCATCCTCCAAATTCAACCCCTGCTATACATCAGTAGACGAAGTAGCCAATATGTTAAATGACCTTATCGCGGTGAAGGACTGTAAGTTGGATCAACTTTTAAGAAAAGGTAAAATCAGCCAGGCTTCACAGCTTGCATTAACTGTCTTGAAGACAGCCAATCAGACGCCAGATTGCGGAAAAGGCTTAAGCAGAGAAGTGAAAACTTCGGTAAGTAAAATAATGGAAGTGATAAAGGTTTTTACCTTTTAAGAAGGATGAAGGATGTCTCTGGACACTCATTCTATGCATCACGATGAGGCTTGAGAAATCTGAGAATTTATAAAATGCGTATTATTAGTACAACAAACTTATGCCCTTGGAATGGCCATTAGCAGCTCTGATTTAAGCAGTGTAATTGGGCAGTAAGAGGCATCGTGAGCGACACGTCCTCCGATGTCGACTCTACTCAGTTCCTTCTAACGATGCTGATAGAAGGCTTTAGTAGCATTTTGCTTTCATGTTCAAGTAGTATAACAGGGAAGTTTTAGTCCTTATTTTGCCAAGGAAACTCATTAATTTCCGGCGAAACCCCTTATTAGTTTCTACTTACGGGAAATATAAACATACGGTTGAATCAGATGAAGATAAGGTCATGTGCTATTATTAGGTGGTTTAACCAGTTTGACACGTTTTATTTTTTCACTACAAACCACGACTGTACAATTTTGTTTTAGTGTTCTCTGGGTAGAGTGTCTTTTTCCTACCTCTGGGATGTCGGCCATTAAGAAGATCGTAAAGCGAACCTTGAAATGAGGGCCTCAGTTCGTCTCGGAGCTGATGTGCTAGCTAGAAGAGCCGTTGTCATTTGTCTACTAGCGAGACGCCTCTACGTCAGCATATAGGTTTTTTATTCTTCGCATGGTCGTTCCTTTTAATATTAGACTTGATTCCGAAAGTCAAGAGGGTTAGTTGGGTAGTCAAAAATAAACTCTGTTATATGCACCGAGCTTGTAAAATGTATTGAAGCATTTTTTAATTTGACATTAACACGTTATCTCCTTGATTGTTAACCTCATGTAACGCCTTTGAACGGTACCAGATTTCGACCACATTAGTGGAGAAATTCACATCAATAAACCCAGAGTCCCTGGAAATGTCTCGAACGATTATGGCGGTAGTCAAAGTGGCGACTGGAGAACAAGGACAGCAGACATGCGACGACTGCAGTGACGACATGGTAACCAGCACATTACTTATTAAGTAATAAGAGATAAAAATTACTATTTCCTATTGCTCGGCGGTCCATAAGAAAATGATTTTGTAGAAGTTTCGAATTCAGATCTTTAAGTAAGTAGGGGACCCGCTCACCCAGTCCCCAATGTAAGGAGGCGGGGGCGTCCCCCAACCCCCCTTGATCCGCCATTGCATATTCTTATTGAAAATGCATCGATCTCCCAACTGTAAATAAAGTGAAGTTGAACCCCATGTTGAAGAGGATATCTCTTCTGGCCAGAAACGTTTAAACGCCGATCCTAAAAGTTGGAGACTCAAAAAGGTCACAATTAGAAATTCTCGCCCAAGTAAATTAGTCTTGCATTAATATACATGATTCGTAGTGCAGTGTAAGTAAATTGTACTTTTTAAAATTTTAGTTTTCTTTCGTTGTCTTTCTGGGCCAACAACGTGGCAGAATCGTGTTTCGTTGAACTAATAAATATTTATTATTTCAGAATAAAGCAACAGAACTGACAGAGAAAACAACCGGCCTACTTTTGTCGGCTCTAAATGACCTCGAGCAGCCTTTCAGTGCTGACTTAGATGAAGCAGCAACGAGTGTCACAAGCTGCCTTAACAATGTACTACAATCTGCATCCGGCCAATCGAACGGAGCAGCAGCGGAAGCTAAAGTACGTGATAAAGTTGAGAATTTTAGAAAATACAACGTTCCCGTTAGTGTGGACATTCAATTATTTCTTAATTTCTTTTTTTAATTTCCATGTTACGTTGTGAAATTTAAGGCTATTGTAAAAAAACGTTGAATTCAAGACTTCTATGACTCTTTCAAAGGAAGTTCACGACTAAAGTTACCATATCGAAAGCTGAATCGTTAGTGTTCACCGTGGGGAGCCCCCAACCCTAGTCCTCAGCTCATGCATTCTATTATTGTTTGCTTGAAAGCCTCTTCATTGAGCTCTTTCACAATATTTGCCAAATAAATCTGACAAAGATGTACTATTCTGGATATTCTGAAAGTTACTTCAACTATTGATGCTAATTGAAGCTATTTAAATCCATGACCCGTAAAAAACATTTTTTTAAATGTCCATTTTTTAACGGTGGAGTGCCACACTGTAAGATTTGTTATTTATGGAAATGTTTTAGCCAATTAAAGGCTTGTGTTACGTTTTGTAGCCAGGATTCTATTTTTAACTTATTTCTTTTGTGACTGCAGGAGAACGTACTAAGAGCCTCGAAAAATTTAAATGCCATGAACGATGGTTTTTTTGTTCGCCTTGTTCCTTCCGAAAGTATGATCATTAAATCTGCAAATCTGGCTTCATCCCTTAAGAAGGTCTCTCCAAAGGATGTTAATGGACTTAGTATGGAACAAGGGCCGTCAAAGTTTCAGCTGCCAAGAAACCTGGGAGAAATGGGTACGGATAACGTAAATGCAAAGGTAAGAGACTTTTTATAATCCTAGGCACAAAGAAAATAACAACCACACGTATATATATCAAAAATCGTCTTTATTGTTTGCCGGAACAAGCAAAGCCGCATCAAGGGGGAGGCTAGACCGAGGCCGTCCCCCCCCTGATGAGGCCCGCCCAAACGGCCAGACAACAAAGAGGAGGAAAAAAAAAGAACAATAATGATAATAATAATAAATAAAGAAAAGGGGGAAATAAAAGGAAAATGTCAGGGGAGGAATTATGGAGACAGAGAAACAATATTCTGCGCGATTAAATGAGCCACGGAGATGCGCCGCTCCAAAGGTTGCGCAATGTAGAGGTGGACAGCATCGGAAGACCAGTCCCCTTGTAGACTGATAAGTTCAACCGGCGCGCCACAACGAAAAGCGTATGTAGCCCCTCCACGACGAAAACTGTGGCCAGAGTATTGAGAGGGCTGCAGGCCGGCAGAACAGAGAGAACGGCGTAATTTGGCGGTGAAGACGGCGTGCGTGATGGGGCTAGGAAGAACTCCCTTGGAGTACAGAAAGGCGAGCGAGGAGGGTGGGGCGGGGAACAGGCGGACATGGCGCTCATAGGCTTGCACGGGGCATAGCAGATGACCAGGCGGAAGGCGAACAATAGGGATGAGAAGGTTACGTTCCTTGAACTGAATGGTCTTCGACCAATGAACACAGATGACCAAACCCCAAGGGCGAACGAGAATGTCCTGGTGGGACAGGGTTTTCGAAGGATCGTAACCAGTAGCGGTTTTAGGGACCAAATTGGACTTGCGAAAAAACGAATAAAAGGCGATTAGCATAGCTGCCCAGAATCCAGAGTTCTCATTAGCGATGAGCAAGGGGCAAAGGCGTGAAAGGATCTCAGGAGTAAATGGTAATTTTTGTTCTTGGGCGTCACCTAAAATGCGTCGAAGACCGCGAATGATGAGTTTGATAGAAAAAACATCGTGTAACGCAACATTGTAGCCAAAATGTCTGTGAAGGACATTAAGTGCGGAGAGATAGTTGATGATAGTAGAGTACTTGCAGTATGTAGACAAATGAACGAGGAAACGAATAACCATGCTATGGGCGGCTGGAAGAGGAACCAGACCAAATCGTGAACAGAAGCGCAAGTAAACCCGCCACTGAGAACGGCGAGTACTTAAGGTGGAGGAGGCACAGGCAGCTGCGGAGACGAACGTGGCCCGGCGATCCAGCTCTGAAATGTATCCTGAAGAGTGGAAAACAAGTCGGTTAAGACAGCAGGCGATAGCACAGTGTGTTGTAGTAAGCGACTTAATCGGTCCGCGTTGTGATTAAATTTGCCCGGTAGGTGACGAGAGCAAAGGCGGAAATTATAGCGGACGCTAAGCCAAAAAATTTCACGCAACCAAGTCATAGCAATTGGATTTTTGCACGTGCCCTTGTTGATAAAAGACATGGCCTGGGTATTGTCAGTTTGCACGCAGACACGTTTGTTCACCCACGTGGGGCCCCAGCGACGGGCTGCGAGAAGAATAGGGAAAAGCTCCAAATAGTTAATATTTGAACGAAGCGAAGGGTCAATTGCGTGACCAGCAGTACTCCAGTGCGGATTGGGCAACAACATGTGATCGGCTGCAGGGCAAGCTGTCCACGAGCCAGCAAACCAGTCGTGAGAACATAAGGCACCGAAGCCGTAAAAGGAAGCGTCAGTCTGGAAGAAAATAGGCCTTCGAAAATCGAGCATCATACTACGGCCGTTAAAGGTCACAAGAAAACAAAAGGCGAGTTATCAGGTCTAAGGCGAGCTAACAGTGATGCAGTCGATAACGAGACCAGCGCACATGATAGAGACACAGTTAATGGATAACTAACGGATGCTACGTATTATATTGCCATTGGACGGTATCCAATACCTCACACTTCTTTGGAGAGAGTCGGCCTAGTATGGTTCGAGAACCGCGCATATAAACTTTCCAGGATTTTTTTTCTGTCACTATTTTTTGGTACCACCTTAAAACCCTAAAAAGTTTTTAAAACAGATTGGAATAACTGAAAACCCTGAAATTATGGTTCAGTTTTATTTAAGATGATTAGTCTACTTTTATACCTCAGCTATCAACCTAAGCTACATGTGTATAAATGTGGGACTTTGGACTTGAAGAAGTTTGGCCAACGTTTCAGAGTTAAACTTCTTTCTTGTAAACTGCCCTGAAACGATAACTGTTTTCACTTAGATAGAGTCATTTGATAGCTTTCTTTAGAGTCCAAGTATGGGAAAAGGTGACTGAGCATACTTATTGATGAGTTCTGCCCAGCTTTGACCAATAATGTAGAATTTACCATAATATAGCCCTTTTAATGATGTTTATGACTAGTGAAAAGTGACTAGTGATTAGTGAAATAAATCCCGCTTGTCAACCTGAATATTGCTTCCTCATTGGCCGACAGCTATGGTCCTGTAAGAGAATAAACGGCGTAATTTGTTTTTCCTCTTTCTGCCAATTATAGGCAAGGGAAAGTAGCTGTTTCTGTTATTAAATAAGAAATTAACAGGTTGTAAGCCTATCTGTACGTATATAGTCTTTATCGCGGCATCACAATTTTTCTGTTTTACACAGATGCTGACATTGAAATTTAACCCTTACACCTGGGACAACAGCAGCAATGCGATTCAGTCTTCAGTAACCAGCCTCGAACTTCAAAGTAATAATGGGACAAAAATAAACGTATCGAACCTTAAAGAAGACATCGTAATAGTGATACCAATTTCAGAGTCACCGACAAACAATACAAACAACAGCGATGTACCTGAACATTCCTTTTTAAAGCCAAATAAAATGACCATCCGCAGTTACTACGCGGATCTTGCGGACGTCCCAGTGACCATAAAGATGGGTATTACGGAAATAGGTGTCTTTGTCATGGAAGTGTTTATTAAATTTGGATTAAGGCCCACAGTTGACAATCACGATCACAATTTTACTCGTGAGTTTAAATCAATGTGTGAAAACCAACCAGATGGCAAAAACATCAGCTTGTCCTGTCTTCCAGAGGAAACATCTATGATAGTGGTGCCATCAAAACGAGGTCTGCTTTATGTCGGAATTCTTTTCTTGGGTGCTACAAATACCAGTGAACACGCCAGGGAAAAAAGATCTTGTTTCGGCCACGGTCGTCAAAGGCGCTCCTGTGTTGGCTTCAAAGATCCACCCCCAAAGGGTTTCACTAAAACGGTTACTCCGCAGTACAATCCTTCGACGGATGTTAACTGTACAATGACCATCACTCAATCAAGCTGTTTGTATTGGTCTGGAGATAGGAACAAGTGGATATCTGATGGTTGCAAGGTAAACCAAAGTTCTTTACACGCCTATGCACTTGAAACACTCGTTCTTCCCTCGGCCTGGGTCTCCAAGGTTAATTTCTTATTCCTAAAAAAAAATGATGTAGTATTAACTCCACCACCCTACCATCGTTGGGACTCTGGGAGTCCTTATTGCTCTAGGAAACCGCGATTGAACCCAGGGAGGGCAGGGTGGGTACACGGTTACTTCTCAGTATTATTAACGCATGCTACAACCTTGGACAAAAATGTTACGAAAATGGACATTGCCATGTCTAGTTTCAAGATAAACTTCTTGAAAACCCTAACAACTACAAATACTCCCCCTCCCCCCATAAAAAAGATGTTGAAATCCGGCTGGAACATTACTAGTCTCACTCATAGCCATTTTTGTCTCGTCACATACGCTCCTCCCCAAAGTGGAACGAGTTTCAAATGTGAGCAACCTTTTGTTTGAGAGGAGCGTTGCGTGACGAGACAAGATACGTTCTCATTCCGAATGGTCTGGGTAGGGTGAGGGGAGGGGCCATAATGGTACCAAATACGTGGGATAGGCGTTCAGTGGGTAAGAAAGTACAAAATTCCTAACAATTTTTGTCCAAGGTTTTAGCTAACCAAAACTGTAAAATGCGAACCTACGACGCTTGATTGCATGTTCAATTGTTCATAGGGTTTGGTTCAGCATTCTGCTTAATTTTGTTTAATCTTGATAAGCAGATTTTGTCATATTTAAAAGCGTCACCGCACGAAAGTAGGAAAAATAGAAATATTCTTGCTTCTTCCTTTGACTTATCTCCGCCTTTCAATGATGCGATATAGCATATTAACAACATTGCCCACTCAAACTGTTTGCTTTTGAACAGCATTGAACCTGTAGGATGAGGAGCCTATACATTCGTTTACATATACATACGTTTCCCTATACATTCTTTGTGTCTCATGTTCCCAATCTTTTTCCTTGTCCTTTGCATTGTTGCTAATAACTGAGTCTTCTTTCGTAGGTTGATCCCAGGTCGAATACCACCCATCTCGTTTGCCGTTGTAATCACCTTACCTCCTTCGGGGGTAATTTTATTCAAGCACCAAATCCAATAGACTTTGACAAAGTTTTCACAGAGTTTGCAAACCTTGCTGAGAGTGGTAACATTTCAGTACTGGTGACCATTGCTTGCGCGTTTCTTCTTTATTTTGTTGTACTAGTTTTTGCGAGGAGAGCGGATAAAAGAGATGAAAACAAGGTATGTGTGAAAATAAATGTATTATCTGTAGGGTATCTAGCAGACCGTAGGCTATCTGAAGGCATTTGTTTACGGTTTTAACACCAAGGCCTTGTCCAGACTAAATAGTTGTCGCTTACCGAACATTTTCGCATCGTTTTCGACCATCCAAAACTGTCGGCCTTCGAAAATATACAACTGGCGATAACTTTTCGTACCCAGGCCATTCAACGAAGCGCGGAGTATTACTCAGTGCGCATCCTCCAATAGTTCCAGCGTCCCGCTATACTTTTTTTAAGATTGCAAACGCGATAACCCAAATTAAGAAACTGAAGATCGTGACTGAAAAGACGCATATGTGTTCAGACCCTTTGGTATAGACACGTGATGAAGTTAAACTGTTGCATGACCGAACATGACAGAGCATGTTTATATAATTTTAAAACTAAGTTTCGCCGTTTATTTCAGTAGGAGAAAAGTTTTAATGCTTTGATCCTCTACTCTGTGGTGGTTCCCTACATATAAGGATGGGTCTAATAAAATTACTCTTTTCTCGCGCTACACTGTTTGTGGTTTTGTTTGATCAGTAATTATTGTTTCGCCGGCAAGATTCAATTTGATTACATCAGCGTCATGTTGTAACGAAATTTTGCTTCAACATGTTAGATATGCCCTCCAAAGCATGTACCCATTGTGGAAGAAGGGACCTATTATTACGACATGGTAATTTGCACAGGCGTTTGGAAAAATTCGGGTACAACAGCAAACGTGACAATCAGTATTAAAGGTGACTTAGATGAGCACAATAACATTCCACTGCGTAGGAAAGACGAGTCAAGTGATCTGTTTGCACGAGGAAGTATAAACGGATTTGTTTTAATCACTGATGAATCATTGGGAACGTTGAAAGAAATAACCTTAGAGCATGACAACTCAGGGCGCGGCCCTTCTTGGTTTGTGCAAACAGTGACAATCAGAGACAGACAAAAAGAAGAACAATGGACCTTCCCAGTAAACAGATGGCTTGCGGTAGAAAAAGGTGATGGTTTAACAGAAGCTAGCGTAAAGCATGGTAATTTGGGTTCCTTCTCAGATCAATTTCGAAGCCGTTTCGGAAGAAAAATTGCAGACAGTCACTTGTGGATGTCTGTATTTGGCAAGGCCTGTAGCAACTCTTTTACTCGTGTGCAAAGAGCTACATGCTGCCTTTCAGTTCTCTTCAGCGCCATGATTGCCAATGCTATGTTCTATAACATTGGTGGGGATTCAGAGGGTACTATTTACATTGGGCCGTTCAAAGTTTCGTGGAGACAAATTGTCGTTGGTGTGCAAAGTGGACTGATAGTTGCACCTGTAAATATAGTCATTGTTTTGCTCTTTAAATCAAGCAAGCCGGGGAATACAAAAGAAGACAAATATAGGGAAGTGGATCACGTCCGAGAACTCGTCGACAAAGTAAAAGACGATGGTTGCATGTTGCCTCACTGTTGCGTATACCTAGCATGGTTTCTTTGTTTTGCTACAACTCTTACTGCAGCAACCTTCACTTTATTTTACAGCTTAATGTGGGGCAAAGAAGTTGCAGAGCAATGGCTCTCCTCTATTTTGATTTCAAATGGTCAGGACATCTTCGTTGTACAGCCGACAAAGGTCATGTTAGCCGTGGTGGTGGTGTCATTGCTTGTAACCAGAACCAAGGACGACAGTGAAGATTCTGAAACAGAGAATGAAAACGATTTGAACTTGAATGACATAGAGCTATTTTTTGATGATCCTAAACAGCGTTTTAAGCGCGCAAGGTTAGGAGTCATGCGTGAACGAGCCCAAAAAGAACTTAAGTTGGCAAACACGATGAAAGAAATTGTGGTTCATTTGATCTTTGTGTTTTTCTTGGCGATAGTGTGTTATGGAAACAAGAATAGTAATCGCTTTATGATGACTACCACTCTGATGAATCCTTTTGCAAAGTTTGAAACGGTAAGGCCTTATTAGTGACGTCATATATTAGGGAGAAGCTGGAATAATTTGAGTGTAACTTTAAATTTTCTGTTTTGGGTTTTAAACATAAAACCTGATGTAATGTATAGTTGACCAAAAAGTCAAGATTATTCTATCAAGTTTAAAACACAAGACGAAAAGTTGTGTCTTCGAAGCTGTAAAACTTAAACTGGGCGTTTATAGATCGGATTCAAAGACTTCTGTCATTAGAAAGTCCCAATTTATTTTTTTAACGCTGAAAAATTATCCGTGTTTGCTCAAAATGACCGACACTGATTATCACTGATGTGGTACTTTCTTTGTGAATTATTGGTGAGATTTTTGAAATGTAGGAATACATTAATTTTTTTAGTTTATTTTTGCGCCTCCACATCCGGTAGTTTTAGTTCCGTTTTAAAATTTCACGTAGCCATGCATCTTCTTTGATTGGCAGTGATATAGTAACGCTGGAGAGAGGTGTTACATGTTTCCCCCGTGGTCGCATTTACAGGAGGTTTTCTGACTTTTGTTGCCGCGTGAACCAAGCGTTGGCGTTCTCTCTGTCGTATTTTCGAGACAGTTCTTTCAGAACCATCGCATTTCATTGGACTACCGTCAATTCCATACCTTTTGGACCAGCATCATGTGTCCGTTTTATAGAGATGTCCGTTTTATAGAGGTGTCCGATGAATGTTTGACTGTATAAACAGCGGCACTATTATTATTTCAGGTAACTGGAAGGTACAAACTATGGGGTTGGATGAGACAAGAGTTCCTCCCAAATATTTACAGCCATCCGTGGTACAATGGACGTCAAGAGAAAGATGTGTATGTTGAAAACAAGGTGTCCTTACTGGTCGGTATGCCATGGATGAGGCAACTCAGGGTCAAAAAGAGTAAGCTCTATAATTTAGAACTTGCAAAACCTAATTTTAAAGCGACAAAAAAATTCCGTTCCATATGATTTATAATAGGTAGTTTAACAAACTGGTTATAAAAGGCGGCAACAACAAAAATGCACAAATGCGACTCTTTTTAATCAAAGTGATAGGGTTACTGTTGAAGACGTTGTGTACCTTTAAGTCTGAGAAAGAATGTAGCAAAGGAGTCTGGCGGGCTTCATAACTATTCCACTCTATTAACTATGTGCCATATAAAACAACAAATTTACAAGGACCTTTGTCAAAAGAAAAAACAAACCATTTTTATGTCGCTCCATTACAAACCACTTTTTGTTATTCGGTTATCTTTGAAATGATTAATACGATAACTAGGTATTACGTACATTCCATAAAGGCAAAGTTACAGTAACGCCAAGAAATAGATCGTTTTCACTCAAGGGGCCTACATTTATGCAAATGTATTGGAACAAAAGAAATCGCTTTAATAAAAATGTGTTTAATTCCCAGAGGATGAGTTTGGGACACAAACATGGCCGCCGTTTCATTGTTTTGGGACACCAATATGGCCGCCGTGACTTCATGTGAAAACACTCTTTAGATCGTTTTCACTCACGTGGGTTAGTAGCTATGTAAATTTCTTGGTACGAAAAAGTTTTTACATAAGAAAAAGAGTTCAATCCCCATATAAAATTGTTTCGATACACAAAGTAACATGATCGCCATTTCGTTGTTTTGTACACAATATGGTCTCTGTGACGTCACGTGAAAACGATCTATTCCGTTGTCCTAGGTCAGTCAAATATAATGCTGCTTGGTAAAAAATGATAGAAAAACTGTTTGTTATATATTTTAATTTTAGGCTCTTGCAAATCACTAGCTGAGCTTTTCCCAGGCTGCCTCTACGACTACTCAAGTGAAGGTGAGGACACCACATCACTGAGTCTTCCCGGATGGAAACAACTCCCTTACAATACTTCATGGCCAAAGGCCCTTCAACTGTGTCCCAAGCCTTGGCGTTATCGCACAAGTGAAGATCTAGACAATGGTCGGATAACGGGAACTTACAATACATATGAAGGAGGTGGCTATGTCGCTGTCTTGGGATACGACGTCGAAACTGGCCGAGGTGTCCTTGGCGAAACATTTGGTCATGGATGGGTTGATCGTCAGACAAGAGCAGTGGTGTTAGAGTTCGCAGTTTTCAACGTTAACACAAATCTTCTCAGCGTAGCCACGTACTTTTACGAGGTTCTTTCCATTGGTGCTGCTTACACAACAAGAACGGTTGAAACGCTCGACTTACAAAGCACTGAATCAGGAGCCCAAATGTTCTACCTAATCTGCCAGTTCTTTTTCATGGCCATGGTGTGCTATTACCTCATCATGATGTTTTACCACTTCCACCGTAGCCGCCTTAGCTTTTTTAAGTCAGTATGGAACATGGTCGATTTTTTCATGATCACATTCTCAGTACTGGCGGTAGTGTTCTACGTGATCCGATCGAAAACCCTTCTAAAAAGCATCAAATCTATTCAAAACAATCCATATGATATCGTACATTTTCACTCCTCTTTGGCTTGGGCTAGTTGGGAGAATGTTGCAAATGCCTGTGCTATTTTTATGGTAACAGTTAAACTTTTAAATCTGATTCGATTTAATCCTTATGTAATCTACTTGTTTTCATCCTTCCGTCAGTCGGTAGGCTATCAGCTGTCGTACGTTTTTATCTTCCTGATATTGTTTAATGGGTTTGTTATATCAGGAAGACAATTTTTTGGTCACACTGTCCTTGAATACTCTAGTTATTTGCAAGCAGTGATTTCTCAGTTTGAATTCCTTCTGGGAAAAGCTGTCCCACTTGATGATTTAAGACGTGAAGACCCAATTCTTGGGCCCCTATTCGCTCACATATACATGACAATAATGACAATTGTCCTTATGAATATGTTAGTTTCGGTTCTTAACGAGTCCTACATCGACGCTAAAACAAACGTAGAGGAAAGTGCTGAGGAACTTGAAATAGCGCACTTTATTGCGGAAAGATTTGATGAAATGTTAAGGGGCAACAGGAAGCGACCCGAATTCAAGCTATATTGCGATGAAGGAACATATTTCAACATGTGCCAATCAGAGGCGGAGCCTAACTGTTTAAACTCTAAAAGTATAATTAAGTGTACAGAAGACAGACTTGAAATGGTTGAGAAACGACTCTCTGCTCTCACTAGAAGTGCAGAAAAGATGACTGATGATAATGAAGTGGAGGAAACTGAGTTTCTCAACCTTCTCCAGTTAGTGGCCAAACATGACGGCTAGAGTGAAGCTAGCAGCATTTCAGGTCTCTGGTTTTAATGTTCCCTACCATAAAATTGTCTTACCAGACTTAAAAATTCTGTTATTCGTGATTCATGAAACTGCTTTTTAACGATGAAAAAAAAAAAAGGAAAAATACCTAGAGGATAAAAATGGCACCAATCGACCCTCGTTTGTATAAACTGGAAAGAACTACAGTTATTCACTAGCTACCTAGGGGACGGCAGAGCATTTTTCTAAGTTGGGGTGGGCAAGGGGAAGGGGGAGGGGGAGGGGGCGCTTACCATCGCTTGGAAACGGGACCCTTAGGAGATTCTTCTCCTAGTAATTCTTCTTTTTTCAGAAAAGGCGCAAAAGGCACCCCCTGGCCCCGTCGTCCTTCTACCTCTTTCGTTTTATAATCAATTTGTCTATTTTATTTACACTAGCGTATATATCATCCCTATTATACATGCTACTATGGTAGCGTATAAATCATTCTATTATGTACGTTGGAAAAAGCTCTGTACAATGCTAGATATTGGTATTGAATGAGATTAAATACTAAATGAACGTCTGAGGACCAGCCTTCCGGGCTGGGAAATCGAGTGAACTGAGCCGCTCCCTGCCTTCTTGCTCGTTATTTCGTTTCTTCACCCAATCCAGTGGGTAATCGGTGGTGTATCCAGGGGAGGGGTCCGAGATCCCCCTTATTTCTTTTGGTGTCCGGGCCCTCCCCTTATTTCAAGGTCTAGATCCGGCACTGGGTAATTGTGAAAGACAGAATGAGTATGCAGAATAGCATGACTGACATGATTGAGGTATGGCATAATTATAAAGAAAATGTTTCAAAGAAACCAACAGTGAAGCGCACCACTTCTAAAAAAACAAGAATGCATGTTTCTCGTTTCCCTGCGAATCTTAGACGAATATTCGCGTGTTTCAAGGAGGAAAGTTAAGGAAACGAGTTGTCGCTTTCATTTCAACCGAAGAGGTCTACCAAGCATTACTGGGAAATGGGCCATTTGCACGATGAGGTCTTCTCACTACTAAGACCAGAAGTCATTTCGTTTTTCTTTTACATCCAAGTGGGGTTTAAATAAAGGAGTCCAAATTTTCATTCGTCACTTGCACATCTGCCATAAATGCACCTTATTTGCCTCGAAAAAATTTGCATAAGCATTTTTTTCACTTTCTCTTGGGACGGCTGTAATACCCAGGAGAAATGAAAAACAAAGGTTATAAAAATTTTGGGGAGCAAATAAGGTGCCTTATGGGAGATGTAAAACTTTAAAAAATCCTAAAATTAGGAGAGGAATGGTATGTTAGCTATAGGTCTGTAATTAGCTAATAAATCAGAATTGAGATCAGGTTTTTTCAATTTGGACGAACCACATACATAAATTCAGTTTCATTTATTAAAAGATGAAGTAAATTGGCCGCCATGTAGCGCCTCGTGATTCGCTTTGAGGAGGGCCTAGAGCTTGACCATAAGCTAATTAATCTTTCTACGGCGCAAATTCAATTTATTATTTCTGCTAAAAAAAGAAAAAAATTACAACCCCACCGACGCAATTCCAAGACCTTTACAATTAGTGATAAACAAGCAAGCTATCCAAAGTAATCAACCAGGCCCTTTCAAGGCATTACCAGTCCATCGTAAGTAAATGGAACAAAAACTCAACTTCAGTCAGGGTCATTAACTTTGCTATAGAGATCTTATAAAAGCGGTGATCACTTGAAATGGTTACGTAATCCACTGTAAGAATAAACTTGTCTGGTACTTAACACTCTACCAATATTTTACGGTTCCGTAAGGATTCCTGTCAAGGACTATTACTTTAGAAGCTGTTGAATGATTCTTTCTTTTGCTAAATGGTTTCTTTTTGTGAAGCTTTTCTTTCCTTAGCATTCTCATTTTTTTTATAAACTTAACTTATTGTTTATTACTATGGTCACTCTTTTGGCTCGATTTACTTCTATCAGGTTTATTTTGGATTACAATTTTCGCAGGGCCTCTAAAACAAAAAACATGCAAAGGGATGGTAATTTATAATAATAATAATAATAATAAGTAATGGTAACAGGACTGAGAGGAGTCCAATTCGGTCTGTAATCGTACGAGTGATTAACAAAATCGGACGACCACGTAGCGGGAGTCCAATTTGTGTAATCACGAGTATGATTACAGACCGAATTGGACGACACGAAGGTCTGTTACCAATTAATCACAACATTAACAAAGTTTGTGATATAATAGGCTATATTTTAAATCAAAGCACAAGAAATTCGACATTTTGTTTTGCTAGCAGTGAAAAAAAAAAAAAGCCATTTAAGCGCGCGCGTGATGGCGCGTACTTTCCAATTACTTGGCATGACGCGTACTGTCCTATTAAACTGTAAAATTAAGGCTGAAATCAGGGCAGTTGATAGCCAATCAGATTTGACAATTTTGTTATAGTTATGATAATAATAATAATAATAATAATAATAATAATAATAATAATAAAAATAAGACATTTCTAAAGTGCCCTTTCCTAGGGTCCAAAGGCGCTATTTACAAGTTTAAAAAAACTTAAAACTACAGTTAAAGTTACAACTTAAAAACGACAATAAAAAACTACAAAAACTAAAGATAAAATAATGTAGGATATAAAAACACTACAGTCAAGTCATTAATTTAAAAAAGCGCGTCTAAAAAGAACAGTTTTCAACTGTTTTTATATCCAGGCATTAAATTTTATTATTTTTAAAGCTAACTGCTCGATGAATTTATTAGCGTTGTAAAAGCGTCTATTGTATTGCTTTTTCCTAACCTTAAGATGAGACTTTGGAAGTGTACAAACGAGGAAAAAAGTTAAACCGCCGAAGGCACTCCAAACTATGGGGTTCTCATGGAGGTATGCTCTCTCAGAAAAAAAAATTATATTTAGGGGCTCAGAAATACTATTTCCTGCTTTTTTCGGCAGGATATTTTCAGTAAATAAATACGAAGAAAAATGGAATAGCTAGTTGTATATTTTATACCCCTAATGTTAGCGGTAAGGTACAGTGTTTACGGGAAAAAGAAAAAAAAAAAGTTAAAACAGAGACGTCACCAACGAGGTTCAAGAAAAGGGCGATGCGTCTACCCTAGTATAATGGGAAAGATTTGTCAAGCATCCTGATTCAATGATCAAAAATACTTTCAGGACACATTTTGTTAATGAATTCAGCTGTATGCAAGGGTGGATAGTCGTAAATGGACGCTACGCTCAAATCTGCATTTATTTATCTGACTGATAGTACAGATTTGACTGATTCTGAATTTCAGTAAAATAAGATAGTGTTTGCCGCATTGCGATGCAAGGCATTGCATGTAGCGTGGATCTATTTTACTGGTGTTAAAAACCCCTATAGGAGAAAGCTCTAAAATTTTAATGAGCGGAATGGGAAAATGAATCTCGTTTCTTCCACTCCCCTCCTACGAGGCCCTTATATGCGTATTGAAATTTCGAGTAATAACCTACGTACAAACACTAAATTTGTTCGCCAAGGGTATGTAATCAATCCATGGAGAAACCATTGTTTACTATGCTTCTGTTCCCCTTTGTTTATGTTCTCGAAAAAGTGTGATTATCATCATACATCAAACATCAAACACCGGCCGCTTAAAAGTGTATCATCGACATGGCTTTGCCACATTGTTAAAGTAGGTTACTTTGTTATTTGATTTCATTTAAGTCGTAAGTTGTCTTCGAATTTATGACTTAGGACGAACATTGTCAGTGGACTCTAAGTAGTTCATCCAAAACGACTTCACTCACTGAGATTAAGTTCTGTTGATAAATTATACAAACACTAATAATCACACCACAGGTGAGTTCAATAATGCACCTTGTAAAGGTCTCTAAAGCAAAGATTGGAAATAGTTAATAATTCAGTTAATTGAAGTCTATTGATTGATTTCAACAACCCCCAAAAAGCAGAAAATAATTAGACTTATGCAAAGAATTGTGCTGCTGACCCCGTAGGTGTGATTAAGGACAGTGTGTGACAGTACTCCTTTCCAACAGGTCGAGATTAAGGTAGGCGTATTTGCAAAATTTGAACGTTTTAATTCCCCAGAAGTAGAATTATTGGATAAATAGTGCTCTTTACGTTCACAAGCTTCATCTCGTTAGATACATCTGGACACTTCTAGCTACTTCTAAGAATATTAAGACGATCAAGACGGATGATGTTAATAGGGAAGTTAGTTAGATGCAAACAAGACGGCAAGACCAACAAAAAAAAAAGGTCACTTTTACAGCTCAGATTTGCTGTAAAAAAAAAAAAACAAACAAGTCTGAGCTGTTTTTAACCGACTTCATCTTCATTATTCTATTTTGTTTAATTATTTATTTATAGGCGATTTTTTTTGGAGTTGAATTCTTATGGACCGTATCCAAGTGCCTTCTGTTAGTAACGCAGATGTAGATCCTGACATTAAGAAATTTTACGTCGTAGTCGTTCAGTGACGGGAAAGAAATACACCAAATAGTGTGATGCATGTGGAAAGTTTTGGCGATGCTCTCAAGGAGTCGTCTTTGAAGTAATAAAAAACCTCTACATGAAGAATTTTGAGGACCAGCTTTGTCAGCTGAATGTATGTAAGCTAAGATCCGGAAACGCTATGTAGATAAATAAATGCCTTTCTAGTTCTCAACCGGCTTAGTAAACCCATGTCTGAGACAACGCAATAGTAAATAACTGACCATTGTTTGGGCAATAAAAACTAACAAAGAGACAAGAATTTGATGCCTTTCTGGATACATTTGTCAGGAGAAATTCAAATGGCTGCCTTACTACCAGTGCGATATCCAATGCAAATAACTTAAACGTACATTGCAACCCTACAAGTGTACTTAATATACGATTCATAGCGCCGTCAAACCATCTCTTGGAATTGGCAGAGAAAACATTGTTAAGGATAAAAGGGACCGTCCAAATAGGAATTCACCCTAAAAATATCAGTGGAGATAATGGCAAGAATTGTTTGGAAGGAAAAAGCTAAATATGGAAATTTTTATGCCAGTGATGTAAAGCTTAATTAATTTACTCAGGATGGGTTAAAACTTCTTTCCTTGTGTTTCACCACATTACTTCTTTTTTTTCTTACAGACAGCGATGATTTTGTATTTCCTTCATGCTTTGTTGATATTAACTCGTGGTAGGCAAGTGCGTGGAGGTAGGTTGGGGTGTAACTGCTAACTAGGTGTAAAAAGGTGAAAATTGCTCTTCATGTTTTGCTAATAATGTTCAGCAACAAATTTATCATTTTAGAATATTTTTAATCTTTCAATTGTTTGATGTTAAACGAAACTCCGCTTTTAAGCTTGTCGTAGTGTATTTCCTTTTTCTTGGTTCCATCACTTGTTGTTGTACGAAAGGCCCCAGGACAACACGAGAAAGACATCCGTTCAATATCCTAGGTGATAAGAAGTACTCAGTAGTTTCTGAGATTTTTAGCTGCTTTTTGTGTGCTACTTTAGTGACTTTTCAGAAAGCAAGTTCAAAAAAGAAAATCGATTGGCAAAACAAGTTCCGTTTGATATTCAAGTAGTATTAACAATTTGAGCCGCAAGGGTGATCAGCGTCAAATGTCTCCTTGTGATATCACTGCTTTATAAAATACAGTGGTCATGAGAATCGAGGACATGATCGCACAAGATGAATCTAATTGATGGTTCAACAAATTCTCCCAACTACATGTACTTCTATTGAAAACGTATAGGGATAGCAAATGAGGACTTGAATTTTGATATTAGGGTTTAAATGGTTAATCGTTTGTTGCACCGCTCTTTTAAATTGTAGTTGACCCTTGCAGCTCTTATACTGAACTACATCAACCGGACAGGAATATCGGTCATGTAAATCCTGATGGGAGTGGAATTTGTGACAATGCAATCACTATTCAGTGGTACCGGTTCGTGCGCGCAGCGGGAACCTCCCTCCCGGAAACCTGTCCTCCTACGAACCGCTGCAAAGCGCATGCCCCTGGGTGGTTAGAAGTGGGCCATCCAACGGTCGCAGATGGAGAAGTGACAAGGAAAGTATGCTACACGTGGAGTGGAAACTGCTGCAATTGGAGTAATAACATTCAAGTAGTAAACTGCGGAGACTTCTATGTTTACAAGCTGGTGCCCCCAAGTGCATGTCAGTTGAGGTACTGTGGCGATGGTAAGTCCGTGGATTGGTAACACACATTAAGTATAGCAAGTAAAATTGGAATAAATGCAAACCCAGAATAGTATTTTGATCAAACGGTGTAGTACAACTGCTCAAAAGACAAAGTGTAGTTTATTTTTTCTGTGGGAGGCCCTCGCATGATATCAAATTATAGTTTTCATTTGATAGGAGACTCTAGATACTCCATTATTTGTAATTTTATCATCTATTATGTTTTTTTGTATGCCGATAAAACTTCAGGGTACATCATATTTGGCTATGATAGTAAATTCGATAAACAATAGCTCCTGACCTTAACGTCACTTAAAGAAATTGGCCTTAAAATATCATTCAGCCTACTCCGCTGAAGTGTTCAAATTTTTGTGTCCCATTAATGGCCACATTAAGGCGACATCGAGTTCCAATTTCTTATTTTCTTCATTACCTTTTCAAAATTGTTATGATTCTTTACGTTCTTGTTGCCGAAAACCACTGTGAATATTTTTTTTACATTTTATGTGTGATATGGTTAAGATACGTGTATTAACAGTTCAAATTCAAAGCTATGATTTAATACAGAAATTCAGCAGTGCTGTTTCAAAAAACAATGTAAATCTATGAAATTTCTTTTATATCAATACTCCCAAATTGGTCACTAATGCGTTTATGTGCTAATTTTAGAGTTTAAAATTTAGAAATTGTAGATGTTGATGAATGCGAAGACGATACACACAATTGCCACTCAGAAGCGACCTGTACAAACACAGTGGGCTCATTTACATGTAGCTGTAACCAGGGATACACAGGAGACGGCATGCTTTGTGAGGGTAATGAAATTTTACAATACCACAGTACTACGCAAGTGAGCGTTAATCTCACAGAATATCATCCTAAACTTAACTATTATTTGTGTTTGATAATAAAAAAGAAGAAGATTGACCTTCAGTTTGTGAAAAAAGTCGATTGCATATGTACGGAATATGTATTTTACGTAAGACCGCTGATCCTGTTAATTACGACGTGCAACCAAACGTTGTGGTCATTCCCATTTAGGCCCTGGTTGCTCGAAAGATGGATAGCGCTCTTCACTGGCTACTGATCACAGTCAGTGACTAAGTGTTCCAAAAAACCAATATTGTTACCCTTTGACCGGGATTTATCTTCAGAATATTACTATCCACCGTTTGAACAACCAGGGCTAGGAACATAAACCCAATTTAATACGAAGCACTATTCCGCATAATAATGCAAACAACTTAATATTTACGGGCAAGGCTGCTTTAACATATAACTTGGCCTGCTGTACTTTTTTGATGAAAATGTGAATGCTCTGTCTGTTTTTAGCAAAATGTCCATTGTTCCATAGATGAGAATGAATGTGAGGCTGGGACGCACAGCTGTGATGCAAAGGCTCAGTGCAGCAACACCATTGGTTCCTTTACTTGTGCCTGTCTTCAGGGATATGCAGGAAATGGTCTGTCTTGTTCTGGTGAGTTAACATGCTAATTCAATTGAATGTCAGTGGAAAACAGGGTGGAAATTTTAAGAGTACGCAGCAGATGCAAATAAGAAAATCCAAAACAAAAAATACAAAAAATAAACAAGAACAACACCAAAGAGAAGCAACAACTCTCAAGAACAAAAGGTTTGTACTTAAAATAGACAAAATTACCAGTAGCGGCTGTAAACTGTAAGGGAGACACCCGGGGGGGGGGGGGGGGGGTTGGGTAGGGGCCCGTTTCGCGAAAGTCCTGGTAACGTTTCGGTCCCGAAATCAAATATTGAAATCGAAATATGAAGCAAAAGAGCGCGGACACTGGCTAACAAACTACTCCCTTTTGTTTCATTAACTGATAGTTTTATCATGTTAGATGCAAAAGTATTGAAACCTCGATCTTTAATGTAAACGGCAACGGCTCACCAGGCCAGTTAATTATAGGGACTTTCAAGAAACGGGCCCCAGGTCCCCATCTCATTTGTACGCCAAAATGAGGCCCACATTGCGGAAAAATTATTTTCGAGGACGGCCCCCGTGACCGGATGCGCGTCTCCCCATTTACTCAGAGATCTGAATCTGCCACCAATTACCACTAGCTAGCGACGCAGCGAATCTTCGGTAGTGATTAAACGAAGTGTCTATCTCAGTTCAATTCAGTGATATTGGCTCCAAACTAATTTCTTTACGGATTGTTTTCTGTAAGGCGCCTAGTTGCAACAACAATTATTCTGGTGAAGTAAATCACCCCTAAAAAGCTGCCATCTTGAGAGGCCCAAAGTCGAAATATGACCATCGGCATCGTTCGTAATCTTCAAAATATAAGGATTTTCGGGGGAAAAATACAATTCTTAAAGGAACCTAGAAACGAGTAGGGATTTAAAAATAAGCTAACCACATTTCAGTTGCGGGTTTCTTTCTTTCCTTTGTGATCCTCGACTCGATTTAGGGCTATTTTATGGGCTCTTTTAGAACCGGCGTGGTAAATGAATGCAAAGAAAAGAATGAATGTATATATTTGTTAGCAATTGAGGGATTCAGAAAGGGAAATGAAACTATTATGTTGTGACATACATGGCACGATGCTTGTGTTTGTATGGTAAACGACAGTGGATTTTTTAACAGATACCAATGAATGCACAACCAGTGCTCATGACTGTCACGCAGAAGCAATCTGTAGCAATACAGATGGTTCGTTCACTTGCAGTTGTAACCAAGGATACACAGGGAATGGAAAGGATTGTGCCGGTAGGTTCTCAATTTCTGTGTAAAGTTTATACTTTCAGCGTTAAATCTCTCCACCCCACAACACAGCATGTTTCCCTTTTTGCAATGAGATGTCTAAACAGTTGTATAAAACTGCCCCAACAAGCAATCCACTTGAGTACTTACCCAATTTTTGTACGCATTACATGTTGTGCTCATATAACTTCCCCGAATAAATCATGGTATATTCTCAGATGTTGACGAATGTCAAGATGGGACTCACAACTGCGACTCAAACGCTCTGTGTAGCAACAGCATTGGTTCGTTCACATGTGCCTGTTTCCAAGGATACTCAGGAAATGGGATAGTCTGTTCTGGTAAGTTAAAGGGTTAACAATGTCCTAGTGATCATGTGATCATATTGGCCTTATAAAGGCTGTACGTGTGATGGAGTCGCGCAGGTCTAGCCGTTTACAGGACAAAGGCAATATTTTCATTTCTTAGCTATTTTAAGACGATGAGTATTGGTCCCGCCCTAGGAATCGATTCTACGTCCTTCCGCTCTGCAGCCAATTGCTCTACCGACTGAGCTAATACATTGTCGGTTCAAAAGTACTACCCAGTGACTGAAAAGACTACTGAGGAAAAGAAACCACCCTTTTAAAAGTGTTCAGTTAAGACACCACTAGGATTTGAGATATTGAAACTGTAGCTAAAAGTTAATACTAACTGCCTTGTCTTACCTTGGTATTTCGAATATGAACTGAGATCAGGTAGATTAGTTACGCGGCCACGTTTTTTTAAAAATATATTGTTTTATCAAGGTGTCAATCTATTTTTCACTACAATAATTATGAAGATAGGTTTAGTTGGTATTGATTATTAATATGTCATGATTAAGAGCCTTAAAGGCTTCTTAAAATCCGTTTCACATGTTTCTATAGTTAAAGTAACATGAAATATGATTAGATATTTCTGTTCATGGAATTTTAAAAACTCCATTTCATGTCAATAACCATCAACCATCAAAATTAACTATCCAATGACAATTAACTGACTTGATGCAACTCACTTTGAATCTGAAGACGACTAACGCAAAGAAACGTCAGTCATGCACTGTCAAAAACAGTTGTTCTAGGACTACGCTCACTTGGACGGTCACACCCCAAACCTTTTACAGTTTTACCATTTTTTGTGTTGTAACAGATATTGATGAATGCACAACAAATGCCCACGACTGCCACTTAGATGCGACGTGCAGCAATACAGATGGTTCATTCACTTGTAGCTGTAATCAAGGTTACTCCGGGGATGGAAAACAGTGCCACGGTATGTTTGTAATCTTAGTATCAAGAAAACGGAAGATTCCATGTTAACCCGGGTGTGAGGGAAGAGGAGAATTGGGGGCGTTGTGGTGGTTGCTAAGCGAATAAGGTTTTTCTTCGATATTCAAAACATGACTTTCTGCAATTGTATCTGCTTTACTAATCGGTAACGCTTATTGCATATTATCACCGAGGCCAATAAATAAAACATATATATTGCAAACTAATTGTGACAGACGTAAATTACATCATTATATCTCAATTAGAAAACACATTTACAGCCTGCAAATAACACTTATGAAATGACATCTATGAAATAAAATGTTTTATACTAGAGTTAACTGAATTTAGATCAAGGCAATTTGTTTCGAAACGCGCTGATTCTAGCACTAAAGGCTGCTGGGTTTGTAGTGTGGACTCCCTCCTGAAGAAGGCTATTATATATAGAAATAGCAGATGGAAAAAGGGAAAATTTACAGCCATCAGTTCTCTCAGGGAGGTGATTAAGTTTCACAACCTGAAAACGTTTTGTTTGAGAGACTTCGAGAGGTCTACACCGTTAAGATTCTTAAAGGCCTTAAGCATAAAATTAACACGTTGACACTTGCCATGCTTAGAAAATAATGGCCAACCTCGGGCACCCAGCATACAAGACTGGTCTGAGGTTGCGGTAATAATCGCGGATGACGAAGAGGATAGCTCTCCTTTGTGCTTTTGTCTGTCCCTATTTTCTGTTCGTGTGTTCCTCAGTAAGATTTTAGCAACATTAGTTGGTTTCTATAGTAACGACATATGACATCATAAGTGCTATGATTCTTTGGCATATTTAAGCAAAAAGGAATTTGTGAATCAGCAGCAAAGCTGCAAAATGTTTGATTAATACATATTTTATAGCTAAACTGAATTTTCAATAAAACGGCAACCAGGAAGACAATACTGTACTACACCATATGGAACAATACCATAGAACATAACACAACTCAATTTACTTGCGAAAACTGAGGCTGCTCTTACACATCCAAGCTAGAGGTCCAAGGATGGAGATTTGGAGAACTACCCAGAAAAGGAATCATAATTGAAAAAGGAATCTTCTTTTTTAATTACCCCAGCGGGAACGAATTAGATATTATTTTGTAATATGGAGATTCACAAACATTCTAGCTCTAAATCCAAGTCTTTTGTCGTACCTGTCTTTGAAGAGTGTTAAAGGTAATTAGTATTTTTTTATTTATTAATATATGCTTTCCCACATAGATATAGACGAATGCGCGTCTGGGACACATAACTGTGACGCAAACGCTCGGTGCAGTAACACAGTTGGTTCTTTTACGTGCAACTGTGTTCAAGGATATTCAGGAAGCGGTGTGGAATGTTCTGGTACGTTTTTTGGCGCGAGCACTTAATATACTAATTCGAGGTGACAAGAGCTTCCTTCATTTAATAGTAATATCGTATTTCAATCACATATACTATTATACTATATCAATAAATTATTGTACAAGCTCTGCAAACTGAACACCGCAGATATGAATGACCGATGGATCTGCATTTGCCTCATCAGGCCACTGAAAGCATAAAACCCCTGTATCGACCTAAAACTTTGACCATGAATAACGCGCGGGCAGATCATGACAGTACAGTCTGTCCATGAGAAGTTATTTCAAATGTTTGATACGTCTGAATGTATCAAGTTACATCAAACGCAACCACACTCGGCACCATTGATCAAATTTCAAAACAGTAAATAGTGGCTTTAAAAATCAAGTTTCTTAAGCCGAATTTCTGGTGTTTGGATACCTGATATTTTTTTTTCACTGTAAAAAGTATGTGATTCTAAGGAAATGTCGACAAAATGTTCGAGTCTCTTGTCGAAATGTTGGTAAGGATAGCAACCGTTCTCGCTTCATGAACTACGAATAGGGTCTAGTCCTCTTTTTTTAACTTTAGATATCGATGAATGCTCAGCAGTAAGTCACAACTGTCATGGAGTGGCAAACTGTTACAACTCAATCGGCTCGTTCACTTGCAGTTGTCGAAGCGATTACACTGGGGATGGTATTGCCTGTGAACCTATAGGTGAGGAGTAGTAGCGAACAATGGTATTTTGTAATTTTTAAAACGAATCAATATTCAACATATATGTTCAGTTTTGTCATGAGTATCTGTAGTCAGAGATCACAGATAACGCGTGAAAACGTGGTAGGAGAAAAAAAGGGGCAAACAAGCCAAAAGACTGTGGGTCAGTGATTTTCTTACTTCATTTTGCCTTTTTATGCGATCTCTCTCACTGGACAGCCACGTTGACTAAATTTTGTTTTCTGTTAATAACAAGGAAAATTAATAGCTCCACATTACTGGATTGTGACCACAGGATTTCTTCTTGAACGTCAACGATTTAAAAAATTGCCTTGGTTATTTAACCACTCTATAGCAAGTTTATTCCAGTTTTTGTTTCAATTTTTTTTATTAACAGGGGACTTCACCGTGGTCATCGTAGATATGTCCAAGGACAAATATAACGCTACTGTTGTCCAGCGGTCTGTTCAAAGTGTCCAACAAGCGCTAATTGAAGGTTTACCAGAAAATGCGCCAGTGTTGCAAAGTGTGTTGCAATGGCGTCTGGTGAGTGAAGCTGAATTAGCAGCTTCAGAGTCAGCAGAAGGAACCTTAGAAAGAGAAGGAAGCAGTGAGTGGATTATAAATAGGAGATCCATACCCGTGGGAATCTACCAAGTAAAGTTTACTGCTTCTTTTCAAATTGGAGATTCAGGTGCTCCACAGACTATTCAGGCGTTCAACTATGGTTTTATTGAGGTTATTGCTGCACCTCTACGAGCCATCATTGACGGTGGCAACAGTGTTCGTTGGGGATCATCAGAAACTGTTACAGTGGATGGTTCACTGAGCTATGACGGAGACATTGGCCCTGGTAATCACGATGGAGTCGAATTTACTTGGTACTGCCGTGAGGCAATTGAAAATGGTCCAGATAGCAATGATTGTTTCGGTGCCTTTGTTGATGGAGAAAATGCCCTTGCAGTTACTATTGACACCAGTGTACTTGATGTAGGAAAGACATATGTCTTATGTTTAAATGTGTCCAAAGATGTGAGGAGTGCCTTTGCTGAGATGACATTTGAGATAGCAGCCGGAGAGATACCTCAAGTAAAACTGAGGTAAATGTGATAATGTAATTGATCAGGACGCTATAAACGCCTCAAATACAACAGTAAGTCATGCAACCGAAATATTGTCTAAAGAAAGTCTTTGACATTATATTTCCATTTTTCTTTTAATGGTACATGGCCCACTCAATTCATCGACTTTGCTTGTCTGAAAAAAAAAATACTTGAAATGAATAAAGAATTAAGTAGATTTATTGAAAACGGAAATAGCAGTAACAATCAAAAGGAGGCAAATATTTTTGACAGATGCAAGTCGTCCTTATCGCTTAGATTCATGCTACCTATGAAATAATTGTTTTAATAGGCAGAAACTAACTACCTTTGATATCCATTTTGCTTTGATTTAAGGTGCTTTGTAGATTGTGGAACCATAGTCTCGGCTTCAAACAAGCTTCGCGTGACGTCGGAATGCTCCAATGCTCACTGCAATGATTCAGTCTACCAATGGCGCTTACAAAAGAAAAATGATGCGACGGATACACTGGAAGATGTTACTATTTTCCCCAATATGACTTCAATAGCATTAAATGCGAGTAATATGATCATCAAAAAGGACGTATTGCCCTCAAACACAAAATTTATCCTAAAGCTCCTTGTGACTTCGCAATCAGGATCACAAGGGTTTGGTATACTGGATTTTGAGACCGCTGGAGCTCCGCACAGCGGTTACTGCACCCCATCGGTCAGTGAAGGCGTGGCGCTTGAGACAGAGTTCATCTTTGAGTGTTTGAATTGGGAAGATAAAAGTAAGCCTTTAAGCTATGAATTTCGTATTGGAGACGATCCAATTTCTTATGGAAACTCTCCAAAGTCTATTTCAACGGTGTTACCAAATGGAAAACCAGAAGATCAACACAGAGTGCAAATAACGGTTATTGTTAAAAACTTTGTTGGTGTGGCAGTTACAGAGACAGTCGTTGTAAAGGTATTTAAACAATATATATTTATATTTTTTAAGTTTTTACTTTTGTAAAATATAGCGATATTAGTGATCTTAAAGTTTTTTCCCTTGATCTACTCAGCGAATTTTAAGAACAGGTACATATTCTGGTACAAATTCCTTTGAGTGGTAGCTCTTCCTGAGGGGTCGAAGTATAAAGGAAAAAAATATAAAAAAAGGAGCAAAGACAATAGAGCCGCTAAAAATGTAGATAAATGCATTGCAAAAATACAGTAATAATAAAACAAATGTTTTGCTCAGCAAAGATGTAGGCCACGAACTGCTAAGACTGTGATATGAATAAATTTATTGCCTAATATCTTTGTAGGTGAAGCCATCCTCCAAATTTAATCCGTGTTTTACACCGGTAGATGAAGTAGCCAATATGCTAAACGGCCTCATCGCGGTGAAGGACTGTAAGTTGGATGAATATTTAAGAAAAGGTGAAATCAGCCAGGCTTCACAACTTGCATTAACTGTCTTGAAGACAGCCAATGAGACGCCAGATTGTGGAAAAGGCTTAAGCATAGAAGTAAAAACTTCGGTAAGTAACATAATGGAACTAATAAAGGCTTTTTTTTTCCTTTTAAGAAGGATGAAGGATGTCACTGGGCACTCATTCTATGCATCACGATGAGGCCTCAGAAAGTTGAGAATTGATAAAATGCATGCAGGGCATTTTAACTGCAGAATTTATCATTAGTACAACAAGAATATGCCCTTGATATGGCTGTTAGCAACTCTGATTTAAGCATTGTAACTGGGCAGTAAGAGTAATCGTGAGCGACACGCCCTCCGATGTGGATTCTACTCAGTCCCTTCTAACGATGTTGATAGAAGGCTTTAGCAACATTTTGCTTTCAGGTTGAAGTTGTATAACAGGGATGTTTTACTCCTTTTTTGCCAAGGAAACACATTAAATTACAGCATAAATCCCTCATGAGTTTCTGTTTACGGGGAATGCAAAAATGCGGTGGAATCAAATTAAGATAAGGTCATGTGCTATTTTCAGGTGGCTTAACCAGTTTGACATTTTTTTTTCTCTACAAATCACGACTGTACAATTTTTTCTGTAGTGTTCTCTGGATATAGTGTTTTTTCCTACCTCTGGGAGGTCGGCCATTAAGAAGGTTATAAAGTGAACCTTGAAATGAGGGCCTCAGTTCGTCTAGGAGCTGATGTACTAGCTTGGAGAGCAATTGTCATTTATTTACTAGCTAGGCGCCTCCACGTTGGCTATAGGTTTTTATTCCTCGCATGGTCCTTCCTTTTAATATTAGACTTGATTCAAAACGTATTAAGAACGCCTATAAGTATTTTCTAATGGAGATTCCTCCCAATAAAAAGGTAAAAAAAAGGTATTAAAAGCAACTACCTTTTACGTCGATAAATCGTGACAGTAACGGAACGGATGAACTTGAGGTCGACGGTGCGCTCCTTTTAACCCCCTCTCTCCATCAGTGGTCCGTTTTAAGGGTATTTAAAGCTAGTCAAAGCTACACAGAAAGGAGAGAAGTTGAAACATGGATGTGATGTCACCGGGGATCGAACACCAACCAACGTGTCACCCTTGCTCCTAATGCAATGCAGTGCAGGAGGTGAACCTTGTGCCACTTCTCTGTTTGATGAGTCAAGAGGGTTAGTTGGGTAGTCAACAATAAACTCTCTTATATGAACCGAACTTGTAAAATCTATTGAGGTACTTTCTTATTTGACATTAACATTTTATCCCCTCGAATGTTAACTCTATGTAATGCCTTTGAACGCTACCAGATTTCGACCACATTAGTGAAGAAATTCACAGCAATAAACCCAGAGACCCTGCAAATGTCTCGAACGATTATGGCGGTAGTCACAGTGGCGATTGGAGAACAAGGAGAGCAAACATGCGATAACTGCAGCGACGCCATGGTAACCAGCACATTACTTAATTTACTTAAGCCATTGTATATTCATACTTAAAATGCATCGACCTCCCAACTGTTAAAAAACAGATTTTCAACCCCATTTTAAAAAGATGTGTCTTTTCCTCGTAAACATTTTTAAAAGCCGGTCCTTAAAGTTGGATAACCGACACCAAAGCTTACAACTAGAAAAAGTCGCCCACGTAAATTTGTCTTGCATTGATACACATGCTTTGTAGTGCATTATAAGTAAATTTTACTGTTCAAATCAATCAGAATCGTACAAAAAATTTCATTCTGTGTTGCAGGGTTATAAACTAAAAAATCAATGACTTTTTTAAAGATATTATTGCTGGTTTTTAGTGTAACGTCATTCAAAATAGATAAAAAAAATCAAAACCGTTGAATAGATAAAGTTCAGAATCTGGGAAATGAAAGAAGGTAAATATGCAAAGACCCTGGCCAACCCAAATTTGTAGAGATTTGTATGGAGACGCCATGCTGGTGCTCATCTGGATGGGCACCAACATGGCGGACGGAAACCAACAGAAACATCTGTTACCGAGTTTTGCAACACAAGCGTAAATTTATTCTTCGAGGAACGCTCATAAACATTAAAGTAATACTTTTTCTAACACATGAACTGTTAAGATAGCAAAATTCCCTGAAATAAGTCATTTTTTAAACCTACATGACAGCTCTCTTGGCCGTCATGTAAATGCCGCGAAAATTAGTTTGAAAATTAGTTTTCAGCTGCTCTGATACATCGTGAAAGTAAAATCTAGGTAGGATCGATAGTTTTGTAGTTTGAATTTTAGTGATTTTAGTAATTATAGTAATTTTAGTATTACTGAAGATTTTCATAAATTGAAATTTTATCGCTGCAGAAGCGACCCTTAGACCCCACATCCAGTTAGTTTAATCCAGTCCTTTTTAAAATTTGAGTTTTCCTTCTTTGTCTTTCTGAACCAGCAACGTGGCAGAATCGTGTTTCGTTGAACTAATAAATATTTATTTTTTCAGAATAAAGCAACTGAACTGACAGAGAAAACAACCGGTCTACTTTTGTCGGCTCTAAATGACCTCGAGCAGCCTTTCAATGCTGAGTTGGATGAAGCAGCAACGAGTGTCACCAGCTGCCTTAACAATGTACTACAATCTGCATCCGGCCAATCGAACGGAGCAGCAGAGGAAGCTAAGGCAGGTTTGAGAATTTTATAACATACAACTTTCCTATTAGTGTTGACGCTCGATTATTTCTTAATTTCGTGTTTTAACTTCCATGGTATGTTGTCAAATTTGAAGCTAAACAAAAAAGGCATCCTCGGAGACCTAGGGGCAGCTAGTCGGGACGATAGAATGTTCGCGGTGAAAGTTTGCTATAAGATCTATCGTCCCGACTAGCTGCCCCTTCGTCTCCGAGGATGAAAAAAAAAAGGTTGAAATCACAAAATTTTAATGAGTAGATTTTTGAGAAATCTTCTTCTGTTTACCATTGGTTTTTTCGCCGCCATGTTTGTTTGTCAATTTAAAACACGCGCCGTCACGCGAGTTACCGCTGACTGCCCCACCTTAAATCCATGGCCCGTAATTTTTTTTTTTAAATGTGCATTTTTAAACGGTGGAGCGCCACACTTAATAAGATTTATGGAAAGGTTTTAGCTAATTAAAGGTTTTCCGTCAAGTTTTGTAGCCAGGATTCTATTCTTGACTTATTTCTTTTGTGACTGCAGGATAACGTATTAAGAGCCTCGAAAAATTTAAATGCTATGAACGATGGATTTTTCGTTCGCCTTGTTCCTTCCGAAAGTATGATCATTAAAACTGCAAATCTGGCTTCATCCCTTAAGAAGGTCTCTCCAAAGGATGTTAATGGACTTAGTATGGAAGAAGGACCCTCAAAGTTTCAGCTGCCAAGAAACCTGGGAGAAATGGGTACGGATAACGTAAATGCAAAGGTAAGGGACTTTTTTGTTTCTTTGAGGAGGGTCGGCCTATTTATGGTTCAGGATGTTGGGTAACTGTCATGTCACGATTTTCTTAAAACCCTAAAACAGATTGGAATAACTGAAAACCCTGAAATTATGGTTCAGTTTTATTTAACATTAGTCTACTGTACCTCAGCTACCAACCACAGCTACATGTAGGTACGGGTCTTTGGCTTTTAACGGGCTAGGATCGAGACGGATTGCAACTTGAAAAAGTTGGGCCAACATTTTAGAGTTAAAAAACCTCTTTGTTGTAAAATGACCTGAAACGATAATTGTTTTCACTTAGATAGAACCCTTTGATAACTTTCTTTAGAGTTCCAAGCATCGGAAAATATGACTGAACATATTTACTGACAATTTCACCCCAGCTTTGACCAATACATGTAGAATTTACCATGATAAGCCAGCCATTTTAATGATGTTTATGATGAATTAATGAAGTAAAGCCCACTTGTCAACCTGAGTATCGTGTGCTCATTGGTCGACAGCTATGGTCCCGTAAGAGAATAAACGGAACGATGGCGTAATTTGTTTCTCCTCTTTTTGCCAATAAAAGGCAATGGAAAGTTGCAGTATATTTATTAGATAAACCAACGTATTTTATGGCTATGTGTACGCGGTTTTTTGGGTTTTTTCCTTACTGATGATATTAAGAGACGAATTGCAACTTGAAAAAATTGGGCCAACTTTTTAGAGCTAAACATATTTCTTGTAAACTGACCAGAAAGGATAATTGTTTTCAGTTGTACTCAAATGAAAGTTGCTGTTTATTCATTAGACGAACCAACAGATTGTAAGCCTATGTTTACGTATTTTGCATGGGTTTTTTCCTTACCGATGAAATTAAGAGGTAGTCTTCATCGCGGCATCACACTTTTCTATTTTACGTAGATGCTGACATTGAAGTTTAACCCTTACACCTGGGACAACAGCAGCAATGCGATTCAGTCTCCAGTGACCAGCCTGGAACTTCAAAGTAACAATGGGACAAAAATAAACGTATCGAACCTTAAAGAAGACATCGTAATAGTGATACCAATTTCAGAGTCACAGACAAACAATACAAACAACAGCGATGTACCTGAACATTCCTTTTTAAAGCCAAATAAAATGACCATCCGAAGTTACTACGCGGACCTTGCGGACGTCCCAGTGACCATAAAGATGGGTATTACGGAAATAGGTGTCTTTGTCATGGAAGTGTTTATTAAATTTGGATTAAGGCCCACAGTTGACAATCACGATCACAATTTTACTCGAGAGTTTAAATCAGTGTGTGAAAACCAAACAGATGGCGAAACCAACAGCTGGTCCTGTCTTCCAGAGGAAACATCTATGTTAGTGGTGCCGCCAAAACGAGGTCTGCTTTATGTCGGAATTCTTTTCTTGGGTGGTACAAATACCAGTGAACATTCCAGGGAAAAAAGATCTTGTTTCGGCCACGGTCGTCAAAGGCGCTCCTGTGTTGGCTTCAAAGATCCACCGCCAAAGGGTTTCACTAAAACGGTTACTCCGCAGTACAACCCTTCGACGGATGTTAACTATACAATGACCATCACTCAATCAAGCTGTTTGTATTGGTCTGAAGATAGGGACAAGTGGACATCTGATGGTTGCAAGGTAACCCAAAGTGCTTGACGCACCTATGCACTTGAAAAGCTTACCCTATCCTCGGCCCGGGTATCCAAGTCAATTTCTTATTCCTGAAATAATGATGTAATATTAACTTGACCACCTACCATCTTTGGGACTCTGCGAGTCCTTATTACTCTAGAAAACCCCGACTGAACCTAGGGCGGGCAGGGTGGGTACACGGATACTTCTAGGTGTTATAAACGCGTGTTACAATCTTGGACAAAAATGTTAAAAAAGCACATTGCCATGTCTAGTCTCAAGATAAAGTTATTGAAAACACTGACAACTACAAATACTCCCCCTCCCCCCATAAAAATGATGTTGAAGTCCAGCTGGATCATTTCTAGAATCCCTCATAGCCGTTTTTGTCTCGTCACATGCGCCCCTCTCCAAAGCGGAACGAGGTTAAGAACGTGAGCAGCCTTTTGGTTGGGAGGAGCGTTGCCTGACGAGATAAAAACGGCTGCGAGGAAGACAAGATCATTTCTCATTGCGACTGAACAATTATGGTCAGGGTGGGGCGAGGAGAGGGGGCCATAACGATACCAAATATGTGGTGTAGGCGTTCTGTGGGTAAGAAAGTACAAAATTCCTAACAATTTTTTGTTCCGTATTGTAGCTAACTAAAACTGTAAAATGCGAACCTACGACGCTCGATTGCGTGTTTAGTTGTTCATAGGGTTTGGTTCAGCATTCTGCTTATTTTTTTTAATCTTGGTATGCAGCTTTTTAACAGCATTGAACCTGTGTGGTGGGGAGCCTGAAGCAGAAATGAAGCAATAAGTGCTACCTCTTGTTCCTAGCATTCTTTATGTATCATCTTCCCAATCTTTTTCCTTGTCCTTTGCATTGTTGCTAATAACTGAGTCTTCTTTCGTAGGTTGATCCCAGATCGAATACCACCCATCTCATTTGCCGTTGTAATCACCTTACCTCCTTCGGGGGTAACTTTATTCAAGCACCAAATCCAATAGACTTTGACAAAGTTTTCACAGAGTTTGCAAACCTTGCTGAGAGTGGTAACATTTCAGTACTGGTGACCATTGCTTGCGCGTTTCTTCTTTATTTTGTTGTACTAGTTTTTGCGAGGAGAGCGGATAAAAGAGATGAACACAAGGTATGTGTGAAAATGAATGCATTGTCTGTAGGGTATCTAGCACACCCTAGGCTCATCTGTAGGCATTTGTTTACGGTGTTAACGTCAAGGCCGTGTCCAGACTAAATACTTGTCACTTACCAAACATTTTTGCATAGTTTTGGACCATCCAAAACTGGTCTTCGAAAACATACATCTGGCGATAATCTTTCGTACCCAGGCCATTCAACGAAGCACGGAGTATTACTCAGTGCGTATCCTCCAAAAGTTTCAGCGTCCCGCTATACTTTTTTAAGATTGCAAACGCGATCACCCAAATTTAGAATATGTATGCAGACCCTTTGGTTTAGACATGTGATGAAGGTAAACTGTTGCTTGACCGAACATGACCGAGCATGGTTACATAATTTTAAAAGCAAGTTTCGCCATTTATTTCCGTGGGAGAAAAGTTTTAATATTTTGATCCGCTACGCTGTGGCAGTTCCTTAAATATAAGGATGGGGATTACTCCTTTCTCGCGCTACACTACTTGTAGTTTTGTTTGATCAGTAATTATTGTCTCGTCAGTAAGATTAAATTTGATTACATCATCGTCATATTATAACGAAATTTTGCTTCAACATGATAGACATGCCCTCCCAAGCATGTGCCCATTGTGGAAGAAGGGACCTATTATTATGACATGGTAATTTGCACAGGCGTTTGGAAAAATTCGGGTACAACAGCAAACGTGACAATCAGTATCAAAGGTGACTTAGATGAGCACAATCACATTCCACTGCGTAGGAAAGACGAGTCAAGTGATCTGTTTGCACGAGGAAGTATAAACGGATTTGTTTTGATCACTGATGAATCATTGGGAACGTTGAAAGAAATAACCTTAGAACATGACAACTCAGGGTGCGGCCCTTCTTGGTTTGTGGAAACAGTGACAATCAGAGACAGACAAAAAGAAGAACAGTGGACCTTCCCAGTAAACAGATGGCTTGCGGTAGAAAAAGGTGATGGTTTAACAGAAACTAGCGTAAAGCATGGAAATTTGGGTTCCTTCTCAGATCAAGTTCGAAGCCGTTTCGGAAGAAAAATTGCAGACAGTCACTTGTGGATGTCTGTCTTTGGCAAGGCCTGTAGCAGCTCGTTTACTCGTGTGCAAAGAGCTACATGCTGTGTTTCAGTTCTATTCAGCGTCATGATTGCCAATGCTATGTTCTATAACATTGGTGGGGAATCAGAGGGTACTATTTACATTGGACCGTTCAAAGTTTCGTGGAGACAGATTGTGGTTGGTGTGCAAAGTGGACTGATAGTTGCACCTGTAAATATAGTCATTGTTTTGCTCTTTAAATCAAGCAAGCCGAGGAATACAAAAGCAGACAAATGTAGGGAAGTGGATCACCTCCGACAACTCGTCGACAGAGTAAAAGACGATGGTTGCATGTTGCCTCACTGTTGCGTATACCTAGCATGGTTTCTTTGTTTTGCTACAACTCTTTCTGCAGCAACCTTCACTTTATTTTACAGCTTAATGTGGGGCGAAGAAGTTGCAGAGCAATGGCTCTCCTCTATTTTGATTTCAAATGGTCAGGACATCTTTGTTGTACAGCCGACAAAGGTCATGTTGGCGGTGGTAATGGTGTCATTGCTTGTGAGGAAAACCAAGGACGACAGAGAAAATTCTGAAACAGAGAATGAAAAAGATGTTAACTTGAATGACATAGATCTATTTTTTGATGATCCAAAACAGCGTTTTAAACACGCAAGGTTAGGAGTCATGCGTGATCGAGCCAAAAAAGAACTTAAGTTGGCAAGCACGATGAAAGAAATTGTTGTTCATTTGATATTTGTGTTTTTCTTGGCGATAGTGTGTTATGGAAACAAGAATAGTAATCGCTTTATGATGACTACGACTCTGATGAATCCTTTTGCAAAGTTTGAAACGGTAAGGCCTTATTAGTGACGTCATATATTAGGGAGAAGGGGGAATAATTTTAGTGAATCTTTAAATTTTCAACTTTGGGTTTTAAACATAAACCTTGTTTTAATGTATAGATTGAACAAAAAGACAAGAGTATTCTATCAAGTTTAAGACACAAGACGAAACGTTGTGTCTTCGAAGTTGTAAAACTTAAACAGGGAGTTTATAGATCGGATTCAAAGTCTTCTTTCATTAGAAAGTCCCAATTTAATTTTTAAACGCTGAAAAATTATCCGTATTTGCTCATATTGATAGACAGTGATTATCAACGATGTGGTATTTTCTTTGTGAGTTACTGGTGAGATTTTTGAAATGTAGTAATGCATTAAATGTTTTAGTTTATGTTTGCGCCTCCGCATCCGGTAGTTTTAGTTCCGGTTTAAAATTTCACGTTGCCATGCATGTTTTTTGATTGGCAGTGAAATAGTAACGCCGGAGAGAGGTGTTACATGTTTCTCCGGGGGTCGCATTTACAGGACGTTTCCTGACTTCTGTCGCCGCGTGAACCAAGCGTTGGCGTTCCCTCTGTCGTATTTTCGAGACAGTCCTTTCAGAAACATCGCATTTCATTGGACTACCGTCAATTCCATACCTTTTGGACCAGCATTATGTGTCCGTTTTATAGAGATGTCAGTCATATAGAGGTGTCCGATGAATGTTTGACTGTATAAACAGCGGCACTATTATTATTTCAGGTAACTGGAAGGCACAAACTATGGGGTTGGATGAGACAAGAGTTCCTCCCAAATATTTACAACCATCCGTGGTACAATGGACGCCAAGAGAAAGATGTGTATGTTGAAAACAAGGTGTCCTTACTGGTCGGTATGCCATGGATGAGGCAACTTAGAGTAAAAAAGAGTAAGCTTTATAATTTAGAATTTGCGCAAAACTTAATTTTAAAGCGACAAGAAAAAAAGAAAACTCTGTTTCTTACGCCTTATAATAGTTAGTTTAGCAAACTGGTTATAAAAGGCGGCAAACAACAAAAATGCATAATCGGAATAAATAACTGCGACTTTCTTATCAAAGTGATAGGGATGCCGTTGAAGACGTTGTGTACCTTTAAGTCTGAGTAAAAATATAGCAAAGGAGTCTGGCGGGTTTCATAACTATTCCACTCTATTAACTGTGTGCTATATAAAACACCAAATTTACAAGGGCCTTTCTCAAAAGAGAAGGTAACGAGCTGTTTCACTGCTGATTTTTATGCCGCTCCTTTACAAATTGCTTTTTCTTATTCGGTTATCCTTGAAATGATTAATACGTTTGCTAGACTAAGAAAATAGCCGACATTTGGCGACGTTACCACTTGTTTGCCCGCCGAATGGCTTCTGAGAAACGAGCGCAGAAATTCCATACTAATGACGCGTCACTACCCAGATCTGGGTAGTGCTTGTAATTGGTCGTGCCGCGTGGGAAATTTGATTCAACCAATCAGAAGCACTACCCAGATCTGGGTGGTGACGCGTCATCAGTATGGAATTTCTGCGCTCGTTTCTCAGACGTCATTTCGCGAGGAAACCAGTGGTAGCTTCGCCAAATGTCGGCTGTTTTCTCAGGCTTAGAAATAGATCGTCTTCACTCACGTGGCCAGCATTTATGCAAATTTATTGGAACAAAAGAAAGCGTCCTCATAATTAGAGAGTTTAAGTCCTACAGGATTAGTTTTGGGACACCAACATGGCCGCCGTGACTTCATGTGAAAACACTCTGTAGATCGTTTTTACTCACGTGCAAATTTCTTAGAGCAAAAAAAGTTTTTACTTAAGAAAAGGATTCAATCCCCACATAGGATATTTTTCGATACACAGAGGTTGCATTCCTTTTAATCAATCGAAATCTGGATTTTACGATCTAAAATTTGATTTTCCGTTCCATTCACTAAAACGTTCCACTAAACCAATCCAAGATTGCAATCTGAACGATCCACCTCCGCACTTGGATCGTTCAGACTGGTGTCTCAATGTGGTTTTAGATCTTTATTCCAGTTAACGAAACTGCTTTTCGATTGCAAGATCGTACTCGTTCATCGATAAACACGGCGAGTCTAGGTTAGTGCGGGCAAAAGTTATTTACATTCCTTCTTTGTTCTATGCCGCTAAAGGATTGTGGTATATTAAACTCAAGTTCCCCTGTAGCTATAAATCCACAGCGAAGCTAAGACCTCAATGTAAGACTATAGTGTCCAATGTGTGTGTGCGTGTGTATGTGTGTTTAGAACGCGCTTCTCAGGACTTGAGAATTCGTAATTGTCTTCTGAATTTTGTTGAACCAAATTCCAGATAATTTTAAGTTGACGAGTCCCAGTATGAACCACCACTAGTTAAAGAGCAATTTTTCTTTCCATTTCTCTACGAGAAGACACTTAATTTAGCGGAAAAAATAAAGGAAAAACGATGTGTTAAAATTGAGAAGAAGATCAGAGCAGCAGGCAGCTACTGTCTTATTTCAAATTTTCAAATTTTTGTTCCGGCTAGCAGGAATATCCAAACAATCTGGATTGTCTAAATCCGAAAAAAAATTTGGCTAAAAGGAATGTAACCAAAGTAACATGACCGCCATTTCGTTGTTTTGTACACAAATATGGTCGCCGGGTCGTCATGTGAAAACGGTCTATTCCTTTGTCTTAGGTCAGTCAAATATAATGCTTCTTGCTAAAAAATGATAGAAAAACTGTTTGTTATATATTTTAATTTTAGGTTCTTGCAAATCACTAGCTGAGCTTTTCCCAGACTGCCTCTACGATTATTCAAGTGAAGGTGAGGACACCACAACACTGAGTCTTCCCGGTTGGAAACAACTCCCTTACAATACTTCATGGCCAAAGGCCCTTCAACTGTGTCCCAAGCCTTGGCGTTATCGCAAAAGTGAAGAACTAGACAATGGCCGGATAACGGGGACTTACAATACATATGAAGGAGGTGGCTATGTCGCTGTCTTGGGATACGACGTCGAAACTGGCCGAGGTGTCCTTGGCGAAACATTTGGTCATGGATGGGTTGATCGCCAGACGCGAGCAGTGATATTACAGTTCGCAGTTTTCAACGTTAATACAAACCTTCTCAGCATAGCCACGTACTTTTACGAGGTTCTTTCCACTGGCGCTGCTTACACAACAAGGACGGTTGAAACGCTCGACTTACAAAGCACTGAATCAGGAGCCCAAATGTTCTACCTAATCTGCCAGTTCCTTTTCATGGCCATGGCGTGCTATTACCTCATCATGATGTTTTACCACTTCCACCGTAGCCGCCTTAGCTTTTTTAAGTCAGTATGGAACATGGTCGATTTTTTCATGATCATATTCTCAGCACTGGCGGTAGTGTTCTACGTGATCCGATCGAAAACTCTTCTAAAAAGCATCAAATCTATTCAAAACAATCCATATGATATCGTACATTTTCACTCCTCTTTGGCTTGGGCTAGTTGGGAAAATGTTGCGAATGCCTGTGCCATTTTTATGGTAACAGTTAAACTTTTAAATCTGATTCGATTTAATCCTTATGTAATCTACTTGTTTTCATCCTTCCGTCAGTCGGTAGGCTATCAGCTGTCGTACGTTTTTATCTTCCTGATATTGTTTAATGGGTTTGTTATATCAGGAAGACAATTTTTTGGTCACACTGTCCTTGAATACTCTAGTTATTTGCAAGCAGTGATTTCTCAGTTTGAATTCCTTCTGGGAAAAGCTGTCCCACTTGATGATTTAAGACGTGAAGACCCAATTCTTGGGCCCCTATTCGCTTACATATACATGACAGTAATGACAATTGTCCTTATGAATATGTTAGTTTCGGTTCTTAACGAGTCCTACATCGACGCTAAAACAAACGTAGAGGAAAGTGCTGAGGAACTTGAAATAGCGCACTTTATTGCGGAAAGATTTGATGAAATGTTAAGGGGCAACAGGAAGCGACCCGAATTCAAGCTATATTGCGATGAAGGAACATATTTCAACATGTGCCAATCAGAGGCGGAGCCTAACTGTTTAAACTCTAAAAGTATAATTAAGTGTACAGAAGACAGACTTGAAATGGTTGAGAAACGACTCTCTGCTCTCACTAGAAGTGCAGAAAAGATGACTGATGATAATGAAGTGGAGGAAACTGAGTTTCTCAACCTTCTCCAGTTAGTGGCCAAACATGACGGCTAGAGTGAAGCTAGCAGCATTTCAGGTCTCTGGTTTTAATGTTCCCTACCATAAAATTGTCTTACCAGACTTAAAAATTCTGTTATTCGTGATTCATGAAACTGCTTTTTAACGATGAAAAAAAAAAAAGGAAAAATACCTAGAGGATAAAAATGGCACCAATCGACCCTCGTTTGTATAAACTGGAAAGAACTACAGTTATTCACTAGCTACCTAGGGGACGGCAGAGCATTTTTCTAAGTTGGGGTGGGCAAGGGGAAGGGGGAGGGGGAGGGGGCGCTTACCATCGCTTGGAAACGGGACCCTTAGGAGATTCTTCTCCTAGTAATTCTTCTTTTTTCAGAAAAGGCGCAAAAGGCACCCCCTGGCCCCGTCGTCCTTCTACCTCTTTCGTTTTATAATCAATTTGTCTATTTTATTTACACTAGCGTATATATCATCCCTATTATACATGCTACTATGGTAGCGTATAAATCATTCTATTATGTACGTTGGAAAGAGCTCTGTACAATGCTAGATATTGGTATTGAATGAGATTAAATACTAAATGAACGTCTGAGAACCAGCCTTCCGGGCTGGGAAATCGAGTGAACTGAGCCGCTCCCTGCCTTCTTGCTCGTTATTTCGTTTCTTCACCCAATCCAGTGGGTAATCGGTGGTGTATCCAGGGGAGGGGTCCGAGATCCCCCTTATTTCTTTTGGTGTCTGGGCCCTCCCCTTATTTCAAGGTCTAGATCCGGCACTGGGTAATTGTGAAAGACAGAATGAGTATGCAGAATAGCATGACTGACATGATTGAGGTATGGCATAATTATAAAGAAAATGTTTCAAAGAAACCAACAGTGAAGCGCACCACTTCTAAAAAAACAAGAATGCATGTTTCTCGTTTCCCTGCGAATCTTAGACGAATATTCGCGTGTTTCAAGGAGGAAAGTTAAGGAAACGAGTAGTCGCTTTCATTTCAACCGAAGAGGTCTACCAAGCATTACTGGGAAATGGGCCATTTGCACGATGAGGTCTTTTCACTACTAAGACCAGAAGTCATTTCGTTTTTCTTTTACATCCAAGTGGGGTTTAAATAAAGGAGTCCAAATTTTCATTCGTCACTTGCACATCTGCCATAAATGCACCTTATTTGCCTCGAAAAAATTTGCATAAGCATTTTTTTCACTTTCTCTTGGGACGGCTGTAATACCCAGGAGAAATGAAAAACAAAGGTTATAAAAATTTTGGGGAGCAAATAAGGTGCATTATGGGAGATGTAAAACTTTAAAAAATCCTAAAATTAGGAGAGGAATGGTATGTTAGCTATAGGTCTGTAATTAGCTAATAAATCAGAATTGAGATCAGGTTTTTTCAATTTGGACGAACCACATACATAAATTCAGTTTCATTTATTAAAAGATGAAGTAAATTGGCCGCCATGTAGCGCCTCGTGATTCGCTTTGAGGAGGGCCTAGAGCTTGACCATAAGCTAATTAATCTTTCTACGGCGCAAATTCAATTTATTATTTCTGCTAAAAAAAGAAAAAAATTACAACCCCACCGACGCAATTCCAAGACCTTTACAATTAGTGATAAACAAGCAAGCTATCCAAAGTAATCAACCAGGCCCTTTCAAGGCATTACCAGTCCATCGTAAGTAAATGGAACAAAAACTCAACTTCAGTCAGGGTCATTAACTTTGCTATAGAGATCTTATAAAAGCGGTGATCACTTGAAATGGTTACGTAATCCACTGTAAGAATAAACTTGTCTGGTACTTAACACTCTACCAATATTTTACGGTTCCGTAAGGATTCCTGTCAAGGACTATTACTTTAGAAGCTGTTGAATGATTCTTTCTTTTGCTAAATGGTTTCTTTTTGTGAAGCTTTTCTTTCCTTAGCATTCTCATTTTTTTTATAAACTTAACTTATTGTTTATTACTATGGTCACTCTTTTGGCTCGATTTACTTCTATCAGGTTTATTTTGGATTACAATTTTCGCAGGGCCTCTAAAACAAAAAACATGCAAAGGGATGGTAATTTATAATAATAATAATAATAATAAGTAATGGTAACAGGACTGAGAGGAGTCCAATTCGGTCTGTAATCGTACGAGTGATTAACAAAATCGGACGACCACGTAGCGGGAGTCCAATTTGTGTAATCACGAGTATGATTACAGACCGAATTGGACGACACGAAGGTCTGTTACCAATTAATCACAACATTAACAAAGTTTGTGATATAATAGGCTATATTTTAAATCAAAGCACAAGAAATTCGACATTTTGTTTTGCTAGCAGTGAAAAAAAAAAAAAGCCATTTAAGCGCGCGCGTGATGGCGCGTACTTTCCAATTACTTAGCATGACGCGTACTGTCCTATTAAACTGTAAAATTAAGGCTGAAATCAGGGCAGTTGATAGCCAATCAGATTTGACAATTTTGTTATAGTTATGATAATAATAATAATAATAATAATAATAATAATAAAAATAAGACATTTCTAAAGTGCCCTTTCCTAGGGTCCAAAGGCGCTATTTACAAGTTTAAAAAAACTTAAAACTACAGTTAAAGTTACAACTTAAAAACGACAATAAAAAACTACAAAAACTAAAGATAAAATAATGTAGGATATAAAAACACTACAGTCAAGTCATTAATTTAAAAAAGCGCGTCTAAAAAGAACAGTTTTCAACTGTTTTTATATCCAGGCATTAAATTTTATTATTTTTAAAGCTAACTGCTCGATGAATTTATTAGCGTTGTAAAAGCGTCTATTGTATTGCTTTTTCCTAACCTTAAGATGAGACTTTGGAAGTGTACAAACGAGGAAAAAAGTTAAACCGCCGAAGGCACTCCAAACTATGGGGTTCTCATGGAGGTATGCTCTCTCAGAAAAAAAAATTATATTTAGGGGCTCAGAAATACTATTTCCTGCTTTTTTCGGCAGGATATTTTCAGTAAATAAATATGAAGAAAAATGGAATAGCTAGTTGTATATTTTATACCCCTAATGTTAGCGGTAAGGTACAGTGTTTACGGGAAAAAGAAAAAAAAAAGTTAAAACAGAGACGTCACCAACGAGGTTCAAGAAAAGGGCGATGCGTCTACCCTAGTATAATGGGAAAGATTTGTCAAGCATCCTGATTCAATGATCAAAAATACTTTCAGGACACATTTTGTTAATGAATTCAGCTGTATGCAAGGGTGGATAGTCGTAAATGGACGCTACGCTCAAATCTGCATTTATTTATCTGACTGATAGTACAGATTTGACTGATTCTGAATTTCAGTAAAATAAGATAGTGTTTGTCGCATTGCGATGCAAGGCATTGCATGTAGCGTGGATCTATTTTACTGGTGTTAAAAACCCCTATAGGAGAAAGCTCTAAAATTTTAATGAGCGGAATGGGAAAATGAATCTCGTTTCTTCCACTCCCCTCCTACGAGGCCCTTATATGCGTATTGAAATTTCGAGTAATAACCTACGTACAAACACTAAATTTGTTCGCCAAGGGTATGTAATCAATCCATGGAGAAACCATTGTTTACTATGCTTCTGTTCCCCTTTGTTTATGTTCTCGAAAAAGTGTGATTATCATCATACATCAAACATCAAACACCGGCCGCTTAAAAGTGTATCATCGACATGGCTTTGCCACATTGTTAAAGTAGGTTACTTTGTTATTTGATTTCATTTAAGTCGTAAGTTGTCTTCGAATTTATGACTTAGGACGAACATTGTCAGTGGACTCTCAGTAGTTCATCCAAAACAACTTCACTCACTGAGATTAAGTTCTGTTGATAAATTATACAAACACTAATAATCACACCACAGGTGAGTTCAATAATGCACCATGTAAAGGTCTCTAAAGCAAAGATTGGAAATAGTTAATAATTCAGTTAATTGAAGTCTATTGATTGATTTCAACAGCCCCCAAAAAGCAGAAAATAATTAGACTTATGCAAAGAATTGTGCTGCTGACCCCGTAGGTGTGATTAAGGACAGTGTGTGACAGTACTCCTTGCCAGCAGGTCGAGATTAAGGTAGGCGTATTTGCAAAGTTTGAACGTTTTAATTCCCCAGAAGTAGAATTATTGGATAAATAGTGCTCTTTACGTTCACAAGCTTCATCTCGTTAGATACATCTGGACGCTTCTAGCTACTTCTAAGAATATTAAGACGATCAAGACGGATGATGTTAATAGGGAAGTTAGTTAGATACAAACAAGACGGCAAGACCAACAAAAAAAAAGGTTACTTTTACAGCTCAGATTTGCTGTAAAAAAAAAAAAAAAAACAAGTCTGAGCTGTTTTTAACCGACTTCATCTTCATTATTCGATTTTGTTGAATTCTTATGGACCGTATCCAAGTGCCTTCTGTTAGTAACGCAGCTGTAGATCCTGACATTAAGAAATTTTACGTCGTAGTCGTTCAGTGACGGGAAAGAAATACACCAAATAGTGTGATGCATGTGGAAAGTTTTGGCGATGCTCTCAAGGAGTCGTCTTTGAAGTAATAAAAAACCTCTACATGAAGAATTTTGAGGACCAGCTTTGTCAGCTGAATGTATGTAAGCTAAGATCAGGGAAGGCAATGTAGATAAATAAATGCCTTTCTAGTTCTCAACCGGCTTAGTAAACCCATGTCTGAGACAACGCAATAGTAAATAACTGACCATTGTTTGGGCAATAAAAACTAACAAAGAGACAAGAATTTGATGCCTTTCTGGATACATTTGTCAGGAGAAATTCAAATGGCTGCCTTACTACCAGTGCGATATCCAATGCAAATAACTTAAACGTACATTGCAACCCTACAAGTGTACTTAATATACGATTCATAGCGCCGTCAACCCATCTCTTGGAATTGGCAGAGAAAACATTGTTAAGGATAAAAGGGACCGTCCAAATAGGAATTCACCCTAAAAATATCAGTGGAGATAATGGCAAGAATTGTTTGGAAGGAAAAAGCTAAATATGGAAATTTTTATGCCAGTGATGTAAAGCTTAATTGATTTACTCAGGATGGGTTAAAACTTCTTTCCTTGTGTTTCACCACATTACTTCTTTTTTTTCTTACAGACAGCGATGATTTTGTATTTCCTTCATGCTTTGTTGATATTAACTCGTGGTAAGCAAGTGCATGGAGGTAGGTTGGGGTGTAACTGCTAACTAGGTGTAAAAAGGTGAAAATTGCTCTTCATGTTTTGCTAATAATGTTCAGCAACAAATTTATCATGTTAGAATATTTTTAATCTTTCAATTGTTTGATGTTAAACGAAACTCCGCTTTTAAGCTTGTCGTAGTGTATTTCCTTTTTCCTGGTTCCATCACTTGTTGTTGTACGAAAGGCCCCAGGACAACACGAGAAAGACATCCGTTCAATATCCTAGGTGATAAGAAGTACTGGTCAGTGGTTTCTGAGATTTTTAGCTGCTTTTTGTGTGCTACTTTAGTGACTTTTCAGAAAGCAAGTTCAACAAAAGAAAATCGATTGGCAAAACAAGTTCCGTTTGATATTCAAGTAGTATTAACAATTTGAGCCCCAAGGGTGATCAGCGTCAAATGTCTCCTTGTGATATCACTGCTTTATAAAATACAGTGGTCATGAGAATCGAGGACATGATCGCACAAGATGAATCTAATTGATGCTTCAACAAATTTCCCAACTACATGTACTTCTATTGAAAACGTATAGGGATAGCAAATGAGGACTTGAATTTTGATATTAGGGTTTAAAGGGTTAATCGTTTGTTGCACCGCTCTTTTAAATTGTAGTTGACCCTTGCAGCTCTTATACTGAACTACATCAACCGGACAGGAATATCGGTCATGTAAATCCTGATGGGAGTGGAATTTGTGACAATGCAATCACTATTCAGTGGTACCGGTTCGTGCGCGCAGCGGGAACCTCCCTCCCGGAAACTTGTCCTCCTACGAACCGCTGCAAAGCGCATGCGCCTGGGTGGTTAGAAGTGGGCCATGCAATCGTCGCAGATGGAGAAGTGACAAGGAAAGTATGCTACACGTGGAGTGGAAACTGCTGCAATTGGAGTAATAACATTCAAGTAGTAAACTGCGGAGACTTCTATGTTTACAAGCTGGTGCCCCCAAGTGCATGTCAGTTGAGGTACTGTGGCGATGGTAAGTCCGTAGATTGGTAACACACATTAAGTATAGCAAGTAAAATTGGAATAAATGCAAACCCAGAATAGTATTTTGATCAAACGGTGTAGTACAACTGCTCAAAAGTGTAGTTTATTTTTTCTGTGGGAGGCCCTCGCATGATATCAAATTATAGTTTTCATTTGATAGGAGACTCTAGATACTCCATTATTTGTAATTTTATCATCTATTATGTTTTTTTGTATGCCGATAAAACTTCAGGGTACATCATATTTGGCTATGATAGTAAATTCGATAAACAATAGCTCCTGACCTTAACGTCACTTAGAGAAATTGGCCTTAAAATATCATTCAGCCTACTCCGCTGAAGTGTTCAAATTTTTGTGTCCCATTACTGGCCACATTAAGGCGACATCGAGTTCCGATTTCTTATTTTCTTCATTATCTTTTCAAAATTGTTATGATTCTTTACGTTCTTGTTGCCGAAAACCACTGTGAATATTTTTTTTACATTTTATGTGTGATATGGTTAAGATACGTGTATTAACAGTTCAATTCAAAGCTATGATTTAATACAGAAATTCAGCAGTGCTGTTTCAAAAAACAATGTAAATCTATGAAATTTCTTTTATATCAATACTTCCAAATTGGTCACTAATGCGTTTATGTGCTAATTTTAGAGTTTAAAATTTAGAAATTGTAGATGTTGATGAATGCGAAGACGATACACACAATTGCCACTCAGAAGCGACCTGTACAAACACAGTGGGCTCATTTACATGTAGCTGTAACCAGGGATACACAGGAGACGGCATGCTTTGTGAGGGTAATGAAATTTTACAATACCACAGCACTACGCAAGTGAGCGTTAATCTCACAGAATATCATCCTAAACTTAACTATTATTTGTGTTTGATAATAAAAAAGAAGAAGTGTGACCTTCACTTTGTGAAAAAAGTCGATTGCATATGTACGGAATATGTATTTTATGTAAGACCGTTGATCCTGTTAATTACGACGTGCAACCAAACGTTGTGGTAATTCCCATTTAGGCCCTGGTTGCTCGAAAGATAGATAGCGCTCTTCACTGGCTACTGATCACAGTCAGTGACTAAGTGTTCCAAAAAACCAATATTGTTACCCTTTGACCGGGATTTATCTTCAGAATATTACTATCCACCGTTTGAACAACCAGGGCTAGGAACATAAACCCAATTTAATACGAAGCACTATTCCGCATAATAATGCAAACAACTTAATATTTACGGGCAAGGCTGCTTTAACATATAACTTGGCCTGCTGTACTTTTTTGATGAAAATGTGAATGCTCTGTCTGTTTTTAGCAAAATGTCTATTGTTCCATAGATGAGAATGAATGTGAGGCTGGGACGCACAGCTGTGATGCAAAGGCTCAGTGCAGCAACACCATTGGTTCCTTTACTTGTGCCTGTCTTCAGGGATATGCTGGAAATGGTCTGTCTTGTTCTGGTGAGCTAACATGCTAATTCAATTGAATGTCAGTGGAAAACAGGGTGGAAATTTTAAGAGTACGCAGCAGATGCAAATAAAAAAATCCAAAACAAAAAATAAAAAAAATAAACAAGAACAACACCAAAGAGAAGCAACAACTCTCAAGAACAAAAGGTTTGTACTTAAAATAGACAAAATTACCAGTAGCGGCTGTAAACTGTAAGGGAGACACCCGGGGGGGGGGGGGGGTTGGGTAGGGGCCCGTTTCGCGAAAGTCCTGGTAACGTTTCGGTCCCGAAATCAAATATTGAAATCGAAATATGAAGCATAAGAGCGCGGACACTGGCTAACAAACTACTCCCTTTTGTTTCATTAACTGATAGTTTTATCATGTTAGATGCAAAAGTATTGAAACCTCGATCTTTAATGTAAACGGCAACGGCTCACCAGGCCAGTTAATTATAGGGACTTTCAAGAAACGGGCCCCAGGTCCCCATCTCATTTGTACGCCAAAATGAGGCCCACAAGACGGAAAAATTATTTTCGAGGACGGCCCCCGTGACCGGATGCGCGTCTCCCCATTTACTCAGAGATCTGAATCTGCCACCAATTACCACTAGCTAGCGACGCAGCGAATCTTCGGTAGTGATTAAACGAAGTGTCTATCTCAGTTCAATTCAGTGATATTGGCTTCAAACTAATTTCTTTACGGATTGTTTTCTGTAAGGCGCCTAGTTGCAACAACAATTATTCTGGTGAAGTAAATCACCCCTAAAAAGCTGCCATCTTGAGAGGCCCAAAGTCGAAATATGACCATCGGCATCGTTCGTAATCTTCAAAATATAAGGATTTTCGGGGGAAAAATACAATTCTTAAAGGAACCTAGAAACGAGTAGGGATTTAAAAAGAAGCTAACCACATTTCAGTTGCGGGTTTCTTTCTTTCCTTTGTGATCCTCGACTCGATTTAGGGCTATTTTATGGGCTCTTTTAGAACCGGCGTGGTAAATGAATGCAAAGAAAAGAATGAGTGTATATATTTGTTAGCAATTGAGGGATTCAGAAAGGGAAATGAAACTATTATGTTGTGACATACATGGCACGATGCTTGTGTTTGTATGGTAAACGACAGTGGATTTTTTAACAGATTTCAATGAATGCACAGCCAGTGCTCATGACTGTCACGCAGAAGCAATCTGTAGCAATACAGTTGGTTCATTCACTTGCAGTTGTAACCAAGGATACACAGGGAATGGAAAGGATTGTGCCGGTAGGTTCTCAATTTCTGTGTAAAGTTTATACTTTCAGTTTTAAATCTTTCCACCCCACGACACACCATGTTTCCCTTTTTGCAATGAGATGTCTAAACAGTTGAATAAAACTGCCCCAATAAGCAATCCACTTAAGTACTTACCCAATTTTTGTACGCATTACATGTTGTGCTCATATAACTTCCCCGAATAAATCATGGTATATTCTCAGATGTTGACGAATGTCAGGATGGGACTCACAACTGCGACTCAAACGCTCTGTGTAGCAACAGCATTGGTTCGTTCACATGCGCCTGTTTCCAAGGATACTCAGGAAATGGGATAGTCTGTTCTGGTAAGTTAAAGGGTTAACAATGTCCTAGTGATCATGTGATCATGTGATCATATTGGCCTTATAAAGGTTGTACGTGTGATGGAGTCGCGGAGGTCTAGTCGTTTACAGGACAAAGGCAATATTTTCATTTCTTAGCTATTTTAAGACGATGAGTATTGGTCCCGCCCTAGGAATCGATTCTACGTCCTTCCGCTCTGCAGCCAATTGCTCTACCGACTGAACTAATACATTGTCGGTGCAAAAGTACTACCCAGTGACTGAAAAGACTACTGAGGAAAAGAAACCACCCTTTTAAAAGTGTTCAGTTAAGACACCACTAGGATTTGAGATATTGAAAAATAATGTGGCTAAAAGTTAATAGTAACTGCCTTGTCTTACCTTGCTATTTCGAATCTGAACTGAGATTAGGTAGATTAGTTACACGGCCACGTTTTTTTACAATATATCGTTTTATCGAGGTGTCAATCTATTTTTCACTACAATAATTATGAAGATAGGTTTAGGTGGTATTGATTATTAATATGTCATGATTAAGAGCCTTAAAGGCTTCTTAAAATCCGTTTCACATGTATCTATAGCTAAAATAACACGAAATATAATTAGATATTTCTGTTCATGGAATTTTAAAAACTCCATTTCATGTCAATAACCATCAACCATCAAAATTAACTATCCAATGACAATTAACTGACGTGATGCAACTCACTTTGAATCTGAAGACGACTAACGCAAAGAAACGTCAGTCATGTACTATCAAAAACAGTTGTTCTAGGACTACGCTCACTTGGACGGTCACACCCCAAACCTTTTACAGTTTTACCATTTTTTGTCTTGTAACAGATATTGATGAATGCACAACAAATGCCCACGACTGCCACTTAGATGCGACGTGCAGCAATACAGATGGTTCATTCACTTGTAGCTGTAATCACGGTTACTCCGGGGATGGAAAACAGTGCGGCGGTATGTTTGTAATCTTAGTATCAAGAAAACGGAAGATTCCATGTTAACCCGGGTGTGAGGGAAGAGGAGAATTGGGGGCGTTGTGGTGGTTGCTAAGCGAATAAGGTTTTTCTTCGATATTCAACACATGACTTTCTGCAATTGTATCTGCTTTACTTATCGGTGACGCTTATTGCATATTATCACCGAGGCCAATAAATAAAACATATATATTGCAAACTAATTGTGACAGACGTAAATTACATCATTATATCTCAATTAGAAAACACATTTACAGCCTGCAAATAACACTTATGAAATTACATCTATGAAATAAGATGTTTGATACAAAAGTTAATTGAATTTAGATCAAGGCAATTTGTTTCGAAACGCGCTGATTCTAGCACTAAAGGCTGCTGGGTTTGTAGTGTGGACTCCCTCCTGAAGAAGGCTATATAGAAATAGCAGATGGAAAAAGGGAAAATTTACATCCATCAGTTCTCGCAGGGAGGTGATTAAGTTTCACAACCTGAAAGCGTTTTGTTTGAGAGACTTCGAGAGGTCTACACCTTTAAGATTCTTAAAGGCCTTAAGCATAAAATTAACACGTTAACAGTTGCCACGCTTAGAAAATAATGGCCAATCTCGGGCACCCAGCATACAAGACTGGTCTGAGGTTGCGGATATAATCGCGGCAGACGAAGAGGATAGATTTCCTTTGTGCCTTTGTCAGTCCTTATTTTCTGTTCGTGTGTTCCTCAGTAAGATTTTAGCAACGTTAGTTGGTTTCTATAGTAACGACATATGACGTCATAAGTGCTATGATTCTTTGGCATATTTAAGCAAAAAGGAATTTGTGAATCAGCAGCAAAGCTGCAAAATGTTCGATTAATACATATTTTACAGCTAAACTGAATTTTCAATAAAACGGCAACCAGGAAGACAATACTGTACTACACCATATGGAACAATACCATAGAACATAACACAACTCAATTTACTTGCAAAAACTGAGGCTGCTCTTACACATCCAAGCTAGAGGTCCAAGGATGGAGATTTGGAGAACTACCCAGAAAAGGAATCATAATTGAAAAAGGAATCTTCTTTTTTAATTACCCCAGCGGGAACGAATTAGATATTATTTTGTAATATGGAGATTCACAAACATTCTACCTCTTAATTCAAGTCTTTTGTCGTAGCTGTCTTTGAAGAGTGTTAAAGGTAATTAGTATTTTTTTATTTATTAATATATGCTTTCCCACATAGATATAGACGAATGCGCGTCTGGGACACATAACTGTGACGCAAACGCTCAGTGCAGTAACACAGTTGGTTCCTTTACGTGCAACTGTGTTCAAGGATATTCAGGAAGCGGTGTGGAATGTTCTGGTACGTTTTTTGGCGCGTGAGCACTTAATATACTAATTCGAGGTGACAAGAGCCTTCTTCATTTAATAGTAATATCGTATTTCAATCACATATACTATTATACTATATCAATAAATTATTGTACAAGCTCTGCAAACTGAACACCGCAGATATGAATGACCGATGGATCTGCATTTGCCTCATCAGGCTACTGAAAGCATAAAACCCCTGTATCGACCTAAAACTTTGACCATGAATAACGCGCGGGCAGATCATGACAATACAGTCTGTCCATAAGAAGTTATTTCAAATGTTTGATACGTCTGAATGTATAAAGTTACATCAAACGCAACCACACTCGGCTCCATTGATCAAATTTCAAAACACTAAATAGTGGCTTTAAAATCAAGTTTCTTAAGCCGAATTTCTGGTGTTTGGATACCTGATATTATTTTTTCACTGTAAAAAGTATGTGATTCAAAGGAAATGTCGACAAAATGTTCGAGTCTCTTGTCCAAATGTTGGTAAGGATAGCAACCGTTCTCACTTCATGAACTACGAATACGGTCTAGTCCTCTTTTTTTAACTTTAGATATCGATGAATGCTCAGCAGTAAGTCACAACTGTCATGGAGTGGCAAACTGTCACAACTCAATCGGCTCGTTCACTTGCAGTTGTCGAAGCGATTACACTGGGGATGGTATTGCCTGTGAACCTATAGGTGAGGAGTAGTAGCGAACAATGGTATTTTGTAATTTTTAAAACGAATCAAGATTCAACATATATGTTCAGTTTTGTCATGAGTATCTGTAGTCAGAGATCACAGATAACGCGTGAAAATGTGGTAGGAGAAAAAAAGGGGCAAACAAGCCAAAAGACTGTGGGTCAGTGATTTTCTTACTTCATTTTGCCTTTTTATGCGATCTCTCTCACTGGACAGCCACGTTGACTAAATTTTGTTTTCTGTTAATAACAAGGAAAATTAATAGCTCCACATTACTGGATTGTGACCACAGGATTTCTTCTTGAACGTCAACGATTTAAAAAATTGCCTTGGTTATTTAACCACTCTATAGCAAGTTTATTCCAGTTTTTGTTTCAATTTTTTTTATTAACAGGGGACTTCACCGTGGTCATCGTAGATATGTCCAAGGACAAATATAACGCTACTGTTGTCCAGCGGTCTGTTCAAAGTGTCCAACAAGCGCTAATTGAAGGTTTACCAGAAAATGCGCCAGTGTTGCAAAGTGTGTTGCAATGGAGTCTGGTGAGTGAAGCTGAATTAGCAGCTTCAGAGTCAGCAGAAGGAACCTTAGAAAGAGAAGGAAGCAGTGAGTGGATTATAAATAGGAGATCCGTACCCGTGGGAATCTACCAAGTAAAGTTTACTGCTTCTTTTCAAATTGGAGATTCAGGTGCTCCACAGACTATTCAGGCGTTCAACTTCGGTTTTATTGAGGTTATTTCTGCACCTCTACGAGCCATCATTGACGGTGGTAGTAGTGTTCGCTGGGGATCAGCAGAAACTGTCACAGTGGATGGTTCACTAAGCTATGACGGAGACGTTGGCCCTGGTAATCATGATGGAGTCGACTTTACTTGGTACTGCCGTGAGGCAATTGAAAATGGTCCAGTTAGCAATGATTGTTTCGGTGCCTTTGTTGATGGAGAAAATGCCCTTGCAGTTACTATTGACACCAGTGTACTTGATGTAGGAAAGACATATGTCTTATGTTTAAATGTGTCCAAAGATGTGAGGAGTGCCTTTGCTGAGATGACATTTGAGATAGCAGCCGGAGAGATACCTCAAGTAAAACTGAGGTAAATGTGATAATGTAATTGATCAGGACGCTATAAACGCCTCAAATACAACAGTAAGTCATGCAACCGAAATATTGTCTAAAGAAGGTCTTTGACATTATATTTCCATTTTTCTTTTAATGGTACATGGCCCACTCAATTCATTGACTTTGCTTGTCTGAAAAAAAAAAACTTGAAATGAATAAAGAATTAAGTAGATTTATTGAAAACGGAAATAGCAGTAACAATCAAAGGAGGCAAAATATTTTTGACAGATGCAAGTCGTCCTTATCGCTTAGATTCATGCTACCTATGAAATAATTGTTTTAATAGGCAGAAACTAACTACCTTTGATATCCATTTTGCTTTGATTTAAGGTGCTTTGTAGATTGTGGAACCATAGTCTCGGCTTCAAACAAGCTTCGCGTGACGTCGGAGTGCTCCAATGCTCACTGCAATGATTCAGTCTACCAATGGCGCTTACAAAAGAAAAATGATGCGACGGATACACTGGAAGATGTCACTATTTTCCCCAATATGACTTCAATAGCATTAAATGCGAGTAATATGATCATCAAGAAGGACGTATTGCCCTCAAACACAAAATTTACCCTAAAGCTCATTGTGACTTCGCAATCAGGATCACAAGGGTTTGGTACACTGGATTTTGAGACCGCTGGAGCTCCGCACAGCGGTTACTGCACACCATCGGTCAGTGAAGGCGTGGCACTTGAGACAGAGTTTATCTTTGAGTGTTTGAATTGGGAAGATAAAAGTAAGCCTTTAAGCTATGAATTTCGTTTTGGAGACGATCCAATTTCTTATGGAAACTCTCCAAAGTCTATTTCAACGGTGTTACCAAATGGAAAACCAGAAGATCAACACAGAGTGCAAATAACGATTATTGTTAAAAACTTTGTTGGTGTGGCGGTTACAGAGATAGTCTTTGTAAAGGTATTTAAACAATATATATTTATATTTTTTAAGTTTTTACTTTTGTAAAATATAGCGATATTAGTGATCTTAAAGTTTTTTTCCCTTGATCTACTCAGCGAATTTTAAGAACAGCTACATATTCTGGTGCAGATTCCTTTGAGTGGTAGCTCTTCCTGAGGGGTCGAAGTATAAAGGAAAAAAATATATAAAAAAAAGGAGCAAAGACAATAGAGCCGCTAAAAATGTAGATAAATGCATTGCAAAAATACAGTAATAAGAAAACAAATGCTTTGCCCAGCAAAGATGTAGGCCACGAACTGCTAAAACTGTGATATGAATAAATTTATTGCCTAATATCTTTGTAGGTGAAGCCATCGTCCAAATTTAATCCGTGTTATACACCAGTAGATGAAGTAGCCAATATGCTAAACGGCCTTATCGCGGTGAAGGACTGTAAGTTGGATGAATATTTAAGAAAAGGTGAAATCAGCCAGGCTTCACAGCTTGCATTAACTGTCTTGAAGACAGCTAATGAGACGCCAGATTGTGGAAAAGGCTTAAGCATAGAAGTAAAAACTTCGGTAAGTAACATAATAGAACTGATAAGGTTTTTTCCTTTTAAGAAGGATGAAGGATGTCACTGGGCACTCATTCTATGCATCACGATGAAGCCTCAGAAAGTTGAGAATTGATAAAATGCATGCAGGGCATTTTAATTGCAGAATTTATCATTAGTACAACAAAAATATGCCCTTGATATGGCTATTAGCAACTCTGATTTAAGCAGTGTAACTGGGCAGTAAGAGTAATCGTGAGCGACACGCCCTCCGATGTGGATTCTACTCAGTCCCTTCTAACGATGTCGATAGAAGGCTTTAGCAGCATTTTGCTTTCAGGTTGAAGTAGTATAACAGGGATGTTTTACTCCTTGTTTGCCAAGGAAACACATTAAATTACAGCATAAATCCCTTATGAGTTTCTGTTTACGGGGAATGCAAAAATGCGGTGGAATCAAATTGAGATAAGATCAAGTGCTATTTTCAGGTGGCTTAACCAGTTTGACAGGTTTTTTTCTCTACAAATCTCGACTGTACAATTTTTTCTGTAGTGTTCTCTGGATATAGTGTTTTTTCCTACCTCTGGGAGGTCGGCCATTAAGAAGGTTATAAAGTGAACCTTGAAATGAGGGCCTCAGTTCGTCTAGGAGCTGATGTGCTAGCTCGGAGAGCAATTGTCATTGTCATTTATTTACTAGCTAGACGCCTCCACGTTGGCATATAGGTTTTTATTCCTCGCATGGTCGTTCCTTTTAATATGAGACTTGATTCAAAACGTATTAAGAACGCCTATAAGTATTTTCTAATGGAGATTCCTCCCAATAAAAAGATAAAAAAAAAGGTATTAAAAGCAACTACCTTTTACGTTCATAAATCGTGACAGTAACGGAACGGATGAACTTGAGTTCGACGGTGCGCTCCTTTTAACCCCCTCTCTCCATCAGTGGTCCGTTTTAAGGGTATTTAAAGCTAGTCAAAGCTATACAGAAAGGAGATAAGTTGAAACAAGGATGTGATGTCACCGGGGATCGAACACTAACCAACTGTGTCACCCTTGCTCCTAATGCAATGCAGTGCAGGAGGTGAACCTTGTGCCACTTCTCTGTTTGATGAGTCAAGAGGGTTAGTTGGGTAGTCAACAATAAACTCTCTTATATGAGCCGAACTTGTAAAATCTATTGAGGTACTTTCTTATTTGACATTAACATTTTATCCCCTCGAATGTTAACTCTATGTAATGCCTTTGAACGCTACTAGATTTCGACCACATTAGTGAAGAAATTCACAGCAATAAATCCAGAGACCCTACAAATGTCTCGAACGATTATGGCGGTAGTCACAGTGGCGATTGGAGAACAAGGAGAGCAAACATGCGATAACTGCAGCGACGCCATGGTAACCAGCACATTACTTAAGTTACTTAAGCCATTGTATATTGATACTAAAAATGCATCGACCTCTCAACTGTTAAAAAACAGATTTTCAACCCCATTTTAAAAAGATGTGTCCTTTCCTCGTAAACATTTTTAAACGCCGGTCCTTAAAGTTGGATAACCAACACAAAAGCTTACAACTAGAAAAAGTCGCCCACGTAAATTTGTCTCGCATTGATATACATGCTTTGTAGTGTATTATAAGTAAATTGTACTGTTCAAACCAATCATAATCGTACAAAAAATTTCATTCTGTGTTGCAGGGTTATAAACTAAAAAATCAATGACTTTTTTAAAGATATTATTGCTGGTTTTTAATGTAACGCCATTCAAAATAGATAAAAAAAATCAAAACCGTTGAATAGATAAAGTTCCGAATCTGGGAATGAAAGAAGGTAAATATGCAAAGACCCTGGCCAACCCAAATTTATAGAGATTTGTATGGAGACGCCATGCTGGTGCTCATCCGGATGGGCACTAACATGGCGGACGGAAACCAACAGAAACATCTGTTACCGAGTTTTGCAACAAAAGCGTAAATTTATTCTTCGAGGAACGCTCATAAACATTAAAGTAATACTTTTTCTAACACATGAACTGTTTAGATAGCAAAATTCCCTGAAATAATTCATTTTTTAAACCTACATGACAGCTCTCTTGGCCGTCATGTAAATGCCGCGAAAATTAGTTTGAAAATTATTTTTCAGCTGCTCTGATACATCGTGAAAGTAAAATCTAGGTACATTTTGTAGTTTGAATTTTAGTGATTTTATTAATTATAGTAATTTTAGTATTGCTGAAGATTTTCATAAATTGAAATTTTATCGCTGCAGAAGCGACCCTTAGACCCCGCATCCAGTTAGTTTAATAAAGTCCTTTTTAAAATTGGAGTTTTCCTTCTTTGTCTTTCTGAACCAACAACGTGGCAGAATCGTGTTTCGTTGAACTAATCAATATTTATTATTTCAGAATAAAGCAACTGAACTGACAGAGAAAACAACCGGCCTACTTTTGTCGGCTCTAAATGACCTCGAACAGCCTTTCAGTGCTGAGTTAGATGAAGCAGCAACGAGTGTCACAAGCTGCCTTAACAATGTACTACAATCTGCATCCGGCCAATCGAACGGAGCAGCAGAGGAAGCTAAGGTAGGTTTGAGAATTTTATAACATACAACTTTCCTATTAGTGTTGACGCTCGATTATTTCTTAATTTCGTGTTTTAACTTCCATGGTATGTTGTCAAATTTGAAGCTAAACAAAAAAGGCATCCTCGGAGACCTAGGGGCAGCTAGTCGGGACGATAGAATGGTCGAGGTGAAAGTTTACTATAAGATCTATCGTCCCGACTAGCTGCCCCTTCGTCTCCGAGGATAAAAAAAAAAAAGGATGAATATAAGACTTCCATCAATCTCTTAAAGGAAGTTCACGACAAGTTACTATATCAAAAGCTGAATCGTTCTGAGTGTTCACTGTGGGTAGCCTTGAACCCCAGTCCTCTCAGGTATTCTGTTATCGTTTGTTTGAAAGCTCTTGGGCTCTTTCACAGTATTTGCCAAGTTAATCAAAGTTGTATGCAGGGTTATTCTGGATATTCTGGAAGTTACTTGAAATGTTGATGCTAATTGAAGCCATTTAAGGTGGCTGAACGCAGTTTTGGTAGTTTGTGAGTATGTCAATTGCCAATTCCTGGCAAGAGAAAGGTTGCAGCTTATAAGCTGAACCTAGGTAAGTGAAAAATATACTGATGAAAGATTTTGATTGACAGGTAAAATGTGACGTTTTCGTTGTTTCCAAGGCAACATGAACGATTGGATACAACCTTAAAATTTCACTTTTGCTCAGTTTATATAAAATTCGCTCATTAGATTTCCTATAAACTTGCACACAGCTTACTATAATTAATCATTACCATTTGAAACTTATTTGACCAAATTTTAACAGAAAAAAAAAAGACGGGTTTTTAGATAATCAATAATATAATTGTACTGTAATTATTAAATGTATCACAAAATTCGTCTGTACATCTTCCATTTTAAAGCTCTCATTATTTAAAATACGATGAAAGTCAAAATTCTGCCAAATATCACAAAATGTTAATGAGTAGATTTTGAGAAATCTTCTTCTGTTTACCATTGGTTTTTTCGCCGCCATGTTTGTTTGTCAATTTAAAACACGCGTCGTCACGCGAGTTACCGCTGACTGCCCCACCTTAAATCCATGGCCCGTAATTTTGTTTTTCTAAATGTGCATTTTTAAACGGTGGAGCGCCACACTTAATAAGATTTATGGAAAGGTTTTAGCTAATTAAAGGTTTTCTGTCAAGTTTTGTAGCCAGGATTATATTCTTGACTTATTTCTTTTGTGACTGCAGGAGAACGTATTAAGAGCCTCGAAAAATTTAAATGCTATGAACGATGGATTTTTCGTTCGCCTTGTTCCTTCCGAAAGTATGATCATTAAAACTGCAAATCTGGCTTCATCCCTTAAGAAGGTCTCTCCAGAGGATGTTAATGGACTTAGTATGGAAGAAGGACCATCAAAGTTTCAGCTGCCAAGAAACCTGGGGGAAATGGGTACGGATAACGTAAATGCAAAGGTAAGGGACTTTTTTTTTCTTTGAGGAGGGTCGGCCTATTTATGGTTCAGGATGTTGGGTAACTGTCATGTCACGATTTTCTTAGAACTCTAAAAACAGATTGGGATAACTGAAAACCCTGAAATTATGGTTCAGTTTTATTTAACATTAGTCTACTATACCTCAGCTACCAACCACAGCTACATGTAGGTACCGGTCTTTGGCTTTTAACGGGCTAGGATCGAGACGCATTGCAACTTGAAAAAGTTGGGCCAACATTTTAGAGTTAAAAAAACCTCTTTGTTGTAAAATGACCTGAAACGATAGATAGAACCCTTTGATAACTTTCTTTAGAGTTCCAAGTATCGGAAAATGTGACTGAGCATATTTACTGACAATTTCACCCCAGCTTTGACCAATACATGTAGAAATTACCATGATAAGACAGCCATTTTAATGATGTTTATGATGAATAATGAAATAAAGCCTGCTTGTCATCTAGAGTATCGTGTCCTCATTGGTCGACAGCTATGGTCCCGTAAGAGAATAAACGGAATGATGGCGCAATTTGTTTCTCCTCTTTCTGCTAATTATAGGCAAGGGAAAGTTGCAGTATATTTATTAGATAAACCAACATATTGTATGCCTATGTGCACGCGGTTTTTTGGGTGTTTTTCCTTACTGATGATATTAAGAGACGAATTGCAACTTGAAAAAATTGGGCCAACTTTTTAGAGCTAAACATATTTCTTGTAAACTGACCAGAAAGGATAATTGTTTTCAGTTGTACTCAAATGAAAGTTGCTGTTTATTCATTAGACGAACCAACAGATTGTAAGCCTATCTTTACGTATTTTGCATGGGTTTTTTCCTTACCGATGAAATTAAGAGATAGTCTTCATCGCGGCATCACACTTTTCTATTTTACGTAGATGCTGACATTGAAGTTTAACCCTTACACCTGGGACAACAGCAGCAATGCGATTCAGTCTCTAGTAACCAGCCTGGAACTTCAAAGTAACAATGGGACAAAAATAAACGTATCGAACCTTAAAGAAGACATCGTAATAGTGATACCAATTTCAGAGTCACCGACAAACAATACAAACAAAAGCGATGTACCTGAACATTCCTTTTTAAAGCCAAATAAAATGACCATCCGCAGTTACTACGCGGAACTTGCGGACGTCCCAGTGACCATAAAGATGGGTATTACGGAAATAGGCGTCTTTGTCATGGAAGTGTTTATTAAATTTGGATTCAGGCCCACAGTTGACAATCACGATCACAATTTTACTCGTGAGTTTAAATCAATGTGTGAAAACCAAACAGATGGCAAAAACAACAGCTGGTCCTGTCTTCCAGAGGAAACATCAATGTTAGTAGTGCCGCCAAAACGAGGTCTGCTTTATGTCGGAATTCTTTTCTTGGGTGCTACAAATACCAGTGAACATTCCAGGGAAAAAAGATCTTGTTTCGGCCACGGTCGTCAAAGGCGTTCCTGTGTTGGCTTCAAAGATCCACCGCCAAAGGGTTTCACTAAAACAGTTACTCCCCAGTACAACCCTTCGACGGATGTTAACTATACAATGACCATCACTCAATCAAGCTGTTTGTATTGGTCTGAAGATAGGAACAAGTGGACATCTGATGGTTGCAAGGTAAACCAAAGTACTTGATGCACCTATGCACTTGAAACGCTTGCCCTACCCTCTGCCCGGGTATCCAAGGTCAATTTCTTATTCCTAAAAAAATGATGTAATATTAACTTGACCACCCTACCATCGTTGGGACTCTGTGAGTCCTTATTACTTTAGAAACCCCGATTGAACCTAGGGAGGGCAGGGTGGGTACACGGTTGCTTCTCAGTGTTAAAAACGCGTGTTACAATCTTGGACGAAAATGTTAAAAAAGCACATTGCCATGTCTAGTCTCAAGATAAAGTTCGTCAAAACACAGACAACTACAAATACTCCCCCTCCCCCCATAAAAATGATGTTGAAGTCCAGCTGGATCATTTCTAGTCTCCCTCATAGCCGTTTTTGCCTCGTCACATACGCCCCTTTCCAAAGTGGAACGAGGTTAAGAACATGAGCAGCCTTTTGGTTGGGAGGAGCGTTGCCTGAGGAGATAAAAACGGCTGCGAGGAAGACAAGATCATTTCTCATTGCGACTGAACAATTATGGTCAGGGTGGGGCGAGGAGAGGGGACCATAACGATACCAAATATGTGGTGTAGGCGTTCTGTGGGTAAGAAAGTACAAAATTCCTAACAATTTTTTTGTTCCGTATTGTAGCTAACTAAAACTGTAAAATGCGATCCTACGACGATCGATTGCGTGTTTAGTTGTTCATAGGGTTTGGTTCAGCATTCTGCTTCATTTTTTTAATCTTGATATGCAGCTTTTTAACAGCATTGAACCTGTGTGATGGGGAGCCTGAAGCAGAAACGAAGCAATAAGTGCTACATCTTGTTCCTATGCATTTTTTATGTATCATCTTCCCAATCTTTCCCCTTGTCCTTTGCATTGTTGCTAATAACTGAGTCTTCTTTCGTAGGTTGATCCCAGGTCGAATACCACCCATCTCATTTGCCGTTGTAATCACCTTACCTCCTTCGGGGGTAACTTTATTCAAGCACCAAATCCAATAGACTTTGACAAAGTTTTCACAGAGTTTGCAAACCTTGCTGAGAGTGGTAACATTTCAGTACTGGTGACCATTGCTTGCGCGTTTCTTCTTTATTTTGTTGTGCTAGTTTTTGCGAGGAGAGCGGATAAAAGAGATGAAACCAAGGTATGTGTGAAAATAAATGCATTATCTGTAGGGTATCTGGCACACCCTAGGCTCATCTGCAGGCATTTGTTTACGGTGTTAACATCAAGGCCGTGTCCTGACTAAATACTTGTCACTTACCAAACATTTTCGCGTAGTTTTGGATCATCCAAAACTGGTCTTCGAAAACATACATCTGGCGATAATTTTTCGTACCCAGGCCAGTCAACGAAGCACGGAGTATTACTCAGTGCGTATCCTACAAAAGTTCCAGCGTCCCGCTATACTTTTTTAAGATTGCAAACGCGATCACCCAAATTTAGAAACTGAAGATCGTGACTGAAAAGACGCATATGTATGCAGACTCTTTGGTTTAGACATGTGATGAAGCTAAACTGTTGCGTGACCGAACATGACCGAGCATGGTTACATATTTTTAAAACCAAGTTTCGCCATCTATTTCCGTGGGAGAAAAGTTTTAATATTTTGATCCGCTACGCTGTGGCGGTTCCCTACATATAAGGATGGGGATTACTCCTTTCTCGCGCTACACTACTTATAGTTTTGTTTGATCAGTAATTATTGTGTCTTCAGTAATATTCAATTTGATTACATCAGCGTCATATTATAACGAAGTTTTGCTTCAACATGATAGATATGCCCTCCCAAGCATGTGCCCATTGTGGAAGAAGGGACCTATTATTACGACATGGTAATTTGCACAGGCGTTTGGAAAAATTCGGGTACAACAGCAAACGTGACAATCAGTATCAAAGGTGACTTAGATGAGCACAATCACATTCCACTGCGTAGGAAAGACGAGTCAAGTGATCTGTTTGCACGAGGAAGTATAAACGGATTTGTTTTGATCACTGATGAATCATTGGGAACGTTGAAAGAAATAACCTTAGAACATGACAACTCAGGGTGTGGCCCTTCTTGGTTTGTGGAAGCAGTGACAATCAGAGACAGACAAAAAGAAGAACAGTGGACCTTCCCAGTAAACAGATGGCTTGCGGTAGAAAAAGGTGATGGTTTAACAGAAGCTAGCGTAAAGCATGGAAATTTGGGTTCCTTCTCAGATCAAGTTCGAAGCCGTTTCGGAAGAAAAATTGCAGACAGTCACTTGTGGATGTCTGTCTTTGGCAAGGCCTGTATCAGCTCGTTTACTCGTGTGCAAAGAGCTACATGCTGCCTTTCAGTTCTATTCAGCGTCATGATTGCTAATGCTATGTTCTATAACATTGGTGGGGAATCAGAGGGTACTATTTACATTGGACCGTTCAAAGTTTCGTTGAGACAGATTGTGGTTGGTGTGCAAAGTGGACTGATAGTTGCACCTGTAAATATAGTCATTGTTTTGCTCTTTAAATCAAGCAAGCCGAGGAATACAAAAGCAGACAAATGTAGGGAAGTGGATCACCTCCGACAACTCGTCGACAGAGTAAAAGACGATGGTTGCATGTTGCCTCACTATTGCGTATACCTAGCATGGTTTCTTTGTTTTGCTACAACTCTTTCTGCAGCAACCTTCACTTTATTTTACAGCTTAATGTGGGGCAAAGAAGTCGCAGAGCAATGGCTCTCCTCTATTTTGATTTCAAATGGTCAGGACATCTTCGTTGTACAGCCGACAAAGGTCATGTTGGCGGTGGTAATGGTGTCATTGCTTGTGACGAAAACCAAGGACGACAGAGAAAATTCTGAAACAGAGAATGAAAAAGATGTTAACTTGAATGACATAGATCTATTTTTTGATGATCCAAAACAGCGTTTTAAACACGCAAGGTTAGGAGTCATGCGTGATCGAGCCAAAAAAGAACTTAAGTTGGCAAGCACGATGAAAGAAATTGTTGTTCATTTGATATTTGTGTTTTTCTTGGCGATAGTGTGTTATGGAAACAAGAATAGTAATCGCTTTATGATGACTACCACTCTGATGAATCCTTTTGCAAAGTTTGAAACGGTAAGGCCTTATTAGTGAAGTCATATATTAGGGAGAAGGGGGAATAATTTTAGTGAATCTTTAAATTTTCAACTTTGGGTTTTAAACATAAACCCTGTTTTAATGTATAGATTGAACAAGAAGACAAGAGTATTCTATCAAGTTTAAAACACAAGACGAAACGTTGTGCCTTCGAAGCTGTAAAACTTAAACAGGGAGTTTATAGATCGGATTCAAAGTCTTCTTTCATTAGAAAGTCCCAATTTAATTTTTAAACGCTGAAAAATTATCCGTATTTGCTCATATTGATAGACAGTGATTATCAATGATGTGGTATTTTCTTTGTGAGTTACTGGTGAGATTTTTGAAATGTAGTAATGCATTAAATTTTTTAGTTTATGTTTGCTCCTCCGCATCCGGTAGTTTTAGTTCCGGTCTAAAATTTCACGTTGCCATGCATGTTTTTTGATTGGCAGTGATATAGTAACGCTGGAGAGAGGTGTTACATGTTTCTCCGGGGGTCGCGTTTACAGGACGTTTCCTGACTTTTGTCGCCGCGTGAACCAAGCGTTGGCGTTCTCTCTGTCGTATTTTCGAGACAGTCCTTTCAGAACCATCGCATTTCATTGGACTACCGTCAATTCCATACCTTTTGGACCAGCATTATGTGTCGGTTTTATAGAGATGTCAGTCATATAGAGGTGTCCGATGAATGTTTGACTGTATAAACAGCGGCACTATTATTATTTCAGGTAACTGGAAGGTACAAACTATGGGGTTGGATGGGACAAGAGTTCCTCCCAAATATTTACAACCATCCGTGGTACAATGGACGCCTAGAGAAAGATGTGTATGTTGAAAACAAGGTGTCCTTATTGGTCGGTATGCCATGGATGAGGCAACTTAGAGTAAAAAAGAGTAAGCTTTATAATTTAGAATTTGCGCAAAACCTAATTTTAAAGCGACAAGAAAAAAAAAAAGTCTGTTTCTTACGCCTTATAATAGTTAGTTTAGCAAACTGGTTATAACAGGCGGCAAACAAGAAAAATGCATAATCGGAATAAATAACTGCGACTTTCTTATCAAAGTGATAGGGATGCTGTTGAAGACGTTGTGTACCTTTAAGTCTGAGTAAAAATATAGCAAAGGAGTCTGGCGGGTTTCATAACTATTCCACTCTATTAACTGTGTGCCATATAAAACACCAAATTTACAAGGGCCTTTCTCAAAATAGAAGATAACGAGCTGTTTCACTTCTGATTTTTATGCCGCTCCTTTACAAATTGCTTTTTCTTATTCGGTTATCCTTGAAATGATTAATACGTCTGCAAGACTAAGAAAACAGCCGACATTTGGCGACGTTACCACTGGTTTGCCCGCCGAATGACTTCTGAGAAACGAGCGCAGAAATTCCATACTAATGACGCGTCACTACCCAGATCTGGGTAGTGCTTCTAATTGGTCGTGCCGCGTGGGAAATTTGATTCAACAAATCAGAAGCACTACCCAGATCTGGGTGGTGACGCGTCATCAGTATGGAATTTCTGCGCTCGTTTCTCAGACGTCATTTCGCGAGGAAACCAGTGGTAGCTTCGCCAAATGTCGGCTGTTTTCTCAGGCTTAGAAATAGATCGTCTTCACTCACGTGGCCAGCATTTATGCAAATTTATTGGAACAAAAGAAAGCGTTCTCATAATTAAAGAGTTTAAGTCCTACAGGATTAGTTTTGGACACCAACATGGCCGCCGTTTCATTGTTTTGGGACACCAATATGGCCGCCGTGACTTCATGTGAAAACACTCTGTAGATCGTTTTTACTCACGTGCAAATTTCTTAGAGCAAAAAAAGTTTTTACTTAAGAAAAGGATTCAATCCCCACATAGGATCTTTTTCGATACACAAAGGTTGCATTCCTTTTAATCAATCGAAATCTAGATTTTGCGATCCAAAATTTGATTTTCCGTTCCATTCACTAAAACGTTCCACTAAACCAATCCAAGATTGGAATCTGAACGATCCACCTCCGCACTTGGATCGTTCAGATTGGTGTCTCAATCTGGTTTTAGATCTTTATTCCATTTAAGGAAACTGCTTTTCGATTGCAAGATCGTACTCGTTCATCGATACACACGGCGGGTCAAGGTTAGTGCGGGCAAAAGTTATTTACATCCCTTCTTTGTTCTATGTCGCTAAAGGATTGTGGTATATTAAACTCAAGTTCCCCTGTAGCTTTAAATCCACAGCGAAGCTAAAACCTCAATGTAAGACTATAGTGTCCAATGTGTGTGCGTGTGTGTGTGTGTGTGTGTGTTTATAACGCGCTTCTCAGGGCTTGAGAATTGGTAATTGTCTTCTGAATTTTGTTGGACCAAATTCCAGATAATTTTAAGTTGACGAGTCCCAGTATGAACCACCACTAGTTAAAGAGCAATTTTTCTTTCCATTTCTCTACGAGAAGACACTTCATTTAGCGGAAAAAATAAAGGAAAAACGATGTGTTGAAATTGAGAAGAAGATCAGAGCATCAGGCAGCTACTGTCTTATTTCAAATTTTCAAATTTTTGTTCCGGCTAGCAGGAATATCCAAACAATCTGGATTGTCTAAATGCGAAAAAAAATTTGGCTAAAAGGAATGTAACCAAAGTAACATGACCGCCATTTCGTTGTTTTGTACACAAATATGGTCGCCGTGTCGTCACGTGAAAACGGTCTATTCCGTTGTCTTAGGCCAGTCAACTGTAATGCTGCTTGCTAAAAAATGATAGAAAAACTGTTTGTTATATATTTCAATTTTAGGTTGTTGCAAATCACTAGCTGAGCTTTTCCCAGACTGCCTCTACGATTATTCAAGTGAAGGTGAGGACACCACAACACTGAGTCTTCCCGGTTGGAAACAACTCCCTTACAATACTTCATGGCCAAAGGCACTTCAACTGTGTCCCAAGCCTTGGCGTTATCGCACAAGTGAAGAACTAGACAATGGCCGGATAACGGGGACTTACAATACATATGAAGGAGGTGGCTATGTCGCTGTCTTGGGATACGACGTTGAAACTGGCCGAGGTGTCCTTGGCGAAACATTTGGTCATGGATGGGTTGATCGCCAGACGCGAGCAGTGATATTAGAGTTCGCAGTTTTCAACGTTAATACAAACCTTCTCAGCATAGCCACGTACTTTTACGAGGTTCTTTCCACTGGCGCTGCTTACACAACAAGGACGGTTGAAACGCTCGACTTACAAAGCACTGAATCAGGAACCCAAATGTTCTACCTAATCTGTCAGTTGCTTTTCATGGCCATGGTGTGCTATTACCTCATCATGATGTTTTACCACTTCCACCGTAGCCGCCTTAGCTTTTTTAAGTCAGTATGGAACGTGGTCGATCTTTTAATGATCATATTCTCAGCACTGGCGGTAGTGTTCTACGTGATCCGATCGAAAACTCTTCTAAAAAGCATCAAATCTATTCAAAACAATCCATATGATATCGTACATTTTCACTCCTCTTTGGCTTGGGCTAGTTGGGAAAATGTTGCGAATGCCTGTGCTATTTTTATGGTAACAGTTAAACTTTTAAATCTGATTCGATTTAATCCATATGTAATCTACTTGTTTTCATCCTTCCGTCAGTCGGTAGGCTATCAGCTGTCGTACGTTTTTATCTTCCTGATATTGTTTAATGGGTTTGTTATATCAGGAAGACAATTTTTTGGTCACACTGTCCTTGAATACTCTAGTTATTTGCAAGCAGTGATTTCTCAGTTTGAATTCCTTCTGGGAAAAGCTGTCCCACTTGATGATTTAAGACGTGAACACCCAATTCTTGGGCCCCTATTCGCTTACATATACATGACAGTAATGACAATTGTCCTTATGAATATGTTAGTTTCGGTTCTTAACGAGTCCTACATCGACGCTAAAACATACGTAGAGGAAAGTGCTGAGGAACTTGAAATAGCGCACTTTATTGCGGAAAGATTTGAAGAAATGTTAAGGGGCAACAAGAAGCGACCCGAATTCAAGCTATATTGCGATGAAGCAACATATTTCAACATGTGCCAATCAGAGGCGGAGCCTAACTGTTTAAACTCTAAAAGTATAATTAAGTGTACAGAAGACAGACTTGAAATGGTTGAGAAACGACTCTCCGCTCTTACTGGAAGTGCAGAAAGGATGACTGATGATAATGAACTGGAGGAAACTGAGTTTCTCAACCTTCTTCAGTTAGTGGCCAAACATGATGACTAGAATGAAGCTAGCAGCATTTTAGGTCTCTTGTTTTAATGTTCCCTACTATCATGAAGTTGTCTTACCAGAGCTAAAAATTCTGTTATTCTTGATTCATGAAACTACTTTTTAACTACGAAAAACAAAAAAAAGGAAAATATCCAGAGGATAAAAATGGTACCTGATCGACCCTCGTTTGTATAAACTGGAAAGAACTACAGTTATTCACTAGCTACCTAGGGGACGGCAGAGCATTTTTCTAAGTTGGGGTGGGCAAGGCGAAGGGGGAGGGGGAGGGGGCGCTTACCATCGCTTGGAAACGGGAGCCTTAGGAGACTCTCCTCCTAGTAATTCTTATTTTCTTTTTTCAGAAAAGGCGCAAAAGGCACCCCCTGGCCCCGTCGTCGTTTTACCTCTTTCGTTTTATAATTAATTTGTCTATTTTATTATCACAAACGTATATATCACCCCTTTTATACTTGGTACTATTCTAGCTTACACAATGTAAATCATTCTATTATGTACTTTGGAAAGAGGCTCTATACAATGCTAGATATTTGCATTGAATCAGATTAAATACCAAATGAACACCTGGAGTCTGAGAACCAGCCTTCAGGGCCGGGAAATCGAGTGAACTGAAACGCTACCTGCCTTCTTGCTCGTTATTTAGTTTCTTCACCCAATCCGGTGGGTAATCAGTGGCGGATCCAGGGGAAGGGCCCGAGTTCCCCTTTATTTCTAGACCAAACTGAGGCCCAAAGGGCCGAAAAATTTTGTTTGGTGACCGGGCCCTCCCCTTATATCGAGGTCTGGATACGGCACTGGGTAATTGTAAAAGACAGAATGAGGATGCAGAGTAGCATGACTGACATGATTGAGGCATGGCCTAATTATATAGAAAATGACACAAAGAAATCAACGGTGAAGCGCACCACTTCTGAAAAACAAGAATGCATGTTTCTCGTTTCCCCGCGAATCTTAGACGAATATTCCCTTGTTTCAAAAAGGAAAGGTAAGGAAACGCGTAGTCGGTTTCAGTTAAACAAAAGAGGTCTACTAAAGATTACTAGGAAATAGGCCATTTGCACGATGAGGTCTTTTTACTGCTAAGACCAGAATTCATTCCGTTTGTCTTTTACATTGAAATTTGGCAGCCCCTCTGAAGGCTAAATAAAAAAAGTCCAAATTTTCCTTCGCCACTTTTACATTTCCCAGAAATGCATTTTATTTGCCCCCAGCCCCCACCCCCAAATTTTGCATAAGCATTGTCTTCACTTTCTCTTGGGACGGCTGTAATGCCCAGGAGAAATGAAAAACAACGGTTATGCAAATTTAGGGGAGCAAAGGAGGAGGAGGAGGAGTTGTAGTAGTGGACCTGGTAGTGGTATTGGTAGTGGTAGTGGTGGTGGTGGTGGTAGTAGTAGTAATAGTAAAAATGATGCCTCCGTGCAAATGGCGTATTCATTGTTATTCTAGACATCCAGGAAACATTGCTTGCATATTTTAACGCACTTAAGGGACTGGAAGAAAAGGTCCAAATAAAGAGTTTTTCAAGAAAATAAATTGCACTAGATTACCGCGTCCAAAGATCGAAACACAAAGAGTCTGGAACCTATTCGGCTGGAAGCTAAAACATTAGATCTCACGAATGCATATAATTGGTTATTGTACTGGCAAGAGATTGTAAAAATTTCTTCTTGAATACTGTTAAAACCCTCTTTCCATTTCAATTTCAATAGTATTGTGACAAGAAAACGATCCTTTATTTCAAAAAGTGCGTTGCCTGCGTGCAGAAGTCTTCTATTTTCTTTGTTGCACGCGGAAAAGGAAATAGGAGACATCTGCACGCAGGCAAAAAGTGAGCAGACTGAATTTCATTTTGTTTAACACAATAAGAGTAGAAAAGTAAAGCCACCGAGAAAGTGGGTGAAATATTTTGCTTGAAATGAGCGATTGTGTTGAACACATGTTTTCTTCACATGTTAACTCAAAAAATTAAAACAGATGCCGGTTGGACGGTGAAACGCGTTACGATAACAATGATTATTATTTTCACATTAATGAATTGTACTAGTACAATGTAAATATACATTAATGACGGTGCAAATTAGGAATGTGTGGAACTAAGAACAAAATTTACACGCTTTCTCATTCAATGTATGACATTATGTAATTCATTCTGGATTTAGGAAAGGAAAAGCAGTGAAAAATATATTGTTCTTTTTATTCAGACTCAGATATTCATCCCGTGCCACTCGCGAGAAATCTTGGTTGTTGGTTTGATTCTAGGCTGTCCATGGCATCATACACCACAAAACTCTCCTGTGCCTCTTCATTTACTATATTTATAATATTCGTCGAATCAGAAAGTATCTTTCATGGCAGTCAACTGAGATACTTGTCCATGCATTCATAACAAGTCACCTTGACTATTGCAATGGTCTTTTATATGGACTACCAGACTGCTTGTTGAATAAACTGCAACGAGTACAGAACGCTTGCGCCAGACTGATTTTTAGAGAACAAAAATTCTGTCATGTAACGCCTCTTATTTATGAATTACACTGGTTACCGATTAAATATAGAATCGAGTTTAAAATACTTTTAATTACTTTTACCATTCTTAATTTTTTGGCGCCTACTTATTTATTGTCTCTCATTTGTCTTAGGCTCCCATCTAAATATAATCTAAGGAATTCTAGTGATAACCTTTTACTTAGTTATCCGCGTTTTAAATCTAAAGCTATACTAGGTTATCGTTCTTTTACCTGTGCTGCACCGAAACTGTGGAATGCGTTACCATTTGACATAAGAAGGGCCAGCACAATTAGTATTAAAAACTCACCTTTTCCGTCATGCATTGTTATCATAGTTGTTTTTATTGTTGTGAGTTTACTTTTAATTGTAATTTTAGCCTTTTAAATCATTGCAAGTTTACTCTTAATTGTAATTTTTGCTTTTTAGCCTTTTTATTTCGTTGTTAATCTTGTCATGCGCATTTCAGCATTTTATGGAATTTGCGCATTATAAATGTTTTATTATTATTATTATTGTTCTGCGCCTCGGGTATGTTCTTGGCATCTTCACATTAATGAATTGTACTAGTACAACGTAAATATACATTAATGACGGTGCACATTAGGAATGTGTGGAACCAAGAGAGAATGAGCTAAGAGAGCAAATCCCCCATACATGACCCTCTTCCCATAAAAATTTTGCTCAATCTATTCTTGGTTCTGTGTCATACTGCGTGGTTATTTTAAGGACGCCACCTTATTGGTCGGTTAGAGTGGCGTCATGGAAACAACAGACAAAAATAACCTACGCAGCACGCGCGCGAACTTTAAATAGATTGAAAAAAATTATCATGGGGCACAGGGATTCGCTCTCTTAGCTCATTCTCTCTTGGTGGAACTGAGAACAAAATTTACATGCTTTCTGATTCAATGTAGGACATTATGTAATTCATTCTGGATTTAGGAAAGGAAAAGCAGTGAAAAATAAATTGTTCTTCTCTGAGCCTCGAGTATGTTCTTGGCATGTTCTAAACACTTTTTAGTGCCCGAAGTGACAAACATCAATTTTCTCCTAACATAGTAATATGCAATCAAAAGAAAAGGCTATGAAAATTGATAAAATGAGCAGCAAAGAAAAATACTCGGATCGTTTTTCAAATTCTCTCAACTAATTCAGTAAGGAACTGTTTTGAGATCAGTTTGGAGAATTTGTATGCAGATGTTGGGGCTTAAAAGGTTAATGTTTTGGCAAATTTCAGATTGGACTTTCTTATATAAAAAAGCTCTTATATAAAAAGGTGTAAACGTAAATATAGGCTCAGACGCAGCGAATTTTCAAATTTTTGACTATTCAACTGGAGAAAGAAGGATCATGACTCTACCAGCAGGGACTCGGTAACACGGTAATAGTACCGTCCCTTCAGTAGGGAGTGCTTTTTTGTCGAACGGACGCGGTCACTAAGCTTGAATATTTTTGAAACCTCCTATGCCCTGTTCATTTTGGAGTGATAACGTCAAGTATATGCTGATGAATGAACGATCATCGTGCAATTGTGATGGGTTTTAAACGCCAGAGAGCAAGATCCAGGAGCACACGTTAACTGTGATTTAGCTGATTGCAATTTCGAGCGGATCCGTCCATTATTCGGGGATTTATTGAGCTTCGCACGAAGATGGTCCGTTGGATCTTTATTATATTAGTCAGCCTTTATTTCTTATTTAGTGGATATTTAATACCTTCGCTTGCAAACCTGGACACAATGTCAATTAAGTCGGCCAGAATTGACAAGGAGACATTCTGCTAAAGGTATGTGTGCTTTGCTCTATGATATTCGATTATATGGCTCCGTTTTGTCCATGGAATCATGTTTACAGTAGGTTGTAGCTGCTCATAAGAGCCTCGAATTCGATAAGAAACAGGCAATTTCATTACAAAATAAACTAGCGAAAATAAATATACCACGATAAAATGATAAAGTAATATTTATTTGGATCTATTATAAATATTTGGATTCCTCTTAAATCTAATATGGTCGATTCTTGCTCCGATCTTCTTTCGTCGATCTTTTATTGTTGTCATACGATACGTCTGGGTTGCCTGTGGTAATTACAAGCATCAGTTAAAGCTTTCCAATCCTTAGTGACCGATATAAATACCATAAATTAGTTTTATTAGTTACGGTTTAATGCGGACAAGTGTGAATCTATGCGCATAAGGCCTGTTTCAAACGTCGTGCTACTGCCGTGCTAAGCTGGCTCGACTGTAGCACGACACTAGCATGACTTGGTTTCAGACGTCGAATTTAATTCGGTCGAATAGAACGGCTGTTGCCGAAAACAAAACACAAAAATAAAGAAACGGTTTAGGAAACTTTTGTATGTATTCTAATGTATTTATAATTTATGAATAGAGTTCGGCACGGCAGTAGCGCGACGTTTGAAACCAAGTCGAGCAACTGCCGTGCTAAAGTCGAATTTAATTCGATCAATTTAGTTCGGCACGGCAGTAGCACGACGTTTGAAACGGGCCTAACTCATACACGCGATAAGTCTATTACGCAATATATGTGAGATAAGCCTTTGAAAGACGTGAAGAGCTTCAAAGACTTAGGCGTTACGATATCAAAGGATCTCTCAGGGGATAATCATATTAGCATAGCTGTGAACAAAGCTAACAATCTATTGGGTTTAATCAAACGTTCTGTTGGCACCACCAACGTAATTGTTTTCTCCACACTGCATTTATCTCTGATACGACCAATTCTTGAATACGCCGTACCCGTTTGGTGCCCTTACCTCTTCAAGAACATCCGCGCCTTGGAGAGTATACAAAGAAGGGCATCTAGATTAGCATTTAACCAACACAAAGGAGAATTGCATTATGTCGATCGTTGTAAATTGTTGAAATGGCCGTCGCTATCTGTTTTTCCTGTAAATATGTTTTTTTACCTCTTGAATAAAGTTAGTATGTATGTAGTATGTATGTATTTATGTATACACACAATAGGCATTAAGCAGTCTCATTGGTTTGTCATCTCTGAATATCGAGCAATTTGTGAATAATTTTTGATCCTGAGAAAATGTGGAAAAAATGTCCTTTTTTGTCGTAAGCCGATAGTCGTTAATACAATGCTGATAACCATACTTTCCGGGACAGATCAAGGAGCAACCTCTCTGATTTGCAGTGAAAACACGCGTTTATGTGAGAAAAAGGTTGTCTCCTTTGCCCAAGCCAAAAGCTGACAATAACTTTCGGGCATGTTCTGATTGTCTCAATCGACCCGGCTGAGCGAGCCAAAGTGTTAGCGTGGAGAAACGTTGACCCGAGGAGGGTGACAAGCCCCAGCTTGGTGGGTCACCCTTCTAGCCGAGCCAGCGTTTTATTTCTCATTCCTCTTTTTGTTTCCCTGAAAATGAAAATGGGTTTTGTTGCTTCATTATCTCGAAGGCATGCTTCGCTTTATTTGAAATGCCGACATGTTTTGAAGCCATGCACGAAGCATTTTTAATTAATAGTATCAATGAAAATTGATTTGGAAGAATAGTGAATGAGTTTTAAAGAAAAAAATCGGGAGGTTCTCAAGAAGCAACAGGACAAGAATGAGTTAGGGCTATTTTGTAAAGAACCATACTGATGAGTAAGGAGAAAGCTTTTTTTAAGCATAGAGAGTCCAAATCAGTTTACAGCAGGCTGTCAAGTTACGTCATTATCTTGGGAAAGTCCATAGACTTTCAAATTCGTTTAAGAGAAATCCATTGTGTTGTTAATTCGCAAAGGAATAGACTAATAGAAGCTCATATTAGCTTATGCAGGGTGGTTTTTCTCAAGCCAACGTGATCTTCTTTCGAAAACGTGAGTTATCTTTGATGGTTGAAATTACGACAGTTCTGGATTTTCAACAAGCTCGGCCAGGCCGTTGAGTGGGTATTATAAACCACTGCTTGAATTTTTCGAAATTAATCTACTTGCATGCGGTGAACTTGGGTGTAAGGGCCACCCAGAGGCTATTTCAAAGAATTTAAATAAGCTTTTTAACTTTTAATCATACAACCCTAGACACGTTTATGTTAACGGATAACATTAGGGAATAACAATACTTCAGAAAAGAAACACAAACTGTTTTCCGTGTTTTCTAGAAACTCAGTATTGAGGGTTATTTACACTAATGGATATCGGGGGATATCACCGTTGGAGTATTTTTCATCGGGAACCACTGACGAAAAATCTCAAGTCTTCACAGTCAGCCAAGGTAAGTAGAATTCAAAGTAAATAAAATCCAAGCAAGAAGAAATAAAACTGAAAACCTTCAAATTGAAAATTTTTAAGGGTTATCGAAATAGTGCAATCTGAGACTAATTTGCAAAGAAGGTTTGATTCCATTTTTTTTCAACTTTTGGTACTTGATGTTTTGAATTTTATAATACATACACGATAAAAAGGAGGCCCCTGTGTTTTACTCGTTAACTCAGTTTATCAACCGTTCAATATTACCTCCGTTCAAAGAATTTCTTAATTAGTACAACTGTGTTTTTATAATAAACGTTTTAAGAAATGAGTTATTCGTAAAAGATACATTTGTAGCTTGAAATCTCGTTTCTGTTGTTCACTGAACCTGTTTTATCATGTCATGTGCTATTATTGCCTCGAAGCATATTTAAAATAGCAGCATCTTTGCCAGGCGATTAAATAATCACCTTTTCACTGCTTTTTTTTTGAAGTTCATATCTTTGTAAAAATCCCGCAACCAATAATAGAGTGTGGATGACATAAGGCTTACTGCTATGTAATAAAGATTTTCTACCTAAGAGCAAAGACACCTTCTAATATGTTTTTTTATTCAAACCAAGAAAAATAATATATTATCAGTCAGGACGCCAGTTTTTCAAAATGGGAATATATCTACCGGATAAATTACTATCCAGTGGATAACCGATTGCGATATCTAGTGAATCAAGATATTTATCGAGCGGGTAGTGTTAAGTCGACCAGCGGACCTTTTAAATAACTGAAGCTAGAAAGCTCAATTCATGTCATGCAGCTCTAGAGTAACTTAAAATTAACTACAATTTGCTTTCAGTACAAGAAGGGTCGACCTATTAATTCTGACCTATAAAAAACAACGTTGCTGTTACCTTAGTTGGTCAATAGGAATAACGATTCAATTTTTTTTGTTCTACTACAGGTTTTTTTATATTCTAGGGCATGATGAATCATGAATGAGTAACTCCTCCATGGTAAGAAGGGTAAAGTGATAAAAAAGGGTATGATAATTTACTTTAATTCCTTTCGGTTCTTAGTAAAATACATTGCAGTTAGAATAACATTCCGGGCAAACGCCAAACGTCAATTTGTACTACGTGACCAAGTTTTACCGTCATCCATATAGATTATTATTCATTGTACCGAAACAAAAAGTAGTTGAGGTTTGACGCCAGTCTCATTTAAAAGAATCATGCTGGACAGTTTTACCTCCTTATTACCTATATTTGAGAACGTTGCAAATTGAATTTGACCTTTTCCGTTTTTCCATGAACGGGATTCTAAATCTTTCAAACAACTCTTATGTCCACGTGAAACTGAGGTGTGATTTAGAACTTTCTACTGTGATAAACATAAAAACACTCTCTGGCCGTCCTCGAGGCGTCCGATGAAGTGGGGGGGGGACAGGGGGGCGGGAGCCCGGGAGAACAGGGGGCGGGAGGGGTACGGGAGACGGGAGAAGAAAGGGCGGGAAGCGGGAGAGAAATTCAAAAAGGCAGTCAAAGAAACGAACCTAACAACGTTTCTTGACTTCCATTTTACGTTTTCCGAGGCTTAAAGCAAAATTTTATACACGAGAAAAGTCAAAAAACGAAAATCCGTGCTCGGGATAAACGGCATTACTTCCTGTGAAATTGGAATCCTTTCCAAGTCGCTTACATCATAGGACATGAATGAGATTGCATGACATATGTACATGTGTGTCGACTGTGTCAGTCGTGTCAGTGTCTCGTCTGTCTTGCTAGATGTCGAAATTCTCCGTAAGGACGACAAAGCGAGTCAGGTCAAATGTCGTCAAAGATGATCGGTCTTAGCATTTTTCGGTTTGGTGGGGAAAAATCCGTCCATGGAAGACCTTTCTGGTAGCTCGCTCCTTACGACTGTAGTTCACAAACACTGTAATGTTCCCTGCTAGCAGAGGTTTCTCACGACGAGGCAAAAATGAGAGAATGGAGAGAGACCTCTGCCGGCTTCCCACGCGTTTTCTATCACGCATGCCCTCGCGTTTCCTTAACAACCAGTGACGTTTTTGTCATGTGCGACACAACCCATAGAACCGGTTTGCGCGCGAAAAGGAAAAAAAGGAAAGCTGAAAGTCTGGAAAAGACGGTAAATGCCTTTTTTTGGATTACAATTCAAAATAAGAGGGCAAATCACTTGAAGTTACCCTTGTATCGGCGGTCGAAACAGAAATACTGAACCTTAACAGAACTAAACCTCTTGCGTGGAATAGATTCATTGACGATATTTTCTAGTTGTGGATAACTGAGAGGAACTCAGGTGTATTAAGGAGTGGGTCAATTAAGGCATGTGTGAAAACGAAGGGGGGGGGGGGGGTGGTCTATCTTCTACAGTATTCAAGATAATGAAACGAAACGTTGTCAAGGTCTTACACTCGACAAGATGAATCAAGTTGACAAGAAGTTGTCACCAATTAGTCACGTGATCCTAAATGATATCAAGTTTCCTTATTTTCCTTTAGGTTAAGCACACACTAACTTAACACAAAGTGATATGCGAAATGATGCTTGAATGGTTTCATGTGCACCAAATTCTACACGAAACCAATTGGAATGGATGTCCAGGTCACGTGACCAAGAAAATGTGACATTGTTTTGTCACGCAATAGCCGTTAAAAGTTGATGTCACCTAGATGGACTTCGATTCCAGTTACATTTGAGAAGAGGCCCTACATACTAAAAACAATAATGCAAAAAAAATTCTGTAAAGTTAATTTTTCCTAGTGTGCAGAAGCCCTAAAAGAACAAACCGGAAGTTAAGCCGTAAGTGGTCACGTGATAGGTTACTATGGAAACACTTTTGTGAATAAAGCTCCCTTGACAAGTTTTAAGTCGTGGCCTAGTTTCATGTTGATTGGACGTTTACCTTCGGATATAGACCACCCCCCGTATTTTCTTTACAGAATAACGTGTGACCCTCTCCTTAACTTACCTGAGAAGGAGATTGCTGAATTCATTACGTACTCTTCCAAACAGGCATCACTCTACAATTAAATTAAACTTACGGCTGAAATATTTGATAAAGAGATTAACGTTCTGGATACAACTGTTTACAAAAGCAAGAGATTTCACATCCAAGGAATCCTTGAAATCCTCGGGCGAAGCCCTTAGACTTCTGAGAACTAACTCCTCAGCTAAATCTTTCTATGAGAACATCTACAACCTCAAAAAACGCTTTCGCGCTAGAGGTTACCCTCACAAAAAAAATCCTCTGAGGTTAAATTTACTGAACGGAATTCGGCTATACAAAAGAACAACGAAGTGCAAAAGAAAATTCTACCTTTCGTTACCACGTACCACCCTGCTTTGCCAAACCATAAAAAAAAAACTTCTTAATGAGCAAATGGCATTTAGTTCAAAAGTAACCACTACTGACAAAAATATACAACTAGCGTCTCATCATTTCCTACAAGAGAGCAAAATCTCTGGGAGACATTCTCGGTTATGAGTCATGGTTGGCCTGTCAACACCTTCCATTGTGGGCTCAATAATTGTCATCGTTCAGTCTAACAGGGCACGCGCATTACACATTAAACGAAAACGGTTTTGAAACCGGTAAGTTTCCAGCAGAAATCTGGTCGGCGGCTTCATCAAACAACGCTTCGGAAGCCGGCAGAGGCCTCTCTCTCCTTTCTCTCATTTTTGCCTCGTCGTGAGAGACCTCTACTAGCAGGGAAACTGTAATGAAGATTTTGCCGCGCGGTGTAAACTTGTGTCGAAGGAATGCCGCTTCAATGATCGCGCTGGAAAGTGCGGAGTGGTTCGATTTACAACACAATTTTTTTATTTTGGACAAGGCCAAAGCACTCCCTATTAGAATCTGAATAGGTAGTCAAACAGCGTGATTTACGTGATAACGGGAGAAACACAATAAAGGGCGGGAGTCGGGAGACAAAGGGACAAAAACGTACGGGAGGCGGGAGAACGGGGTACGGGAAGCGGGAGATTGTGACCCCCCTGTCCCCCCCCCCCCGATGAAAAGCTTTAAAATGAAAGCCTTTAATGTCTCTAAATTCTTGTCTTTGTCGTGTCTTTCTCCACAGACAGCTATGTATTGGCAGTTTCTCTGCACGTTGCTGGCTTTGATAAACGCTTGGCAGGTGTGTGGGAGGGGTAAGTTCAAGCTCATCTAATTTCATATTTTAAGCGATAAAAACACTTGAAAACCGGTAATAAGTGGAAAAAACACCGGCACCTTAGGTTATGCGCAATCGCGCTTGGGGCACCGGGACATTCCTTGGCGGGATACCCTGGTTTACCGGAACATTCATCGCCGGGATACCCTGGGTACCCTGGTTCCCTCCATTTTATCCTTGGTCTTCCTTGTTTTGTGCGAAATGTGGCAATGTTGACAACCCTATGAACGGAAACCGGAAGTCAATTTATTCATTTTGAAATTATAGGTCAACACTATGCTACAACCTTAAGATGATGTCTCCACAGCGCTTAACACTCAACGTTCCCTGATTTTCTGCGCTTTAAATTCTAACTTTAATTAAAATATAACTGTTTTAACTGTAGCACTAAGTTATATCATAAATTTGTAATCGAAAGAGTGAACAAATGGGGTGGTTGAACTTGTATTGTTTAACTACTCTCTCTCGATCTTATTGCTTTTCTTAACGGAGAGAAAATCTTTATTGCGTTTATCTTGCAGATCCATGTACCGATTACACAGAACTGAGCGAACCAGATAGGTACATCGGTTACGAAAATGTGGACGGTAATGTAACTGGTGACTCGGGCATCGGAAATCATTGGTATCGGTTCATTGGTCTAGCTGGGACATCTGTGTCAGAAAACTGTCCTCCAACTCATCGCTGCAGAGCCAACGCGCCTGGCTGGTTAGAGGGCGGCCATCCCAAAGTCGAACAGGGAGAGGTGACAAGGAAAGTGTGCTTTACATGGAACGGAACATGTTGTAGTTCGAGTAGTGACATTCAAGTGTTAAACTGCGGAAAATTTTATGTGTATAAGTTGGTACCACCTGACTTCAACCAGTCGAGGTACTGCGGGGACCACGGTAAGTGAACTTCACTAATCTAGGACATTCTTGGATTCTGGATTCCAGGTACTGGATTCCGGATTGTTTGTCAGTGGAACTTGAATTCCAAATTTTAACTTCTAGCGGGATTCTGGTCTCATTAAGCTTTACTCCGGATTCCAAAGCCCAGGATTCCGGATTCCACAAGCAAAAATTTTCCGGATTCCGGAAACTGTGGTAGGTTTGGTTGTTAGGGCTGGTTGGGCTTTGAAGTTGGAGTTTTCGTAGCGATGTCTGTAGAATATCACTGTAGTACATACTCCTAAGTGTAACCGAGTTTATCTTACAGGATCTTGCAAAAAAAAATTGCTCATCAGTTTGATGGAGGGTCTAATGCGTTTTACAATTTATGACCTTTTAAAAATATATAGTCAGTCCAACATAAAAGACGACAAGAAGAAGTAGGTGAACGAACACTTGATTTATATCCTTAATAGAAAGACCTTTTTGCGACAAAATAAATACCATGTAAATAAAATTTCAACCAGAAGGCTGTGGTGCTTTAAGAATCAAGCTCACTTACCATGGTAACTAATGTAAATTCATTTTACATTGTATTATTTTTTTAGAATATTAGTGTATATTTTGAGAGTTTTTATTGTAGTTGTATTTTGTAAGTAAAGTTATTCTTGTTTGTAATATAGCTTTATTCATTTGTAATTATTTTTACACGACCCCACAAGCTTTGAGTTTTAAATTTTATCGTGATTAAATAAAGGATATGTATCTATGTATGTAGAACAATAATCAATAGTTATGTTACAATTGTTAATCTGTAAATATTTTGAAATTTTTTTTTTTTTTTTTTTTAAAAATCGCGGATTTATTTACACGGGATAACCTAGTTACAAGCTCGGGATAACTCAGGGTATCGCGGGTTACAATACTTCAAATTCCAGGGGGTATCCTAATCACTCGGGATGTCTAATTACTATTTACTCAAGATGTAAATATTTTGAAATACTGTGTTTTGGGGCCAATTTGATTTCGGAATTATTTCTCTAGTTTTTCCAGATGCTGATGAATGCGCAAACCATGCCCATGATTGTGGTAAAAATGCGGTCTGCTACAATACATATGGTTCATTCACATGTAGTTGTATTCAGGGATACAAAGGCAATGGGAGACAGTGCGATGGTACGAAAATGACTTTATTACCATTCTAATATATGTTTAGCTCCAAGGCCCGACTGCGTTCCATCCTTTTTACTCAAGAATATTACTGGAAGACATGACTGGTTGTTTAACATTTTTTTTATAGTCAGTTCATGAGATGCAACTAAATTGCCTAAACATTTTATTGTTTGTTTAGATGAGAATGAATGTGAAGCTGGGACGCACAGCTGTGATGCAAACGCTCATTGCAGCAACACGATTGGTTCCTTTACTTGTACCTGTGTAAAAGGATTTTCAGGAAATAGATTAGTGTGTTCTGGTAAGTTTTTATTAATTGATTTAGACTAACTAACTTGCGTTCCCGTATTTACTCGATTAAACGCCGCAACAAATCAGAATAATGCCGCGTTTATTCGAGGATTACCAGAAAACAGTCGGCGCAACTTGGTAATCTACACTGTCCATACACATTAAGATCCTGTCTCAGCAAAAACGAGACATTGCAACGTAAAACGTCTTCCTATTTTACATAATATTTACAAATTATCGCAATTGTATGTCAATGATGTGAGAAATGTGATTTTGAAATAAACGCGGTCCCCGAATGGGCCGCCCATGAATAAATACGGTAAGTCAATAACCTGAATAGACTGAATGTCATCAAATTCATCTCTGTTAAAAAAAAATGAGAAGAATTTCTTTTTATCCCTAGCTAGTCACCCTGAAAGGTAGGAAAATGTACTTTTTTGTCACCCAAGTCCATACGACGCTTACACAATACAATCCTAAGTAAATACAGTAATCGTATGAATAACCACCATCAATACAGCAGTGGTCTTTGGTTTTTCTTACTCCCCGCAGATGTCGATGAATGCGCAATGGCAACTCACAACTGCCATGAACTGGCTCTCTGTAACAACATCGTAGGCTCCTTCAACTGCAGTTGTCGCAATGGCTTCACTGGGGATGGTCTTGTTTGCAAACCCATAGGTGAGCGGTAAATGATAATGTAGTGCAAAAAAAGAAACCTTTACAGTGAATCTGTAGGTTTTTAACTCAACATAAGTGTATTTTTTACTCACAAAACCATCAGCAATCCATAATAATTGTTTCTTTTTCTGGTTGAATTTCTCCGATTTTGTGGTCCACCTACATGTTATATTTAAATTACTGCCAGTAAGAATGACCAGAAATACATTGTTATACCGTTTGAAATAATTCCTTAATGTAGTTTTTGATCTGATTATCAAATAAAGTGATACAGATGTTCTCACATCTATATCGCTTAGAAACTGCGCTGTACCTGTATTCCCGGGGGAATTCAAATTTTTGTAAAATAGAATGTTGAATTGCAAGAAAATTGTCTCAAGGTGTCAATTCGTTCTTAACAAACAGGTTAGAAATGTACAAATGTAGAAAGGTGTGAATTAAGAGGTACACTAGGAAGTGGACTAACTAATAATAATAATCTTTATTTATTATCTTTGGCGATAAGAATTACGGTAATATTACAATAAAAATTCAAAACACTACATATTATATATACATATCAAATTAAGTTAAGTTTAGTACCTCTAGGAATAAATGATTGTTTGTGCCTAACAGTGCGTGATACAGGTATTCTGAGGTGCGCTGGGTTAGTCTTACAAGATCTTAGATTATGGCCATGATCCACTGGCTTTTCTAAAAAACGTTTACAAGGATGTGCTTGTGATTCTACGATACGTTTAAATTCTTTCCTCGTCAAATTCTGACGCCAAGTGACTCAACAGTATCCCTAGGGAGACCAATGACATTTAGACATCTATTCTGCACTCTCTGTAGATCTTCTTCGAGGTAAATGGGCAGCCCTCCCGTGACAGGCGAGGCATATTCTAAAAAAGGTCTAATCTTAGTGATGTAAGTTGTAAGACCAATGTCCCTGGGGAGATGGGCTGTTCTACAGACCCTAAGATAGTGGATCTAACTAGCCTCACTAAAGTCATAATGTATGCGTTTTTAAACTTATTTTCTTTTTCTCACAGGAGACTTTACAGTAACCATCGTAGGTATTTCCAAGGACAAAAATAATGCCACCATTATCCAGCGATCATTAAAGAGTGTTCAGCAAGCGGTAATTGAAGGTTTCCCAGAAGATGTTCCGGTACTGGAAAGTTTTTTGCAATGGTATCTGGTGAGTGAAGCTGAATTAGCAGCTTCTGAGTCAGCAGAGGGAACTTTAGAAAGTCAAGGAAGCACCGAGTGGCAAATAGGCCGGAGGTCCATACCTGCAGGAATCTACCAAGTCAGGTTTACCGCCTCCTTTAAGGTCGGTGATTCAGAGGCTCCGACGACTATTCAGTCATTTAACTATGGTTTTATTGAAGTCATTCCTGGTCCTCTACGAGCAATCATCGACGGAGGAAGCAGTGTTCGCTGGGGATCAGCAGAAACTGTTACTGTGGATGGCTCACTAAGCTACGACGGAGACATTGGCCCTGGTAATCACACTGGCGTTGGTTTTGTTTGGTCCTGTAGAGAAAAAATTGAAGAGTACACTGTTAGCAATGATTGCTTTGGTGCGTTTGTTGACGAAGCAAAAACCGTCACCGTTCGTATTGATACTGGAAAACTTACCAGCGGGAAGACGTATGTGTTAAGATTAAACCTGTCCAAAGACGTGAGGAGTTCCTTTGCGGAGATGTCATTTGAGATAGCAGCTGGCGAGATACCTCAAGTGAAACTGAGGTAAATGTTACAATTATATATTAACCCTATGATTTTGACAAATAATGTGAGGATTTCGTTATGTATATTTTAATGTAACGTTAGCAGTTTTGGACAAATGTTCTGTAAAAGAAGCTTGTCATGTGTGTGAAATTCATTGACAATATGACGTGTGTAACTCACTCATTTCAAATTGATTTGTTTGCTTACAAATTAAATTATAAACATGAAAATTGTCCCTGGATGAAGGAAGTTTTTGTTGGCTGCGACAACTAGTGTTTATTGGAATTGATAACGAGACCGGAAAAAATGAGTCAAAACAATAAAAAAGAGTAACAACAACAACGACGACTACAAACCAATGGCTTTCTTTATTTGCTTTGAATATAGGTGTTTTGTTGATTGTGGAGCCATAATTTCGGCCTCCAGTAAGCTTCGATTGACTTCAGAATGCTCTAATGCACCGTGTAATGGCTCTGTTTATGAATGGCACTTACAAAAGTTGAATGATGCCAAGAACACGTGGGAGGAGACAACTATTTTGCCAAATATGACTTCAACAGGTGTAAATGCTAGTAATATGGTCCTCAAGGCAGACGTGTTACCTTCAAGCACAAAATTTACGTTGAGGCTGATCGTAACATCGCAAACGGGATCCCAAGGGCTCGGGGAACTACAGTTTGAAACCGCTGAAGAGCCGCATAGCGGCTACTGTTCTCCATCGGTCAGTGAAGGCGTGGCACTTGAGACTGAATTTACCTTTGAGTGTTTTAATTGGGAAGATAAAAGTAAACCTTTAAGCTACGAATTTCGTGTTGGGGATGATCCATTATCTTATGGTAGCTCTCCGAGGTCTGTTGTAACAGTTTTGTCAAGTGGGAAACCAGAAGATGAGCACAAAGTGGAAATAAAGATCATAATTAAAAACTTTGTTGGTGTAACGGTTACGGAGACACTGTTTGTTAAGGTAATCATACTGTTCAGCATGTAATTTTTTGCAGTTTACTTGTTATCTATTGGCCTTCTGCACAGGTGCTCAGGGCCTTGTACTCCAAATCTTCCCTCAATGTGGAAGCCCTTGCTGTAAAGTGGATGTTTTTTGTAGTACTCATTTCATCTGCAGCTAACAAGAAAGAAGGCCAGCTGGTGATCCTCCTCTATGTTAAGAGTATAAGAGAAACGTTGAGGAGAATTCTGCAGACTGAAACACATTTTTTACTGTCACAGTGAAATCAGTGTCAACTTAATCAGATCGATGCTTGAGGAGATGTTCCAATTCCAAGACAATGTGGAGATATTTTGTCATTTCCTCCTAAGGAAATGCTTTATCCCGAAGCAGTGGCATATATTTTGGCAGCACTAGATTACCACGAATAGTTACAACTTAAACGGCTTTTATATTTCACTCCAACCACCAAAGTTGTGAATGAACGCCAACCTTTCTAAGGCGCTTTCTTGCATTTCGTTGTTCCCTGAAGTCTATTTATTATTAGTAAAATCCAACTAGTGGTCTATTATCCGTGCTGCGTTCTGATTGGTTGAGCTACTACTAGGCTATATGTTATACCCCCACTTGTATAGCGAAAAGCGCGGGCTTTTTGTTAAAAAAGGGTTTAAGTCTAGCTTTTAACTAGCCTAATTTTTTCTTATTCTCGATATTTTTGACCAACTAGTTGGATTTTACTAAAACAATTATTCCTCGAGCCCGAATGGGCTCTGAGTCAATAGCCCATTCACCCTTCGGCCTCATGGGCTATTGACTCAGAGCCCATTCGGGCTCGAGTAATAATTGTTAAATATTAGAACGGCTGTTGAAAATTAAGCATTTTAACATCTTTTAGGTCAGATACAATAATATTTTTTGAGGTTTATACTTGAACACTACGTCCTTAAACACTGTACTTGCCTTTTAATTGTTAACTATAGGTCAAGCCGTCCGACAAGTTTAATCCATGTCTTACACCAGTCGAAGACGTTGCTAGTGGCCTTACAAACCTTGTAATTGGAGAAGGCAGTGAATTGGATGAACTATTGAAAAAAGGAAATATCAGCCAGGCTGCGCAGTTTGCCTCTTCTGTCATGAAGACGGCCAATGAGAAAACAGATTGTGGACAAGGATTAAGTAAAAATGTTACAGCAGCGGTAAGAGTTATATTTAAAAGTAAAGGCACTTACCTGACACTAGCCTTTAGGTTGTTGTTTGAGAGAAAAAATGATAGAATTTCGAAAGAATGAGTACGAAGGCTTTATATTTGTTTCTAGACAAAGAAGTAAAAATTGTTTTCAAGCTCCCATTAACTTACTATATGTTGTTCCAGGCTCCAAGATAATAGTGCAGTAGTGCAGTAAAAATGAGATCCACCAACGCTGTCTTCCCCTGATCGCTTACGTCTTATTTTCACATTTTGGCTTGTTTTTGTTTTCCTTTTTCGTTACGTTCCTTCTATCTGAGAGCCTGACACAAGCTATCATTAATGCGCGAGGGATAAAGAATGCAAATCTTATTCAGTTGTTCAGAAAAAAAAAAAATTATCTGTATTTGAAACGGAAAAATTGTTTCGACATGACATGGTTTTTAATGCTCTTTTTGTGTGTTTTTAAACTTTAAAACAGATTTCAGGTCAACTTCTCGAAAAAATCACAGCAATAAAGCCTGAAACTCTTCCGATGGCTCAATCGATTATGGCAGTTGTCATAGTAGCGACTGAAGATCAGTGGAAGCAAACATGTGACAATTGCGAAGACGTAATGGTACTAAACTTATTATGTTCATTCACAGTGTATTTGGAGTTATTATAATCACATCAAATGTTTGCGATCGCACACCAGTACATTTTTCTTTCCCTATTTTTTTTCGTTCGGTTAAAAAAAATGAAACTTTTAATCTGAACATTTCTCTTGTTTTAAAGGGGATGGCAATTAACGTGACAGACTTTGCAATAAAGTTAATGTTAAATGCTTTAAGTGACCAAGAGGAACCTTTTAATGCCGAAATAGCAGAAACAGCGACAAGGGTCACAAGTTGTCTGGACAACGTTCTTCTGTCGGCATCTGCACAATCGCTAGAAGCTCCATTGTCGGCCAAGGTACTAATCTTTTTAGCTAATCGAAAGCAGCCACAAAGAGACGCTGGTGGTGAGAGGTGACAAAAAAAGGTTTCATGAGACAGAATATAGAATGTAGTTTAGGGCTCCAAATAACAGTCGGTCATCGAACATTGGCCGACCAAAATTTGCTTTTATCCGACAAAATCCCACCTGCGTTCGGACATTATGTCCGTAGAATTTTTTCATCGTAAATCATTTTACGGTAAGGAAGAGTAAATCTTACCTTGTTTTAGGACGATCTCAAAGTCGCGAGACAACATTGACTTGGGTAATGAAGTTTTCTTTTGTATTAGCGTAGTATGTCCTTTGTTTACACGATATATAGTTCAACCTTTTTTCAGTGATATGTCCGACCAAAATTTTGTTGTGTGCGACCAACATGTTGCAGCCCTGTAGTTATGTGGTCCGATTTTAACACCAAAATGTACAGTTGTTGTGCATTTAGTTGTTATGTGCCTCCTGCAAAGCATAAAAAATGTCATTGAGAAACGGTGAAAAGGGAAATAGTTTGCTATAAAAAATTGTTTGCTCTTATATCTACAACCTGCATATAAGGTACTGTGAAAAAGATTGCAAAAGTTTAATTCTTTGTTTGGACAAAATTCCACCCTAGTCATTAATTTTTTGTTTACTTAATATGCGATCGACTTGTTCGAAAAAAAAAAATTACTATAGAACTAACCAGAACGGTAAAATTGTAGGAGGACTTTGATAATGCATATTACTGCAAAAGTTTTCGAATCTAGGACTAGTTGTTATCAAATGAAAATTGCCTTTATTGCAGGACTGTATTTGTAACTTACGATATGCCAGTGTGTCCTTTTGCCGTTGGCTATGCATAATTTGGAATTCTTTTCCTATTTACAAAGCCGTGAATGTAACAAGAGTAAAAGAAGTTTTCTGCCTACACGCTAAGACGATTCATCAGATTACTTATCACACCCATTTTTTTAAGCTGTCATTTCATTTTCGTATTGCAGGAGTACGTGCTAAGGGCTTCGGAAATCTTGAATGCTATGGTCAATGGACTTTTTGCTCGACTTGTTCCATCCGAAAATATGGTAGTTGCAAGTGAAAATCTCATTGTATCTCTTGCGAAGGTTTCTCCCGAAGAAATCAATGGAATTTCTTTAGAAGAAGGACAAACAAGGTTCCAGCTGCCAAGAAACCTTGGAGATGTCGGTGTGGGAAACTTAAATGCAATGGTAAAAAGCCTGTTGCTTTTACTTTAACTTTTTATGTGTTTGTTTCATATTTGTTTGTGTTTCTTCCTTTTTTTGTTTCGTTGACTGTCTATGCGAAAAACGGGTATTGTTTTTATCTTCATGTTTAAAAGGATGTTAACCTTCATGATATTTGCAAACAAAGAGGCAAAGAAAGCCTACTACCCCCCCCCCCCCCCCCACAAAAAAAAAAGAAAAAAGGTTAAGGAAAATTAAAAATATAAAATAAAATATGAAAGAAATAAAGAAACGATGCTGTGAAATATTGGGTTGTGTTCAAGTCAAAATCTGACTTGTGAACCCTGGATATGAAAAAAGAGAAAAATTCAAACAATGTAGTTTTTGCTTGTAGTAAGGTATTCAAAAAGGCGTAAAATATCGGAATACGGCCCATCAGGAGTTTTTGAGCAAGTTTACGTTCGGGAAGGGGAAAATCCCCAGAAGTGGAAAGAGGCGTGGGAGAATAGTGAAGAAAAAATATGGAAGATACCCCTGATATTCCAAAATATACAATCGAATTCCGTCGTACAATCCGTCCAAGCTTACGACATTCACCGAGCACGACATTTATTGATTTCACATTGTTGGGCCTAGAGCTGTGTAGGACGCGTGTTACATTCGAAACTAATAAATGGCCCTGTTCATTAAGGGTTGGTCGATCCGTAACTCAGAAGGTAGAGCCCCTAATGGGCAACTGGTTGGGATCCCTTGTTAGAGTTACATTATTTCATTGTCGCATGCCCGTGGAATTACCAATAGACACTTTTCCGTTATTAGAGGCCTTAAAAGCTGAAAAGAAGTCAGAAATGCCTGTTGGTACAACATTCAATGGCAAAAAAGGAATAAGAATTATAAACTATAAAGCAGTAGTCTATTTACATGGCTATGCCCTTAAGGTCTCTTTTTCCGTAGATGTTAACAATGAACTTTAATCCCTACACCTGGGACAACAGTAGCTCGGCGATCCAGTCAAGTGTCACTAGTCTTGAACTCCAAAGCAACAATGGGACAAAAACTAACATATCAAACCTTGATGAAGACATCGTAATAGTGATTCCAATTTTAAGCCCATCAAAGGGCAATGTAGACAATAACTTTGTACCAGAACATTCCTTTCTGAAGCCAAACAAAATGTCCGTCCGACGTTATCACGCGGAACTTGCAAATGTTCCTGTGACGATTGAGATGGTCGTCACAGATAAAGGTGTCTTTGTTGTGGCAGTGTTAATTAAATTTGGTTCCAGGCCTGACATTGGCAACTTCGATCACAATTTCACCAACACGTTTAAGTCAAACTGTGAAAACAAAACAGGAGGATCCTGTCCTTCAGAGGAGACTTCTATGATAGTAGTGCCACCGAAACAAGGCTTAATTTATGTGGGGATCCTTCTTCTTGGGGCTGCTAACATTAGCGAACATTCCAGAGAAAGAAGATCCTGCTTCGGCCATGGTCGACAAAAGCGCTCCTGTGTTGGCTTCAAGGATCCACCGCCAAACGGCGTCACGACAACGGTTAAACCCCAGTACGACTCCTCCACGGATGTTAACTATACCATGAAGATAACCCAATCCAGCTGTTTATATTGGTCAGAAGATAAAGACAAGTGGACATCGGATGGCTGCAAGGTAAATCTATTTCAATTGTGAGATTGAATGTAATATTTTTATGATCTATTTTCAAGAGCGTTACTCGGCTTATCACGTTGATCAGGTGGTATCAAAACTAGGTTCCTCAAAATCCTTGTGGTGTGACTGGTGTCCCAAGCTCACGTTACGAGTGCGGGATGTAGATTTACTTTATCGCAAAAGAGTCGGTGTCGCGTTACAGGCGACCGTTGAGACGTTGTATGCGAAATGAAATACTGAGGTCTGCGAACGCTAAATACGGTATAAAATAAGTAAAGGAGATTTACCTTTGACGTATTCCTGTGTTTTTGATGTGATATGGACGCCTGTGATGGAGTTTGAAATCATTATTAAATGCCTATGCACCTGACAAAAATACAGCTCTTGTTGAAACCCTCGTAAATTTGAAACCCTTTGCAAACATTGCACAAATTTAATAGATGTTAAAGAAGCTATGTCACGCTATTTGCTATCATTTTGAAAAGCTAAAACTTGCCTTCGTATCAATTGAATTCCAAAAATAGGGGGCCAGGTTTTCTTTAAGACTATATTAAGGCACTGAAATCATTTGTTGTCGTCTGTTGCAAAGGATGGCAAGGATGGACATGGATTAAAACTGATAGAGTTGAGCCAACTTTTTCAGTTTGTAATGGTATGCCTCAGAGTGCAAAAAAATATGCATAGTGCTTCCTGATGGAATTTGCTTGATATTTTCTCAGTAACTCTAACGTAACATTTTGTTTATGGGTAAAAGCACAAAGTAATGACTTTAGCATAGATTTAGGGACCGTTAATTTTCAATGGGGGAGGTGGGGGGAGGGGGGGAAGCTGGTGGAATTCGAAGGGTAGCTGCTGTAGTATATGATGACCCCCCTCTTCATAAGAACTTTTTTGAGCCCGCTCACCCTTGTATCCCAAAGAAAAAACGAGAAAAGACTAACTAAGTTTTTTATTTTTCTCCCAGTGAAACGTTCGAATTGGTATGCTTTTATGCTTTTTTGCATTTTGGCGGGATAGAATTGCCTTTTAGCGCATGATAGATTGGTGGGTGGGGGCACGCTTCCTCGGGAAAGTTTTCTCAATGTCAGAAACACTGTTTTTTTTTTCACTGCAAAACTTGAAGCATTTTTTGGGTGCCCTCCTTTAAACCCACTATTTTTTTTGAACCCCCCTTTAAAGCCAAATATTTATTTCATGGATCCCTTCAAATCCAACCAGTCCCCCCCCACCCCTACCTGATAAAAAATGAACGGTCCCTTGTTGACCTAGAAAGCAATATCTTGGGGATATAGCCCCTTTGAATACACCATAAAGCCATAACATTACACTCCCTAAATAATAGCATACGAAAAACCATATATTTACCAGCACTTTCCGTTTTTTTGGCTTATAATTATTGAACGTTTTTACTTTTGTAGGTTGATTCCGAGACAAACACATCCCATCTCGTTTGCCGTTGCAATCACCTTACCTCCTTCGGGGGTAACTTTATTCAGGCGCCCAATCCAATAGACTTTGACAAAGTTTTCACTGAGTTTCTGAACATTTCTGAGAGTGGAAACATTTCGGTACTGGTGACCATTGTTTGCGCTTTTCTCTTCTACCTTCTTGCAATAGTATTTGCATGGAAAGCGGATAAAAGAGATGAAAACAAGGCGAGTAGCAAATAGAATCTATTCTGTATTCCAGGAGCCCATCAAATAAGATGGAGTGATTGACTGTATCGAAGCTTTCGAGAGATCTAAAAAGACACCAACCGCTCATTCACCACGATCAATAGCAGATGCAATTTTTTCATGCAAATCAATCAAGGCAAGCGTCGTAGAGTGGTTTTTCCTGAAGCCGAACTGGTTATCATAGAGAATGTGTGAATTAGTTAAATAATCATTCAAGCGATTATAGATGATTCTTTGTAGAAATTTTGAAAGGCTTGGTAGGACCGAAGTAGGCCTATAGTTGGTGAAAAGTGACTGGTCTTACTTTCGTATCTATTTCTCATGCTTATATGTGTATGTTGAAGGCCAACTATACACTTTGAGCCAGAGAGGGGGGGGGGGGGGGGGGGGGTTACTAAACACAGTTTTATACTGTTTTATACTGATAGAAAAGGTACCCATTTCGAATGTCTTCCATTGACAAGTGATACCTCTTTCACACACTTAGTTTAAAAGTTCCTTTTTAAATGCTGCATGTGAACCGTCTGTAAGATATGAATAAATCACTAAACCAGAACGGCTTCTCTACTTTTTCACAGCCATAAAACGCATCTGTTATCCCGTTTGGGCCTTCCTGCAGACCAAAATGACATATTCCACTACCCTTTCACATACTTCAACTAGTGAAATCTCTACCCATTTGTATACCTGAAGACTGAAAAAGTTAACCGTTCCGAGGCGAGCCTCCCCGTATTAGATGGTACTCCCTAAGTAACCTTGAGTCCAAGAAACGCTCGTGTATTTGAAAAAGGCATAAAAGCATCATTTTTGTGCTTAGAAATGCTTGCACTGTTTTTCTTCACTTACCAATATTGTCTAGACTAACAGGCTACATACATACTTACATTGCCTTCATGTTAACTGACAAGGTTCACATTGCCTTTAAATTTTAGATGTGTCCTCCAAAGCATGTTAACATCGTTGATGACGGAACCTATTATTATGACATGATAATTTGCACAGGTGTTTGGAAAAATTCAGGGACAACAGCAAACGTGACAATCAGTATTAAAGGTGAAATAGACGAGCACAGTCACATTCCATTGCGTAGTAAAGACGAATCAAGAGAAGTGTTTGCGAGAGGAAGCATAAATGGATTCGTTCTTATCACTAATGAATCTCTGGGGCCTTTAAAGGAAGTAACTTTAGAACATGACAACGCACAAGACAATCCGTCTTGGTTTGTGGAAACAGTGTTAATTAGAGATAGGCAAACCGAAGAACAATGGACCTTTTCGTTAAATAGGTGGCTCGCAGTAGAAAAAGGTGACGGCTTAACAGAAGCAACTGCAAAGCGTGGAATTAAGAGTCCCTTCACGGATCAAGTACGCACCCGTTTTGGAAGAAAAATTGTAGACAGTCATCTGTGGATATCTGCGATTGGTAAGGCCCCCAGCAGCCCGTTCACACGTGTGCAAAGAGCATCGTGCTGCCTCTCAGTTCTGTTCAGCGCTATGATTGCCAATGCTATGTTCTACGATTTTGGCGGAGAATCTGAAGGTACTATTTACGTTGGACCGTTTAAGGTTTCCTGGCGACAGATCGTCGTTGGCGTGCAAAGTGGATTGATAGTTGCGCCTGTTAACATTGTCATTGTCTTTCTGTTTAATTCGAGCAAACCAAGGAGGGTCAGAGCAGACGGCTACAAAGAAACAGATCATGTCCAGCAGCTCATCGATCAAGTAAAAGACGCAGGTTGCATGTTGCCTTACTATTGCGTGTATCTCGCATGGTTTCTTTGTTTTGCCACAACAATTGCAGCAGGGACTTTCACTATATTTTACAGCTTAATGTGGGGCAAAGAAGTTGCAGAGCAATGGCTTGCGTCTATTTTGATCTCAAATTGTCAGGACATCTTTATTTTGGAACCGGGGAAAGTAATGTTGGCTGTTGTGGTTATTTCTTTGCTTGCAACAAGAAGCAAGGAAAACAGTGAAGAATTTGAGGCAGCGAGTACAGACGTTTGTTTAAATGGGATTGATCTAATTTGTGATAACCCTAAAGAATTCTACAAACAAGGTCAGCTAGACGTCATGCGCGAACGAGCCAAAAAGGAACAAAAGTTGGCAAGCGTAATGAAAGAGATTGTTGTACACTTACTATTCGTGTTTCTCTTGGCGCTAGTCTGCTATGGAAACAAAAATAGTTATCGCTTCATGATGTCTACCACACTGCTGAAACCATTTGCAAAGTTCGATAAGGTGAGCATCTGTCGTTTTATCACTAATAACGCATTTGTTTACGTTAGTTTGTAACCACTTATGATTATTAGCATAGCTCGCGTGCTGTTTTTCTGGTTTTGAACCACCGAAATATGCTATGGTCGAGAATAGTCTGTATACGCAAGGCTGTGCATATACGAGGTGACGTGTTCGGTTGTGTTTCCAGAACTTGGGTTTCTGCCGCCTACTTTTGAAATGACTCCTGGGTTCAAACCTTTCATAGTTGCTAGTGATTGTTGACAATATCGGTTTATGCTTTCAACTTTTGTTTTGTCTTGTGTATATAACTTAACAATCCTTTCAGAATCACAGCTTTCTGTTCGAGCTGAGATCAAAATTGATACGTTGTGGTTTCACTTCATTTAAACAGCTTGTTTTTCATTTCAGGTGACTGGAACGTTGAAGCTGAGGTGGTGGATAGGGCATGATTTTCTGCCAAAGTTTTACAGCCAACAGTGGTACAATGGACTTCAAGACAGTGAAAATATATACGTCGAGAATAAGATGTCCATATTAGTCGGTATGCCATGGATGCGGCAGTTGAGAGTCAAAAGAAGTAAGCGCCTGTTTGTGTTGATGAAGTGGTTATGTCAGAAAGCTATTGTTGCTTTTGCCTTGCAGAAATTTTCTTGACCTATAAATCTCGAGGCCTCTCTGCGTCCTGGGGAATCTGGGGAGAGGATAAATGAAAGCTCGCGGAAAAAGGAAGAGAAGGGAAAAGAGAAGAAAAGACACTCCTGCCTTCTCCCCCTTTCCACCTTCAACCGCGTGCTTAGAAGTTTCTAATTAATATTTTTATGCCATTGGAAAACCTCGCGGGAGCCTTTACGGAGGGGAGAAAATATACTTTATAAGCCACTTCTGTCATTATTGATATCCCTGAGGTTATGTAGCTCTCATGCAATAGAAATATTACAATGTCTGTTATTGATAGAAAAAATTGTTCTTCATTTAAGGTCCCTGTAAGTCGCTCCTTCAGTTTATTCCAGACTGCTACTATGACTACTGCACTGAACTTGAAGACACTACACCACTGAATCTTCCAGGATGGAAGCCACTACCCTTGAACATTTCATGGCCAAGAGCCCTTCAGCTATGCCCAAAGCCTTGGCGTTACCGAACTGAAAAAGAACTGGATAATGGCCCGATAAAAGGAACTTACAATACTTACGACGGAGGCGGCTATGTTGCTCTCATGGGATATGACTTTGAAACTGCCCGGGCAGTTCTAAGCGAGACTTTTGGTCATGGATGGGTTGATCGAAAAACACGAGCGGTGATCCTGGAGTTCGCAGTGTTCAACGCCAATACAAATCTCCTTAGCATCGCCACTTATTTTCACGAGATTCTAGCCACCGGCGTTGCGTTCGCAACAAGGAGGGTTGAAACCATCGAGTTGTTCACCACAGAACATGGGGCTGTTATATTGTACCATATTTGCCAGTTCCTTTTCATGACCATGGTGCTTTATCACTTTATCATGTTCCTGTATCGCCTCTACCAAAGCCGTTTTGCTTTCTTTAAATCAGTTTGGAATATGGTCGACTTTTTCATGATCATATCCTCTGCAGCGTCATTGGCGTTCTATATGGTCAAATCAAAGACTGTTCTAAAGAATATCAAATCCATCCAGAATAATCCTTATGATCTTGTGCATTTCCACGCCGTCTTACATTGGGCCGACTTGGAAAATGCTGCAATTGCTGTTGCCATATTTATGGTGACAATTAAGCTTCTGAATCTTATTCGCTTTAATCCTTACGTCATTTACTTCTTTTCGACTTTCCGTCAGTCAGTAGGCTATCAGCTGTCGTACCTTTTTATTTTCCTGGTAATGTTTCATGGCTTTGTTATATCAGGAAGACAGTTTTTTGGTGACACAGTCAGTGAATATTCTAGTTATTTGCAGGCAGTGATATCTCAGTTCGAATTTCTTTTGGGAAAAGCTGTTCCACTTGATGATTTGCGACGGGAGCACCCAGTTTTAGGACCCTCGTTTGCTTTTGTATACATGTTGACAATGACGATCGTTCTCATGAATATGATAGTTTCTGTTCTAAACGAGTCCTACATTGATGCCAAAACTTACGTAGAGGAAAGTGCTGAGGATCTTGAAATGGCACATTTTATTGCGGAAAGATTTGAGGAACTGCTAAGAGGCAACAAGAAGCGACCAGAATTCAAGTTATACTGTGATGAAGCAACATTCATGAACATGTGCCAGTCTGAAGCCGAGCCGAACTGTTTAAATTCTGAAACCATTTTTAAGTGTACAGAGGAGAGACTAGAAAAGGTCGAGAAAAGACTCTCTGCCCTCGTTCGAGGCTCGGAAAAGATGAATGCTGACAATGAGCGAGAGGAGGCGGACTTTCTTAAGCTCCTCAACATTTTGACCAGAGTTCCTAACCAAAGCGGACCAGTCTCGAGGAAATCTCCATCAAATGTTAATTGACGTGAAATGTTCTAAGGTATTAATCTGAAGGAACTTGCTCTTACCAAGAGTTTTTTCCTAGGGAAGTCTTACAGTGAAAGGGACTTGCATGGAGTGCTGCAGAGGAGGTGAAAATGAGAGGGTATTGGCAAAAATTCATATAATTAATCATTCCCATATGATTGAAGTAAGTAAAAGTGATTCCCCGACAGTACAGTACAGTGTACTACGGACTTTGTATGAAATTGTAAGTGCTTTCTCTGAGATTCTTCAACCTTTTACGATCACTAAGACTAGTAGCTGGCCAGTGGTGTTGGTTTATTTAAATTACTTTTACCGCTAAAAGAGTTTGACAGTTTTAAAACTTCGATGAATAGCCTTAATAAAGATCAGTGATATTCAAATAAAGTGTTTGTTGCTGTTGCATTGTTCCATTCCCTGCTTTTAAATTAACTCTATTTAGACTGAGAGGGGGTGTTGAGGACGGTTAAGGTCACTCGAAACGTTAAAGTTGACTAACTTCAAAACAGTTTACTATGGGTGCTAGAGACATTTTTAGCGCGGTTTCCGGTTTCTGTCAAGTCTATACTGCCATGTTCATTTCTCTCTGAACAGGCCTTTTGTAACCAATGAACACTGAATGTTTGGCAAAAACTGTATGTAATTTACAGAAATTTGCTCTTTCTGTTACAATGTACTATTTTCCAAAGTGCACTGTGTTCGGGCTTCCGGAAATCTGAGCACGTGACCAGCTATTGAGAGAGGCCATTATTGGAAGAATTTTTGGCTGCTTAGGCATGCACAAAGCAAATTTTATATCACGATCACCTCCACTTTTGCCGATTCAAAGCAAAATAGAAATATCCTCTAAAGTTTCCATTTGCGTGTTGTTTACATATATTTGTATGTGCGGGCTGTAATGCCTGCTATATCAGAGAAACGACCCGACACTTTCAAACACCTGCAAGGCTCTAAAAAATGGCAAAGTTTATGTTCACCTAATGTTTAGATAGTCTGCATCATGCTACCAGTCCTTTTAAACTCAAGATAAAGGAAGCTATTTATATGCAATGGAAACAACCCTCTTTAAACCAACAATTGCACCATGTAAATCTAAAACTCTCTTTTTAGTCATACATTGTCACGTTTCTTTATTAAATCAATAAAATTCGCTTTGGTTTAAAATAAAGTACTTACAAGGCTAAAACTCTTAGATCATATTGTTATTAAAAGTTTTCTTTCTTATTAAGCATTCTATAGTCGGTGAAAGTTATGAGTAGATTATTATTTATTATTATATATTTTATGGCCTTATCATAAACGTTTAAAGAGTTATAGAGGGGGAAACCTCTGACGCCTCCTCAGTGACAAGAAGCCCCAAAGCGCCAGAACTTAATAGAGTTAAAATAGTTGTCCTTCATTTGACATTCTTTGAAGTGATTAGGCTGGTGACAATTTTCGACAGTGTAAGCTTCCTGGAATATATATTCTGACAGTGTGTTCAAATGAGGTACTTTCGAAATTGCTTGTAGATCAGTATTTTCTCTGTAAGCTAAGGTTTTCAGAAAAGCATAAAATTACCATCTATCCAACTGTGTCCGACTCCCCCATTGATATATTCAAGAGAACGATGTAAACGATCTTGTACACGATCACCAGAGTGAATAGCCTTTTAAGCACACAAAATCGTCACCGTTACCACCACCTTTTCGGCACTACACCCACGCGGAACAAGAAAGCGTTCTTATGACATGATTTCTTTTGCCTCTCTTTTTCTAATCATTATTCTGTTTAGGTTTTTTGTGAAACTTAATACGGTGGCAAATGCAGGTTTCGTTACTTTGCAAGCAGGGTAGCTATTGGCACAAGGAAATGCCTTGAGAGAGTCCATCAGAAGCTTATTTATTGATACCGGCGATTTTGCCTTAACGTTTTGATACTCCTTGAACAAATGTTAACGAGACCTCTTTAGCTGGTGTGAAATGTATCCTCATCACTCCAGTTTTCCACAGCCTCTTCTAGAGGTGCTCAGAAACTATGCGGTATATGGGCGTCAAGTTTTCAGAGATTACAGGTGGAGCTTTGTATGCTCCTTCAATATTTAATAGCCAGATCGGGGGAACGATTAGCATTTATTTATGAGAAAAATAGTGTGAAGAAATATTTGCCTATACAGCGAATTAGTTGTTATGATACGCTACGGTGAAACGGCTGGTTGGATTTTTTAATTTCGTAGTCATAGTAAATCTTCCAGTCATATTCAAAAACTCAGGTTGCCATTACTAGTACTTATTAGATTGCCTTGAGTCCAAGGCCTAAAACACACCGCTACGCCACACCTAGCAAGTCAGAAGTGAAGTGACTCACCCTTAACTAGTCCTAAGTCCAATTCCATTTAATTTCAATTCGTTTTACTAGATTCTCCAGGCTTCTTTGAACTTGCCCCTAAAATAAAAACTCAAGTCCAATAACTTGTAAAACCACCTAATCGAACGTGAAATTTATGTCATTTATAAAGTAGGTACAGAAAAGTCCCTTTGTGAAAAGATGGACAAATTGTAAAAATATCAGATCAATTTATGAAGAAAAACGAAAAGTACTGTTTATTGTGTACCGGTTAACTTTGATTACACTAAGAGATTATCCTTTTTTCTGTGATTTACCCTGCTAAACCCTCAAAAATTATTTCTCAAGATCAAGATCGATTGAATAATCGCGACAGAGCTTATATGTGATTCACATATCTGGTAAATGACCGTAAATGCCCGATACCTATTTCATCTATGAATTAACATCAGTATGAGGTGATAAAATCTATGGCATGTCAGCAAAAGTCGGGGGTAGAAGCGGAATCACTTGAATCTTGATATTCATGATTCCTGCCGTTTTTGCCTCGATGATTCATGATTCCTACAAGAATTTTCTCCCAGATTCATTATTCACGAAGACTATTGATCACTGATTGACTTAATGATTTTCTCCGTGGCAACTTAGTCTCGTTTTGTATAGTTTCTTCTTCTTCAAACTTCTACTTCATCCAGACTCGGTATCATCATTTGTTTGCCGTAGGTATGGAGGTTGTTTTTGCAACTGAAAGTTAAACACCAGGTTAGTATAGGTAATAGCATGATTTGTAGTGATATTTGGCATAAATACCACGAGTGATATTTCAAAATTGTTATACGTAATTTCACTTGCCGTTAGGCGAGTGAAATTTGAGACAATTTTGAAATATCACGAGTGGTATTTATGCCAAATATCACGAACAAATCATGCTATTATTTGTTTATACTACTACCCGCAAAAGGTTTGTAATTTTCACATGTAGGTATTTCAAATTAAGCTGAAATACCACTGCTCTAAGCCAATCAAATTGCAGAAATTTTTCATGTAGTGGTATAACTGGAGAAACAAACAGACTATCAGCCCCGATTCCACGAATTATATAGGGTGGTCCCGGGGCATGGTCCCCCGGGATCGAACACAACTAATTTATACGTGTATTTTCTTGAGATTTTCTCTGAGTCTCGTTATTCATGATTCCCGAGCCGAAGTGCAAAGATTCATGGTTCCCAAGTTTCAAAACAAAGATTCAAGATTCTTACATGTTTTGTAAGTATGATTCATGATTCATGATTCATGATTCCGCTTCCACCCCCGACGAAGAGCGACAGAAAGCCTACATGGTGCCTGACATGTACAATGGTATACATCAAGCAGCTGTCTCCAAACTATTTTTGATACATAGTGAACGTTTCCAAAGCATTTTATGCTTAGCTGCATCAGCTTACGGCACAGTCCTTAATAACATGGGCAAATCTAAATGTTTAATTCATTAAATTTACGCAATTTTCCTTAAAAGAGATATACAATTTAAATATTCATCCATTTTGTTCAACGTTTTGTCGAATGTTTGTATTTGGCTCAAAACTGGTTTGAAGAGAATGTAGCAATGCAACAAACAGCACAAAGCCATTTTTGCAATATAGTTGTAATGACCCAAAGCTTTACAAACGGGTCAAATAACGTCTATTTTTTCGGGAGTCATAAAAATCGAAAAGTCGCAGCAATTTGCCTACAAGTTAAGTTGCTATTTATTTATTAATTCCCTACCGCTAGCCAAATTTAAATCAGTAATCCTTTCTAAAAACATCCAAAACAATTCGCAAAACAGATTATTCTAGACAGATATCAAAAAGTTCTGTTTTTAAAATATGGCATTGTTCTGGGGGTAATGTCCTGGAGACCCATCGGTTAACTAATAACTTTGGAGAGTCATTTCAAATATTTATGTGTATGGTTATTATCCAAAGGGAGCTATAAGCAGCCCAGTGCTCTTCGTCGCCCAAACATACAGAAAAATGCTTTAACTTCGCCAGGAACAGTAGGCCAACAATTTATTTTACGACAACTTATTCCGAATTGTCGAAATAACGTATGAGGTAAGTCCATTAAAACATATAATTTGTTTTTAAGCTGCATGACTCGTGTTCCGTTAAAATTCTATTGGAAAGGGCGTAGTAATATTCTCAATCATTTTTTCAAAGATATTCGTCATCTTATTTTAAAGGAAAGTTAACATTTATAAGGCAACCAGCACCAGCAAGTGATCCTTGTTTACTTAGACTGGGAGCAAAGCCCAATACATTTTCTTCATCATTGAGGACGTCTTTAGTTTTGTTAGAGTTTCTTATGGTGCTGAAATTTATCATGGAACGCACCTGAAATGACTTACCACTCAGTGACACACAAGTGCTCTGAAGAGTTAAGGGTTTCTGTTAATTTTCTCAGTGAACTGGAACCCTGTTAAGTTCACCTCCTCCAGGCGATGACGATGAGGATATCAAAGTGAGTACCGCTTAGAATTCTAAAACTTCATAATACTGGGTATCAATCAATTTCAGGTACAGGCGAGCGCACGCCGTGGGAAAATCACTGAAACTGAATACCTTAACATAAGAGACTTTCCAAAGCCGCGTCAATATTCGCGAATCTTCTGTGAAACAACAAAGTGTTATACACATTACTTGATCGTTTGTTCGAATGGTCATGTAAGATGTAAATGTGTTACTGGAGAGGTGGTCATTGATGGTATAACCAGTGAAGTACAACTCTTGAAGGAAATTAATGAATAAAATCAGAAAACTTTTGTGTTTAAAAAAAAAAATTAACGGATACTGCTAGGCTCACTATTCCCATGTATCCTGTTTATCTGTTGCTGTGGAGTAAAAATTTTCTCTAGGCGGGTTGATTGGAAATCGTCAACCCCATAGACAAGTAACGTTTTTCCTTTAAATAACTGCCAAATTGCAGTGCACTTGAAATATCTCATGAATATCTATTGTGTTATGACCAATCACGTCAAAGATCAAGATAAGCGAACTGGCCACAATCTTGCTTGCGGTTTAGTTTTCTCGCGCCTGATTGGTTTTTCTCTTGCAAGACAATAACATTCCAGAAATATTTCTGGTGTTCACGGTTTTCCCGGTTTGACTGTAATAGGCAAAAAAATTTAGTGATTACCATCTTTCTTTTACACTTTTTTTGACACAGAATGATGATTTTGATTGTTTGTTATGTTATGGTCTGGGCCCTCAGTGTAGGTCAAGCCTATGATGGTAAGTGGGACCGTTGTTTGCATTTGATTGGGTGTATTTATTTATAAAATGCCATCTATTTTGTGTTTGGGTTCCCTCTGATGTTATTTGCATGTCTTAAGTACTCTTAAGGTACGTCAAAGAGATCTGAATCTACACAGATCGCCCAAGTATACGCTCCCAAAGCGTCAAAGTTGCTTTGTTTTGGCGATGAGAACGCGGTAAATCAGTCTGACTGGTAATGATACGGTGTAGTAGGTAGTCTACCTTCAGCAAAGATAAGCCCCGTTTTAGGACAGCTCAGGATGGTTTTGGGATAGCTAACAGTGGGGATAGTCGATGACGTCACTTCATACTAAAACCTCTCTCTTTATTAAAATTCATAAGTGTCTAGTAAGTGGATAGTCATTTCTTTTCAAAAGTAAGAGTGTTCCGAAAAAGTACCGTTATTTACATGTAAAAAGAAAACAACTATCGACTTGTTAGAAATTAAGGAACGCATTTCACCTTTACCAAAATAGTATGCAGGAAGACAATTTTACCTAGGCACTTCGTTAATATTTGAAAAGAAATGACTATCCGCTTTCTAGACACTTATGAATTTTGATAAAGGGATAGATTTTAGTAATGTGGTGACGTCATCGACTATCCCTACCGTTAGCTATTCCAAATTCAATAGCGCAAGCGTGCTGCATATTCCCATTGAGCACGCTGATGACGTCAACAAACTAAAAACTCGAGTTTTTGCGAGCTTAGCAATTCATGGTCAGTCCCAAGTGCATCCATAACTCAACAGTACACGATGAAACGTATACAAAGTGTTTGGCATTTACTTCGTGTACCAGACACAGATGAAGTAAAACAGCGGAACAAAAACCTTGAAACAATACCAAACAGATTATTCCCTGAACAGAAAAAAGGGGTCTTTTGTTTTATAATGTAATCTATTAAAGAGTAACGCTTTTGAATTTGTTGGGGAGTGTGATGAGTGTTGTTGTTGTTGTTGTTGTTGTCATCTGCGCGAGCTATGGCGTGTGCAAATCATTCTTTGCAAAGTTTTTTTAGTTAAAAAATAATTTTTTGGTAAATTAATAGTTTTCCATGTCAATACGGATTCTAAAACCTTTTTAACTTTCCCTCTGTTTGAAATTAAAAACATTTGCAAACATAACTGAGTCAAAAACAACAAATAGTCCAATAGACATTGAAAATGTTATAAAACAATTGGTTCATGCTTCAGTGATGCGTATGTTGGGATATAAAGCACTTGGCAAGTTTGGAGAGCATTCAAGGGGCTAGAGTTGCTCAAGGCACAACCTGTTACGCCTCTTTCGTGCTCTCCAAACTTCCCAGGTGCTTCATGATCATATCTCTACATACGCACGCTGACTCATGAAACAATTGTTAAATGATACATGGTGGACGATGCATCGAAAGTTATATTCTCCCTTACTTTAAAATTCATGACGAAATGTTGAAACAAGCAACAGATTAGTCCATAACTCGATTCCTGTAAGGTTTGAGACTGGTTGGAGGAAACTCGAGCGCTGAAGGAAGAGTGGAAGTACTTCACAATGGCGTCTGGGGAACCGTTTGTGATGACTCTTGGGATATAAATGACGCGAAAGTTGTTTGTCGTGAACTTGGTTATCTTTTTGCCAAAAGTGCCTTAAGTTATGCTCATTTTGGTCCGGGAGAAGACCCAACATGGTTGGACGATGTCGCTTGCGTTGGAAGTGAAAGCTCCATCAACGACTGCTCGCATGCAGGATGGGGCGTAGAAAATTGTGCTCACAGTGAAGATGCATCCGTGATTTGCTCTGGTAAGTTTAACGAGGTTTGAAAAGTTATGTAGCGCTGTTCACGTTTTCTAATCAAGAGCGCATTAAAACGAAAAAAACAAAACAGCAAACAACAAACAAACAAAAACAACTTCATAAAAAGAAGTAACAAGAATTAGTAAGTAAAAATTAAACTTTACAATGTATTTTAAAAAGCTGAAAATTTGAAAATGCCTCACTGAATGCAGAAGTCTTACGTTTTTAAGCGACTTCATTTTAAGCAAATCTAAAGGGAGATTATTCCCCAATCAGCGGTGATGAAGTCATTTCACCATAACAATGTTCAAGCAAAAAACATAAGGTTAATACTGTAAAAATAATTTGATTTTTTCTAATACGATTGGTTAGATAGATGAAAGTCCATGTAAATAAATAAATTGCAATATCTTATAGTAATAATGGAAGAAGATGGCAACTAATGCATTTGATGGTGAAAAGATGTAATGTGCGAAAATTTGTCAACGTTAATCTGCACATCCTGCGAATTGGCTACAGATTTTTGACCGATTGTCGAGTACCATTACAAAAGTCAAACTACACTAAAGTATGAATTTACTTAATTCGTAAGGATAACCAGGAAAAGTATTTTCATTGTTTGTTTCTAAGAGCCGGCAAACATCAAAGGTGAAAACGAAGGTGCTGTAGTTGCTGAATAAATTAATGTGATATTTCTATTGGCCAGTAAGTTCAAAATGATAGGGATGCTATTGAACGTTGGGCACGGCCAGGTCCAAAAAACAACCAATTAAAAACATAACAAAGCAGTCCAACGGGTTTCATAACCATTCCACTTTAACAACAATGGCCTAAAGTAATGGCGGAGCTCCACAGCTTAGTAAATCTACCCATCCCAGAAAATTTGGTAATCACGTGACCGTACACCGCCCGTCCGTCCGCGCCACAGGACAACCAATGTTTACTTTCACACTTTCTAACTACTTTGGGAACCCAGGAGGAAGCTAATTGCACATCAATGTTGTGATCACTTTGACAGCTGTCAAAACAAGGTATCCGCTGACCAGTATCACTTGACCGTATCGCGGGTTCAGGTGTCAACCCATCAAGGCCGAGTACTTTTTGGAAGTTATCCGCTGAGAAGTTACTGGTTTTCAAATGATCGCAGGCTCAAGTTTAATTTTTTTAAATTCATATGAAATATGTTGTCTTTTGTATGCCACACAATTAAAATTTTGATTTCAAACTGACTTCGGAAGCTAAAATTTAGCCAGTTTTTACAGACAGGGAAGACATGCCAGTTGCTTTTGACTTTTCTCACCAAGGTCCCGCGTTGGTCACGCTCTACGTCCAATTTTTTATCCTCTGATTGGTCAAAACTTGACAGGTGAGTTCATGCAGAAAATTTATGCAGCATCTTGAAACTTGTTTACTTTGACAGCTGAGGCTGACAGAGTTTTGTGTCCACTTTTGATGTTTTTAACTGTCTTTTCCACTGAATGTGCAAAATGAAATTCAGCTGCTATCAAGAGTGTTCATTGCGTTTTTGGTTGAGAAATACGTCGCTTGTCAAAGTCGGAAATCCGATTTCGGATGGCATCGTTTTCGTTTTTACCTCGCTGGATGCGCGAGAGGGTGGAAAAGTCTGAAGCGATTCTGGCCTTACTTGATGATAGTTTTCAGTGCATCTCGAATGGTAAGCCTGAGCAATTATTTTATTTGATATTTGTTTTCTATATCTAATTTAATGAAGTCGAGCGTAGTTTATGGGGCTATTTAGTTTATGCACGTTTGTAAGATTTGAGACAATGATCTGACCGATTATCAAGTTTGATTATAAGCTCATAGAACTTTAAAAAGCCTTCAGACATTTTCTCACCGCAAATAGAAAGAAACGTTCCAAAGAATATTTAGTTATGATTCTGGCTGTAAAAGAAAGCTTTGAGCGATTTTCTTGCCTCGAGTTCATCTTTGAAAAAAGCAAACACCGGGAAGCCCGCTTAAAACATAAACAAGGATTTTCAGAGATACTTTTCTGAAATACTTGCCTTCGTGAATGAAAATTGTTGTCTCTGTATATGTTTCACCGAATTAGTTTCCTTCTATTATTGATTGTTAGTAGTCTCTTTGCAATTTTAAGTGCTGTGCCATTTGTTTTCAGCCGCTCATGAACATCGCTTGCAGGAGTAGTCAAAATGCCGCGCGTTTCAAACGCTTTTGAAGATTACACATCTTTCGACATCTTAAAAAAAACAGATAAAAAATAAACATAATAAATTCCCTATTATGTTGAAGCGTATAACTCTATCAATGTTAATTTAAACAGTCCACTTTGGCGCTTGTCAAAAGTGAGAACCGGCTAGCCATATGTAGGTGATTTTGGACATTTTTTTTAACGGTTTCGCTAAAAGCCCACGCGTGCTTCGATCGTCCTGAATACTGAATGAGTGCAATTTGTATTGCAAAATTGTGAAATACTGCATTCTGTCCGAGGTCTGTATGATAAAAACAGCGCCTCATGGTACTGTTTCACCTCAGATGTGATGTATAAAAAGTGTAAAAGGTTGGTTTACACGTCCCCAGACTTGTTGGCAAGATTTTGTAAAGTAAACTTGTCGAACGCAAACTTCGGCCTCATTTGTTTTCCAAGAATTTGTTTTTCCAAGCCTTATCTACCGTGATCAAGAGCCATTATGGCTATGCTATTTTTTGGGTGTACATATAAGGCTAAGTTCACTCTTAGCTTGGATTGTTTGCAAATTATTTTTCTCTAAAATCACTTAGTCTTTCGCTCAAAATGTCACATGAATGTGCTCTAAAGTTAACTGATTTGTGGAAAACAAGTTTATTGTTTTATTTAAATTATAAATTCGAGTTAATAGGAGCTTCGCTTTTAGCCCTGGCTAAATCTATACATTAGAATTGAATAAAACGAAGCGTTGCATCTCTTAGTGATATAAATAGACAATCTGACTTGCTATCGAGTCACGATTCTTACTTTCTACAAATGAAACTGGGTTATGATATCTGACTATTACCTATCCTACAGTGATAGATCGTGGGTCAAGATTACTTAACATTTGAGGCGTGTCTGCCAGTCTAAATTCTTGAATAACCACGTTCTCATATTAGCTACGAACCTTTGAAATGCAAATAAAGCATTCACTTAAAACACAGATATCATCGGACTTGAAACATTAATAGAGTTGTGTATTACGTCTGTGTACGCGTTATGGTGGTGATACTCAATAACTAAATTAAATGTAGGTGCATTAAAAATAGATTAAAGGGGGCTATAATGTATGTTAGTATTTACACACTCAGTGATCTTGGTAATTCAAGCAATCTGATTGGTTAGCTATCGGACTATGACGTTATATTCACCGCGCTAGGCGGTGAATATAAAGCAGAACAAAATCGCTGTCGTGAGCTGGGTGTTTTGCCAAGTTCATATTAGTAAAGCCTTTTTGAAAATACACGAATATCCAAGTGCTGATGACTTTGAAGGCAAGAAAAGACTCCATGGCGTTTAAACAGAGTGATTTACTGTGAAGTGGGTTTCTGTAGCTGACTTTCTGTACGCTCGAAGCTCTGTTTACCACTACAGAGGAAAACAAGGTCGCTTTGTCGCTGTTTCGGGATTTTGTTGCAAGACCAATTTTGCCTATGAATAGAAGTTAATTTATGAAGAAAAGAGGAAGGCAAACATTTTCGACAATTGTACGTGCCAGCAAGTTAACAAGGCAAAGAACTTTGGAGATAAACAACGCTCACTTTGATCGTAGCCGCTGTTGACAGCATTTGCAAGAAGCAACAAAGAAAACTTTCTCATTCACAAATAAAGCTCTACTTTTCTTCTCAGAATTGGGTAGTAATTTAAATTTTCGGCGTTTTCTTTCAAACCGTTGATGTTAAAGCGTACAAAACTCGATACAAAAAGATTAAAACTATCATTTGCCATGTTTGAAGACACTGTAAAGATCTAACTTTTGCTCATCCACTGTTTACGGTTTCGTGTTCACGCATGAATTCTCCCGCCAATCAAACTAATCGTTTTTTCATGGTTTCCTTTCTGATTCTGTTGAGATCACTTCGTGTGAATATACTAAAACAATTATTCACCTTCGGCGAATAATTGTTAAATACTCTTGGTAAACCATAATCAAACGCGAACGGCTGGGACAAGATTAGTGACTTCCACTGCATTGATGCCCATTATTGGCATTTTCTGTCCTCGTTATTCTTAACATGCAAATTGCAGATTCTTAAACTTCAGTTAAAGCATACAAATGAAGAAGCCCAAAGTTAAGTGAGAACAGTTGTCCAATCCAGACTGCGAGCAGTCCCTCTTCAGTCGGTCGAGTCTAAGCTCGGCAGGACTGGAGAGGGCGAAATGGCCGAGAGGGAAACTGGAGAGAGGCGGGAAGAAGAGAGACTGCATTCTCTTTTGTAACCGACACGTTCAAATTTCTCCCCAGCCCCAGCATCGGAAAATTGGATTGGTTGATAAACAATAGGATGCTATCAGCGCGCTGTCATTGCAATTTATGACATTCTAACATATTGACACATCAAATGTAACACGATGCACCTAAATAGCCAGCATGTTTTGATCAGAACGAGTTCACAAGATGGATTCGTAGGCCAAAGAAAGTATTTTATCTGAACGTTTATCTGAGCGTCTTGGCGGTCTGATTTTAAAGGACGAACAGAAGCTTGCTGTTGAAGCACTAATGTCAGGGAGAGACGTTTTAGCGGTATTACCGACTGGCTTCGGTAAATCTGTCATTTACCAAAGCTTCGTTATCGCGTTATCGTGCTCCAGTCAAAAGACACTATCTTTTAAATAGAAAAACACTAAGCTGGACTTTACTGAGTCACAATTCAATTCTACATAGTAAGTTGATGTAGCTTCAGTTAAGCTCCACTTCATTCTTACAATTTTGGATCTGTAAATCAGTATCCGTGATAATTTAACATTCTGCAAAGAAAACTAACAAGCTGGGCCCAGCGTGATACATCATTGCAGAAAAACATTACAGTCACGGACTAAAGAAAATCGCTTAGTTATTCAGATCCAGAAGTGCTTTGGAGAAAACTGGAACCCTTATTCAGCCGTAATAAAAAAGCTTTACGCTTCAAAAGAGGTCAAAGAAAATGCGCTTGCATCAGAGGGAAAATCCTGCCGACCAGAAACAATAACTACAGTAAATCAATATGTGTGTCATGACCTCTCAGTGTGAAACATGCGGCTAAAATCACATTTGCTGAGTGAAAATGTAGAACCTTCCAGAGCATAATCTACCCAGCAGAGAAAAAAAAAAAACCTTATTGGAATAAGCAGATTTAGCCATGAGGTAAAAGTCGAGTAGGCCTACCACCCCCTTTTATTGGGAAGCTCAATTCGGGGCAAAGGTAAGCAACAGTTTTATTTTTGAAGAGAGGATCTCGCTGAGCGGTCCGCCAGGCTTGGACGTTGTAAATAAATTCTCTGTAGAGATGTAAGTTCCGTTCTTTTTAAAATTTACCTTACATATTCGGCAAAAGTCAGAGGCCTCAACTTCCAGATTGGGCTTTCTTCCTCTCCCTTTTCGTTCTATCTTTTTTTTTTTTGGGTGTATTTTCGTTAATGAAGAAAAACACACCTTCGATTTATTAAAGTGCCGTGAAACCGTGGGGATATAGTGCGCGACAAATTGAGTCGCAGTTATTAGTTATCAAGTGACAGATCAGTTCATTTTTAACCGGTTGTCGCCTTTGGTGGGCGATTTGGTTCGTGGGCGATTTGGTTGGTGGGCGATTTGGTTGGATCAAAAGAGAATGCAGTCTCTTCCTCCTTTCCCGCCTCCCCCCCAGCTTCCCCTCGGCTTCTTGTTTTTTGCCGTTTCGCTCGCTTGGCTCGATTTCCTCGCTCGCGTGACCATCCTGAGGGTCTGCTAGCAGTCTATTGTCCATCTAGCCGAGAAATTTCGGTAGTCACGTGATCGTACGTCAGCCTGTGCCAGTAGGAAGACCAGGAAGACCCATTTGAAATGTTACACTTACCTACTGCCTAAAAGTCTGTAGAAAAGAGGGGAAGTTTCCGGCATACAATCTACGTTAATATTGTACATCCGTATTATAAGTTGACAACTGTCAATTAACAATTATTCGCCGAAGGCGAAGTTAATATTGTTGAATAATCCCCGAGACGAAGTCGAGGGGATTATCATATCAAACTCTTGTCATACGTCGATCAACATTTGATATTCAGTGATCATACATGAAGCATCTAATGACTCTCGTTCACTGCGTATGCGTAGTTCAAGGCAGCGTTGCTAAATTTGAAATGGCGGAGTGAGGTATTGACGAGTATTTACCAGTGTTTAAAGCTAAAAACAAAAATAAAATGAGAAAGGACAACGAACTGTGTGAAATTGAAATTCGCGAGGTCGATAACGAGAAGAAAAGGATCAAAATTCACTACAAAGGTTTTAGCGAAGATACAGATGAGTGGCGTGACTATGGTTCTTTATTTGACCTCGAACGATTTCGCACTGTAGTAAATTTGGAATTGATATTTCGGTCCGGTTTTCCATCCATTCAACAACTTTGCCAGTGGTTTTCCTCCTGCCTTGCTCGCACGTCTTTAAGCAGTTTGCAGTACTGAAATCTTCTTTTTGAAGACGTTTAGAATACGACTGTTAACAACAATATCGTTAACACCAGATTCTTAAAAAATTATTTTCACGACAGCGGCTGTGGCGGACTCGTAACCTATTTCTGCTTTTTTATTCTCCTTGCCATAATGTATAAATGAGAAAGCTGAAAGAAATAAAATGTAGACCCCGGAAAGTTAATATTATAGGAAATTATCAAACAACCTAACAATATTTTGACGGCTGGTATAGTACTTTTGTATCAATTCACATCCTAGGCCTCAGTACCTGAGCCAAACCTTCAAACAGAGATAAAGGGCTCAGAGAAGTACGATAATATTGAATAGGCACACTTACTTGTTCATTTCGTGTCGGAATGAAGGAACCGTTGCTTCCCGTACCATCCGCATTGCCAATTGCTTTGCTACCCGGTATTAAAGACAGAACGAACAGCAGCAAACACACGACCAAGTAAAACTTAAGGGCCATGGGTCCGTGGAAAGAACTTGATCAATATTGATGAAATTGGTACCGAAACGCGCGGAATATTATACATTTTTTTAAATCTGGTGGTAACTAAGCGATCCCAGTATGCCCTAGGAAGCTATGTCCTAGTTTTCCTCATCCTATCTATTTTTACCCCATGTGTGCCTTCTAAAAAACACTCAACTTGCCAAAAATAATCGCCAAAGTCCGTGGATTTTTTTAGCAATCGACAACAAAACAAAGAAAAAGATATGTGTTAAACGTGTAATTTTCGAATTCCGGAGGTAACGTGTCATGAATCTTCAAACAAAAAGATAGCGAAAGGAAAAACTACAATTTTTACGAATATTTTGACCGAGATCTACTGTTGGCGTGACCACTGGAAATATGAGAGACCTTTTGTTAACAAGGAGTTTCATTGGCAACAATATTAACTGAGCCTGAGGTGAATAATTGTCTTAGTATATTCACACGAAGTGATCTCAACAGAATCAGAAACGGAACCATGAAAAAACGATTAATTTGATTGACGGGTGAATTCATGCGTGAACACGAAGCAAACAGTGGATACGCAAAAGTTAGATCTTTACAGTATTTTCAAACATGGCAAATGTTTTGTATCGAGTTTGTAAGCTTTAGCATCAAGGGTCTAAAAGAAAACGCGGAAAATTTAAATTACTACCCAATTCTGAGAAGAAAAGTAGAGCTTTATTTGTTTCTGTCAACTCACCGTGAATGAGAAAGTTTTCTTTGTCGCTTCTTGCAAATGCTGTCAACAGCGGCTACGATCAAGGTGAGCGTTGTTTATCTCCAGTGTTCTTTGCCTTGTGAACTTGCTGGCACGTACGATTTTCAAAAATATTTGTCTTCCTCTTTTCTCCATAAATTGACTTCTATTTATTGGCAAAATTGGTCTTGCGAGAAAATCCCGAAATCACAAAACAGTGACAAAGAGACCTCGTTTTCCTCTGTAGTGTTTACAGTAAGCCACTTCACAATAAATCACGCTGTTTAAACACGATGAAGTCTTTTCTTGCCTTCAAAGTCATCAACATTTGGATGTTCGTGTATTTTCAAAAAGGCTTTACTATGAAACCTTGGCAAAACACCCAGTTCACGATAGCGATTTATTCCTGCCTTATATGCACCGCCTAGCGCGGTGAATATAACGGCATAGTCCAAGATGCATAGTCCGAGATAGCTATCCAATCAGATTGCTTGAATTACCAAGATCGCTGAGTGTGTATATACTAAAATAGGACATGCGCTGACCAGTATTATAGTCACCCGATGTAAGCCAAGTTCCGAAACAACTTCTGCCAAATGTGACAGTTGGACGTCAATATAAATGGTACCGCTTCGTTAAAAACGCTGGGACATCTATGCCAGGAATCTTCCCTCTTGCACACCGTTGCGGTGCCAATACTGCAGGCTGGATAAAAGAAAAGCACACAACAGTTGAAGAAAGACAAGTGACAAGGCCAGTATGTTACCAATACAGAACCTCTCGTTACTACTGGAGTAGACAATTAAATATATATAACTGTTCTGATTTCTACGTTTATATATAAGCTGACATCTGTTCCATGGCTAATCAAATATGCTTTCTAATATGGGATTTCAGATACGCGGGACTGTAGCGCTAAAGCTCAGAAAAACCTTAATTTTCTCACGGTAGACGAAGCGCCACAAAGGGCAAAACTGACGAAAATCGGAATATTATTTCCAAGTCGGCTGATCACGATAAGCATCTTATGGGCGTGGGGTTAATTAATGACGAAAGCTAGCGCGCTCAGAAGAGTATGCGTCAACAGTATTTAAGCGACTTTAGTTGTTTTGTTTTTAGTATTACCCATAGTTTGCTTAGATTGCTGTCTTGATATTACGAGCAATGTACAAAGGTCATTCAGAAAAACACATGTAAAATGCTAAACGATCCACACAGTGACGAAAAACTGCTTATAGAGCAAGAACATTTTTTACGTTAAGTTCATGCAAAGAAAAATATTTATACACGCAATACCGCTCGCAGATGACAACACCCTCGTCTCCGCTCCAGTGCCTGCAAATGCAAATGTTTTTATCTGTTGATTTTTTTAAATAACAAATGATAAACGGCTTAGCTTGAGTTTTGGATGTACTTGGATAGCTCAATACTCTGATTCCCATTAATAATTGGCAATTAGACACTTCAGGGTTATGCGCTTCTGATAACAACAAGTAGACTGAAGGCTAAGAAAACTTTTCAAGTGCATGCTTTTAACTTATTTTTGTTGCGTTTTACCTTTCCCAATTTCATTTAGTAATGCGAGGCTGTTTTCAATTGGAATTTCAGGCACGTTCCCAGCTTGTAATTCGTATAGTTCGTTTACTACTTCGGATAGGCTTGTTAGTTACGCAACTTCTTCCCCAAAATGTGACAGTGGCTTGGGAAATAAATGGTACCGCTTTGTTGAAAAGGCTGGGACATCCATGCCAGAGATCTGCCCTCCTAGACGCCGTTGCAGTGCCAATGCCCCTGGTTGGTTAAACGGAAAGCACCCAACAGTTGAAGAAGGAGAGGTGACGAGGACTGTATGCTTCCAATACGGTGCCTCATGTTGTTACTGGAGTAAACATGTCAAAGTTTTTAACTGCTCCGGTTTCTACGTTTATAAGCTGCCAAATGTTCCATTGTGTTATTTGCGATACTGTGGCAAATCCCATGGTTAGTATTTTTAGTTATGCTCCTTTTGAGCTCCGATTCATAACACCTAAGCAAGGGTTACTTCGCCGTTTCTATGTATAAAAGTGGTGTATTTGCTTTCATTTGCGCGATTCATTTGGTTACTTCACCCTATTCCTAATCTACGTAACATATGATAATCCCAGCTAAGATAGCCAATAGTTTTGTGTACTGGTGTTGTAAGTTAGCCAACTGTTTTTCCTAGTATCTCTACCTGTTTGTCGATGGGCTTGATTGAAGGTTCATAAATTTGGGTCTTCATTCAGCTTTTTCTTGTCACGACGGGCAAAACTTCTCCTGAGGGCTTTTTTGTTAGTAGTAATAAAGGAAGCAAGTGTCGAAAACAGAAAATCTATTTTAATTTTCAGGCAGTAAGAAAAAAGATTTTATTGTTAGGCTCATGTCAATGGCGCAGTGGCTAGATCACTCGCTGCCACAAATATGGCACGGGTTAAAATCTCTCGTCGACGCCATTTGTGAGTTGAGGTTGTTGTTTGTTTTCTGTTTTGGTCCGAAAGGTTTTCCTCCAGGTACTCCGGTTTTCCCCCCTCCTCAAAATCAAATCGTTGTTTATTTTATTTAAGAAGCAATGTTAATTGGGAATGACTCATACATCATGCTCCGAGGAAGTATTCTAAACTCTTCGATCGCACTGTCAATACTGTGAAACCTCACACATCTTTTGTGTATATATAAGCTTTAGTTTCTTCGAGTTAGCAAACTTGTACTAGGGCCAGTCTCCATCAGCTCATCCCACATTTCTTTATCTCTTCTAACGAACAAACACCAGTCGCATTTATCAGTAAACCAGCACGACTTGGAAACTCCTAGGCTTTTCATCTGTTGACTGCACGTCGCACAGAAGCTTATTGCTAAGCGGTCTCCTTGAGTAGTGCCCTCTGTTGATTGGTTCAATCCCTTAGCGATGAACAATAGGTAGTTGTTCATTGCTCAGGTTGCCATAAGGGCCGCCTCATTCGCTTCTATTAGAGAATTATATGCCTTCAATGCATCTATCAGCTGCGCTGCGTCAGTAATATCGACCTCGAAGATGTTGTGCACCACGCGGAGGGCCGCCACATGTCCACTATTTTGACAAGCACACTACTGTAGTGGACCACTGACGCTGATAAAATCTTCTCTTCTCACCCTTATCACGCAATTTTAGAGCAAGGCTCACATTAGAGCCAAGATCAAAGCCTTGCAACCAGAACTTATCGGCACCACATCATTAAAGAAGGCAAAAAATGACAGCGCCGAGTCAGTAACAAGTACGAAAAAACTGGGAACTATCTGGCTTTTGGCTGCCCTGAGCTTTCCAAGACAAAGTAATTTTTAAAGCATAGCAAGGCGGCAACCTACAATCAGTGGAATCCGTGCAAGAGATACGAGATAATTGCAACAGTCAAGTGGTATGATCATGTTCCTGGAACTGTTGTGAAAAAGGACAATGTGGCCATCCATGAAACATTATCATCGATTCAGACAGGGCCATATCAGCTAAACAGCTAGATATAGTTTTTAATAATAACACCTCTGCCAAAGTCCTAGAAAAGCTTTCCGAGGACAAAGAACTTGGGATAGAGAATAACAGAGTGAGGCGACTGGAAATAGAAGTTCACGGTGTTCAAAGGATCCCTTAGAGTTATGAACATTGGTCCTAAGAAAAAGCAGTAGACTTCCCAAGAAACACCAAGAATCCCAAAATGCAAAGGAGGAAACCTCAAGCCAGTACAGACCTTAAAAATCTCCTAAATTGACATGGGAAACCATGAAGGAAGCTAACCAAGCCTATGTAAATTATTTAATAATGATAATAATTATGATAATAATAACAGTGATAATGATAATGATGTTTACATTGATTGTGATAATGATAATAGCAAGTATTGTACTGTGCTTTGGACCTTTCTTCCCTGTCCATCATAAGAACAGGCGCCGTAAAGTTGCTTAATTTGGAAGAACCGGAGAACGAGAGTTGTCGATTCGAACAAAAGTCGGATCCTTTCACCATGTGCCATGACGACAAATTCTATTGAAATTTTTGGGTGTTGCGACTATACTATGACTAGCAACACCTTCAGGAAATATCTTGCAAAGGCGCTGCAGATTGTTCAATATACTTTAACCCCGTTGAAAGGGATTTTTTTGGGCCACATTGCGTCTTGACCAGTTTTAGCGATCAAATGTTAACAGCAACATGCTGAAATCATTCAGGCGTTAGTTGAGAACATCGGGAAATGTATGAAGAACTCGTGTTTACTTTTATCAAGTTGTATGGATGTCTTTTTCTTCGCGCTGCTTTTCTGCTCTCTTCAATCTTACTAGAATTTCACTTGCGAAGCGTAGAAAGTAGGGCAAATTATTTCAATGTTCATATTATCTTTTTGGGCATGTGGAGCGATCAATATCTATCTTTTGTTTTCTCGCAGGTTTCCAAATGTTCTCCTTTAGTTGACTCACTCATGAGGAAGTATATTTATTTATTTATTCTAGAATGAAATCGAAATTGTTACTCCTACTTCGCCTTTTTTTCTCTTTCATGCGCTAAGTTTCCTGTAATAGCAGTTGACAATGTAGTTAGCCTATAACTCCGGCTGTTGATGTTATGTTTCTTTTAGCTTTTGAATTGGGAAATAAACAGTTTGGGTTTCTGTCGTCTTTTTTGCTTATGTGTATAATACAATTAACTTTAACATTAAAATTAACAAACCGACAACGATAACCATAGAGAAGTACAAATTCCAAGAGAAAAGTAACCAAAAGTATCTACGGTTAACTGATTTGCTCGCTGCAAAAAAAATACAGCAAACGAACAAACACAAAATACTATTTGAAAATATTAGATCTCTGCTCTGGAAAAAAAAATAATTGACACAAAAAGTGTAAAATGACAAAACAACAACAACAACAAAATAAAAATGCAATAACTTAAAGTACATAAAAGGCTAAGAAACGATAAATTATTTTTCTTATTTTTTTACCTTCCTCAATTTCATTTAGTAACCTGAGGTTATTTTCGATTGGATTTTCAGACACTTTTCCAGCATGTAATTCGTATAGTACGTTGACTGGTAGGAGTAGGCTTGTAAGTTGCGTAACATCTTCTTCACTATGTGACGGTTACTTGAAACATAAATGGTACCGCTTTGTTAAAAACGCTGGGACATCCCTGCCAGAAATCTGTCCTCCTACACGTTGTTGCAACGCCGATTTCCCTGGCTGGTTAAACGGGAAGCATCCAACAGTTGAAGACGGAGAGGTGACGAGGACAGTTTGCTTCAACAACGATGGCTCATGTTGCTGGCAGACAAGACGAGTCAATATTTATAACTGCTCTGGCTTCTACGTTTATAAGCTGCCACCTACTCACAGATGTTCTTTGCGATAGTGTAGTACATACGATGGTTAGTGTTCTGGCCTCGTGTAATTTTTTAACCTTAATTTATCGATCTTCTATAGAGTATTTTCACATGAGGTCACGGCGGCCATATTGGTGTTTCAAAACAATGAAACAGCGGCCATTTTATTGTTTCGAACCAATGTTGACAATCTTGTGAGAGTTGAAATCTCTTCATATGTAAACGCTTTCTTTTGTTCCAATAAAATTGCATAGCTGCTGGGGACGTGAGTAAAAACGCTCTATATGAGAATGGTAGATGGAAATATATATGATATATGATGTTTAAAACACGAACACTACCGAGCGAGTATTTTTAACCAGTGCCAAAACACGTGCTGTGAGTGTTTTTTTTTAAATGTCCCTGGAGTACTTCAATTAAATGGCATGGCTAAATAATGCATTTCTCTTTTTAAAAGTGTTTATTGAAAACTTTCGCTCAAAAGCAGCCAAAATGACAGTCGGGCAGAAATAGTAATATTTGAATAATAATAAAAAAATTCGTTAAATCCTAAAAATAAATCCTAGCACTATATAACCGCTCAGAAAGAAACAGTTTGTCAAGCTTGAAGCATCTTAGTAAATTTGCGTAATATTGTTGAACACAATGACAATGGTAATGATAATCATAACGATAATGATAATGATAATGAAAACATTAATATTTTTGAATAATAATATGATTACGAACTTCTTAGGGCTTTCAATGTTAACTTTACATTGTTATAGCATTATAACCACTTAACAGAAGCAAGCTTGTCCAGCTTGAAGCACTGAAGTAAAATTGAGATAATAATGATATTGATAGTGATGACAATAGTAATGACAATGATGACCATAATGATAAGATAATCTTAAATTAGTATTGAATAATAATGTGGACACCAACTTCGAAGGACGTTCAATGTTACCTTTGCACTTTTATAGCATATAACCGCTCTGAAGAAGCAAGTTTGTCAAGCTTGACGCACCTGAGAAAATCTTAGAAACTTTTCAGTGTTTTCGGTCCTGATTGCAAGGTATCTCTAAGCGTTTGGAAGAGCTTTTATGTGTTTTATCTAATTCTTTGAGTTGGCTAATAATTACGTGGGATGAGTGAAATGACAGAAGATGACAAAGGAAACTGGTAGCTGCGTATACACGAAAAGGTTGGTAAGGTTAGGGACACCCTAGGTATCTATCATTCCAACCAGAGGATAATAACGTTGGATAAGGGCAATGGAAACCTGCTTAAATGTAAAGAGGAAGCAATGGAACTGCTTTCATCGGAGAGAGAAGAACGATTGATGGGAAGAAGAATAGTTTCATAGGAATAATGAAAGACTTATGGGATGAAAATTCAGGCGACGTACGTTTAGTTTTATCAAGACTTACAGATCAGGCATCCAGACAGGAAAGAAAAACGTTGACATGCAAAGGTTACAATTACAAAGGGATTTATGAAAAACAGAGGGTATTGAAAAAACGATTGGCCACGTGTTAGTGAAGTTAATGGAAACTCACTGTTTTTAATTAAATCAAAATAAAGCTAAGTGAAAGAAACAAAACAGTATTTACGTGAGCAAGTTGCAAGAGCCCAGCTGCCGTGGAAACAGGAAGCAGATTGTGTAGATACAGCAGTGTTTGGCACACCGATCTTTGGAAACCGTGACAAGAAGACCCATAAGACTACTATAATCGCCTCTTCGATAGAAGGACAGAGAAGACACTTACGAGCATAAGCATTGCAACCATAAATTACGTTATATGGTAGATAACGAGCCAGGGAAGTATTGCTACCTGGAAATTATCCTGTTTACCTTTCGGATTGGAACCGCAAAAGCAGAAGACAGCATCGAGGTAGATGGGTTATCGATTGGGCAATATGCAAAGGCAGCATAAAAGAGCGCGAAGAATGGCAAGGAAATCTTGTGGAAACGAGATGGAATGAAGATGACTTAGGGAGTGACTGCTTTGCCTGGCACGAAAAACTGAGGAACACCATCGCGGGGACACAGGAACTTTGCCCTTCCTCTATTGAGTACCATTCAATTGTTATGACAAATGCCGAATGTCTTGTAGCCTAAAAAACATGTCACACCTTCTTGCAGAGCTAACAGCTTTGGCTCACTATAAATATTTAAGTATAACAGTCACTATAGATGTGTTAGATGACACCGTGCTAGGCTGAAGGTTCGTTTTTTTGCTGATTGAAGCCTTGGGCCTGATGTATTCCACCTTAACGCAAACCAAAGCCAGTCTATGAGAATCATCGTGCCGCTAAATGTATTGCTGTCAGTCTAGGCGGGAAAAGCCAAGGTTAAAGTAAATAGCTAGACGCGAGAATAATTATGAATGAAGACAAGTTCATATATTATTGGAGATAGGTATTTTTGGATGGCAAATATGGAGACAAAAGAAGACGGGGGAATTAGACAAGTACGCCCCACTTCGCTTTTAACCAAAAAGGCACTTTCCAGAGTAAGACGTAATCCCACACGACATTGTTATCGAGGTACTCCTTGGAGAAAGACTAGAAAAAATCAAAGCTGAGCAGAATGCAGAAAAAAAATGTCCTACCGCCTACATTTGATATTGCCAGAAATTTAAAGTTCGTAGGTTCGTCGAGTACGTCCCCTGAAGCAGATATTTGAAGCAGAGACTTGGAACGTAATCGGTTGTATTTTAATGTCTTAGGCGTATTTTTTGGAATTAATTGATAGTGTATAATCGTTTGTAAATTATCGGGACTGTGTGTGTAATTTAGACTTCGCAGAATTTTTAAAAGCGCCGTTGTTAGGCACTTGAACCTTACATCTATATTTATAGTCAATTCTTAGTATAGGGATGAAAAGATTTTATCATGATATATTACGTCCAGTATTTTTTACCCAAGTGGAAATCACATTAATAGGAATAATGACATTAATCAAGTTAGTATTGATATAAGTGATTAATTCCACAATTTTCAAGTGGAACATAAAAGAATATAACGGAAATCATTTCTGACAGTAAAACGTTTAACGCTTTCCGGAAATACGAAAACACAGTAGAATGCGGTGAGCACATAAAGAAAAAGGCATAGAGGGATTTAGGAGAGGGCCTTTGGGTCCCAGGTCTCCTCCTCCTTTTTAGGCCAAACTGAAGCTTGCAGGATGAGAAAAAATGTTTTGGAAGCCAGGCACTCCTTTTCTCTTAGGGTCTGAATGAGCAGGAGCCGCATCTATTTGAAGATCTGAAACCACCGCTGAAATATGCTGCGGGATCAATGCTGCAATGCACTACGTGTCCATTATATAAAGTTCTTGGCCCATCAAAGAACATTCTTGTGGTTTGAAAGTTACTATATAACGAGGAGGATGATTTTTTGATTGAGGTTTTTGCCTTAGCCCAGGGCTAAAAGCGAACCTCTCATTAATAAATTTATAATTTAAATCAAACAATAAACTTGCAATGCACAAATCAGTTAACTTAAGGACACACTCATGTGACTTTTGAGGGTCGGTCGGTGTACGGTCTAGTGATTACCAAATTTTCTCGGATGGGTAGGTTTTCTTATCTATGGGGCTCCTCTCGCGTGCGCTTTGCGTGCGCAAGGAGCTCCGCTATGACAGTAACTAAATTGTGTATTCTAAGCCATCAGTTCTAAGAAAACATGCAACTTTTATCCCACAGTTACTCCGCCAGTAGAGTGTACTCATCAAGGCTACACTAATCTTAGTGAAGCCAATAGATACTGGAGCTCTGATGATGGGGGGTCGTACTGTGATAATAGCTTTGGTAATGGCCAGTGGTACCGCTTTGTAGGAGCGGCTGGAGTAATGATGTCTTCCCACTGCATTCCTATGTCTACCTGCAACACCGACATGGCTGGCTGGATCAATGGCGAACACCCCTCAGAACCTTACCTTTTGGTATCAAGAACAGCATGTATGCACTCTGGATCAAGCTGCTGTCATCTTCAAGTGTCAGTTGAGATACGTAATTGCAACGGATTTTACGTTTACAAGCTTCCGGCTTTCGATTCTTGTAATGCTCGTTACTGCGGTGTCAATGGTAAGACTTTTCCTGAAACGGATGCGCCATTTACATATGTGAACCTTGCTTTCTGAGTTGTAGCTTACCTTATATATCCACGCTTTCACTTTGCGGTTTTTAACATGGAAAATTTTTCTTTTCCTCCCAATCTATCTGACATAGAACTGGGCAAGAGAGAATCAAATAACCTGGGAGAGGGAGGGAAACACCCAGTCTAGCCTTTGGGATAAGTGAATGTAAGTTAAGTTGTCAGGAAAGCATTCCCGAGAGCACTGATTGCGTTAAATATGAAACTACCAGCTTCATGAACTATAATTTATAACACGCTTCTTTGTAAATTTTCCTTCCTTAAAGAAATGCTTCTGCAAACTAGACTGGATATCCGAATTACAAAAGGCGAAGATTTACGAGATCACTTACAATCATTTATTTTATTTATAGTCTTAATGGCTATGGTCTTACCGGTGTATTTTACCTTTCACTTCTTTGGATTACTTGTTACCCTGAAAGGTTTAAGGCAATTGGGAGAAGTTTTGTTTTTGTAGGGACCCCTTTGATATTTTAGGCCATCTCGCCAGTGACTAAGGAAATTCTTGTAACCTAGAGCCGATACCTAATATCAAAATTTTCATTTCCAGCTAACGCCCAGTTTCCCCCTTAGTTTGTCCCATCATCCGCTCTTCCGGCTGGGTCAAAGTAAAAATTCAGCAAAGAGTTTCCACTAATTTAGCCTCGTGTGCCTCCTCGGTTATGGATGAAAATTTGACCAGAATACAACGAATACATGTATACATAGTATAGACGAATTAATTGCTAATTTAAGATAATTTTTGTGTAAATATGTTTGGCTCTTGCAGATGTGAACGATGCCTGTTCGGCTGAGCCTGGTTCCAGCACCTGTATCTGTGATCCGGGTTATGCTGGAGTGCCTTGCAGTGGTTAGCGATAAGTAGCAATCTCTTAAATCATAAATCACAATCATTTTTTTTATGCAATAATCTGAACTCTTTTGTCTGTTTTGTCATGAACAAAACTGACGGAAATATCAGCTTTCTTTTTATTTTGCGTGAAGCTTTCAACACAGTCAAACAATGTAAACTTTCTGTAGCTTCTGGTTGCAACAATTTATGTGAAAGAAATAAATGTTTTTCCAATAGAAAGAAAAAAGCTAGTTTGTACAACACGTCAACTTCAACTCCCACGTGACAGCTATTTTTCACTGTTAGTAAGTAGTGAAGTAAAACGGAATCCGATGAAGTATCTATGAAATGAATCAGTGCTTTAGGGGTACTGTGGTATATGTTCAATTGTAAAGGTTTTTATACTGGCGCTACAATTTAACATTGTCTAAATTTCATCTAAATAAGGAAGTTGTTTTCCTTTTTTCCTCAGATGTTGATGAATGCCAATCTGGATCACATAACTGCAGTATTAATGCTCAATGCAACAATACTATTGGGGCATTTTCCTGCACTTGCAATCAAGGATACTCAGGAAATGGGGTGGATTGCCAAGGTGAAGCTAGCTTAAGGAAATAAAAAATGAAGTGACGTTTTTGTTAAACTTTACCGATTGTTTGTTTGTGTTGTAGAAACTAAAATTTTAAATTAAATTGGGGTTCCCATACTCGTTTAGAAGTAGGAGCAACTTGTATATGCGCAGTGATTTTTCTTTAAAACACTAACATGATTACATTAACGAGTACATGCTTTGAACACGTATCCGACGATTCTTCCTTTTTGTTCATTGGGAATAAAAAAATTAAGATTTAATTCTCTGGGGAGATATGACTTAAGACAAAACCCGCCATGTTTTAATGTGTGCACTAAACAGTCATGAAATTATGCGCAGTAAGGATGCGCAATGCAACACTAAGAAATAACCCTAAGGCAAAGAACGAGATCTATCATTCTTAATCTACTGTTCTTCTGAATTTGAAATTGTCTTCTTTAGACATTGACGAATGTGCGACATTTACCCACACTTGCCATGACAACGCTACTTGTACTAACACTGCTGGCTCATTCACCTGTGCTTGTAATCTCGGCTTTAGTGGAGATGGACATTTATGTACAGGTATCGCTCGTCAGTTCTTCTTCTTGAAATTTATCCAGTAGAATAGTTATGGATCGAAATTTTTTTCGGCTCTATTATTTCTTTTACTTGCCGTGTGAGAGTTTATTGTTTAGGCTCATTTATTTGCCTCGCCCAGGGTAGCTAATAGGTAGAAGGTTGACACTTCTATTTGGGATACCCTTACTCAATATATACAGAGCTTAAGTGCTTTTTCACTACCCGAATAACTAGATGCATTGACTGTACGAAACGTATTGCTAACAAAAAAAAGAACATTGACAGAAAACCAAATAAAGTTCTTCCTTTTTTTGCTTATAGACATTGAAGAATGTTCCACAAATGAAGACAATTGCAATTTCCATGCCACTTGCAACAACACGATTGGGTCTTTTATCTGTACATGCAATCGAGGCTACACAGGTGATGGAGTTAGCTGTTCAGGTAAGAATAAATGTCCTTGTTTCGTCAAGCCCAGTTTAAACGTACGATTACGTAAGCATCAGCTGACAATTAGGTTGTAGTGGAGACAGGTTATGAAAGCCGGCAAACATAAACAATGAAAACAACAGAATGAAAACAACAGTGCCGCAGTTTTTGCCGAGAACTCCCTGACAGTGCACAATTTATGATTGAAAAAATTACTACGACATTACTATCTATCAGTAAATTCTTTCACTTGTAAAATGCTATATTAGGCGTTAAAGAGCTCACTATTTTTAGTCATTTTCACGAACTATTTGATATCTGAAACTAAATCGCTTTCAAAATCACAGATATAGATGAATGTACCACAGGAATTCACAACTGTCACGGCGTTGCTCATTGTGACAATACTGATGGTTCCTTCACATGTAGCTGTCGGACTGGTTACACTGGAGATGGTCTGACGTGCGATCCGGAAGGTGAGTTTCCTCAGCAGTTTCTCTTTTTTGCTTGTAGCGATATTCAGATATACCTTTATGGAATATAATATTATGCACATTTTATGTCGATGGGTTGTCAACACTGGTACTTCATTCTGTGATGACCATTTTGCGGTTTTTAACAGGTGACTTCTTTGTGTCCATAAGAAATATTTCTAAAGACAAGTATCACGCAACCCCTATTAGGAGAGCCGTCAAAAGCGTTCAGGAAGCCCTAATTCAAGGTTTACCAGATGGTGTTTCCATTGTGGAAAGCCTTTTGCAATGGCGACTGGTAAGTGAAGCAGAGCTGGCAGCTTCAGAGTCTGCAGAAGGGACTTTAGTAAGTCAAGGAACCGCTGAGTGGATCATAAACAGAAGATCCATAACTTCGGGTATTTATCAAATAAAATTCACTGCATCAGTCAAGATTGGTGATCCAGCCGCTCCGCAGACTCTCCGGGCGTTTGATTATGGTTTCATTGAAAGCATCCCTGGTCCAGTACTTGCAATAATTGACGGTGGGAGCAGTGTTCGATGGGGGTCTCCAGAAATTGTTACAGTCGATGGTTCCCTCAGTTATGATGGAGACATTGGTCCTGGAATCCAAACTGGTCTTAATTTCACTTGGTCTTGTTCACGGAATAATTCAACAAGTTTTGATTGCTACGGTGCATTTGTGAACGAAAACGACAATGCTACGGCCATAACTATCAATACAGATTACCTCCAAGTTGGAAATACTTATGTTCTAAAGTTGACTGTTTCCAAAGATACAAGAATGGCTTTTGCTGAAATGAATTTTGAAATAGCTGAAGGGGAAGTTCCTCAAGTGGTGCTAAGGTAAGAATTATCAGTTTGGAACATTTTGTTAAAATTCTAATCACACTCTTAAAAGAGTGTGAGCAAAATTTATTACGCTTATTGCCTAAATTTTCCGACTATCTCATAATATAAAATAATGCAGCTTTTCAATTAATCAAAATAAAGAGTTAAATCATGTCAGTACCAGTTTCATCTAAGGCATTTGGACAGAAATTTTATCAAGATGGCTACTATGGAATAGTAGCCATCCTCAAACACACATTGAGACGAACAATTACCTTGTGCAAATAAAATTTGGACATTATTTTAGCACTTTTAATTGCTGAAATTAATAAAAACGGCTTTCCCTTCGATTTGCAACATCTTATAATTATTAAAAAGGATTCTCGCCTTTTTATCTAAATAAGTCATTAACCCGTTATTAAAGTTTAGTGAGACTTGTTTGAATTTCTTATATATGCAAGGGTTGACTTAAATGTAAATAGATTAAGTGCCAGAGAGCGGTATTAACAAATAGAGGCGAGCTGAAGTATAAAGGTATTTTGTTTTTCTGTCGACTTCTAGATGCTTTATTGATTGCGGTAAAGTCGTATCCGCTTCAAACAAGCTCCGCGTGACTTCGGAATGTCCCAATTCAGCCTGCAATGGCTCAGTTTACGAGTGGCGTCTAAAGCAAAGAAAGAAAGAGGCAGATCCGTGGGAGAATATACCTATTTTGCCTAATATGACATCCACTGCGGTAGATGCCACTAACATGATTGTCAAGAAAAATTCTTTGCCCCCTGGTTTCTACTTCAATTTACAACTCCTCGTAACATCTCAAGGAGGATCAGAAGGGTTTAGCGTTCTCGAGTTCGAGACCGCGGGAGTGCCACAAGGCGGGTTTTGCGAGGCATCTGCCAACGAGGGTGTGGCGCTTGAGACGGAGTTTATGTTTGAGTGCTTTGAATGGGAAGACAAAAATGCTCCGATTACTTACGAATTCCGTGTCGGAAAGGACATCATATCTTATGGAAGCTCTCCAAAGTCGGCACCAACAGTGTTACCAGCTGGACAGCCAGAAAACGATTTTTGGCTACCAATAAGCATCATTATAAAGAACTCTGTCGGTGTAAGGGTTGTGGAGACTATGTCTGTTAAGGTAAACCCATACAAACGGTAGCCGCTAGAGTTTGGGTATTGCACAAGAGAGGAATACAGAAAGGATACTAAATTACTTTAATTGTCCTAACCAAAATGCCATGTTTTTGTCCGCGGATTATGGTTGTTCGTTATCAAGTTGTAGTTGATTTCATGATCACGTTATATGTTTCCCATTAGATAAAGTTATATGCAATATTGATCGCAAACTACTGCCTAATTTCGGTGCGAGATGTTAGCGTTAATTTATGATTTTACTGTGAAAGTACAAAATTGTTATGGCAACCTTCTGGAAACCTAGACAACAGCGCAATCACAAACAGCAAGATAAATTTTTTGACGGGCTTTTCTTCTAAAACTTAAGGAAATTATGAGAAATTTATACAAAATGTATGATCTGAACTTTTTAATGGTAGGAGTTCTGGATACGTTAAACAAGTCAAAACATACGATTGTGAGCGATATTGTCATCAATGATATCAATATGTTATCATTTGAAATGCTCGTAAATTTCGGAAATAATTTTCCGAGCTTTTAAGTTTTAGAATTTTGACTAAATGCGCATAAATTCATTTCTTAATTTTACTAGGCAAAATTTTATTACGCACACTAAAACCATAGCATATTCCTTTTGAGGCTAATGATACAATTGTATTTTGGTTTTATTACGAGAAGTTTTCTCTTTCCTTGTAAAGGTCAAGGGATCTTCCAAGTTTGACCCATGTTCCACTCCAGCTAATGAAGTAGGAGAGCAGTTAAAGAGCTTTGTAGTCGGGGACGACAATAAGTTGGACGGATTTCTAAACAAAGGTGAAGTCACCCAGGCCGCACAGCTGGCGCTGTCTGTGCTGAAAGCTACCAAGGCAAAACCACTTTGTGGAAAAGGATTGAGTTCGCTTACAAAGATGCTTGTATGTACCTTTTATTTCATAAGGGTAACTCATGGTTTCACTAGGTAGCCATTCCTTTTGTTCATGCATCATACACGATGGGTAAAGGACTAAAGGCTGTACATGTACTTCGATGAACTTCAATATTAATTTTGTGTTATACTGTATTGACTTTGGTCTACAGGCCAACTATTCGGTTTTTAGGAGGCAAGAGCAAATGTGGTAATAAGGCAATAATGCCGGACTTGAAAATGGGCAAAAATGTGTTTATCTAGATTTGTCTTCAAAGACACCATTTATCTTTCCGAATTCAGTCGTAAACTAAGCCACTCTTGAATGTCAGTAGATGTTGCAAGGATTGGTATTTTTAGTGCAGCTTCAGCGTGTTTGTGCTCCCTAACCAAAATACGAGATAAAAACAAAACCACCGCACTTAGTGTTTCCTCAATGAGACAAAAGTTTTAGTTGTCAAGATACTTTTGATAAAGGTGTTGTGAGTATGCAAAGAGTTTGGCATGAAGGCATGAAGCACGAAACAACAGACAGGGGAATAAGTCGAGGGCATGCGCTTTTATTTGAAGGTTTGGCTATATCTTTTAATGATAATATTACCTTGATCTACTCAGATCTCAACCATAATAACGGAGAAGTTCTCAGCGATAAAACCTGAGAGTAACAAGATGACTGATGTGATTATGGGTGTCATCAACGAGGCAACCGAAGGAGGAGGAGATGGGGCGAACGCTTTGGTATCAAAATCTTCTGTTTAAAACTTGTCTAATTATCTTATCACTTAAATCGTTGCATCATTATCCATTAACCAACCCATCGTTATCCCTGACCCCATTTCGTTTGTCATAGCAGCTAGTGATTCACGTGGAGAGCAAGAGACGCACTAGGAGAAGACAAACAAAGGAGATAATCTTTTTTAATGATGTGAGCTCCTTGTTGTATTCTACTCCAGTGCGTCCCTTGCTCTTAAGAATGGTGGCTTTGTACCACGTGAATGAATAGCTGTAAAGGGCTATTGGCCAAGCAACGACTATATTAAGTTTTTCAAAATAACTATCCCGGCGTCTTCAAGTGCAAGATCTAGACTAATATATCAAGCATGAGACGCAGTCTTTCATCACCAGATGAAACACTGAGAAGAAATTAAAGTTAAAAATAAGACGCGCAGCAGAGTATTTTTGACGAAAACTTCGAGGTGTTTCGTCTTGCGATGAAACACTGCTCGAATGCTTGAGATCACATCTCAAACAAAATGATTTTAGGAGAAATTAAGGGTGCAAAAATGAGCCATTTTTCGTCTAATTTCCAAACACTCATTAAAAATTAATTTCCTTTGTATTTTCTCTATGAATTATTAACGAGTTTGAGTAGTTTCTTTTACAAATGCTGTTGAATGCTAGTTAATTCGGTCTTTCATCCATTCTTTGCATTTGACTGGCTGATTGTTGGATTTCTTTATTGTTCCTTCATTGTTTTGACGTGCTAAAGTGATTTCCATTCTGTTCTTATGCACATTCTTCGGATATATCCTCATAGTAAAGTTCATAACTAACTTTCTCTCTCCCGATGATTCCTTCCTTCCTTCCGAGTGAATAAGTGAAATCATGCGGCAAAAAAAAAAAATAAATAAATAAAATAAATGATAAAATCGGTCGTTAACTGCAAGTGTTCTTGAAGGTGCCAGCCTTCTCACAATACAGCTGTAAGTCAAAAAATGACCCGTGCGAGTGATAAGCTATAAACCTTAGAAACCACCTACGGATGTTAGAGGGAACATATTCCCGCACGAAAATATACCTAATCAATTTTTTTCTTTGTTTTCAGAACATGGCACTAAAAATGTCCGATACTGCAACGACAGCACTTGCCGATACCTTGGGCGACCCAGAGGAGCCTTTCACTCCTGAATTAGAGGAAACAGCTACAGGTGTCGCAGGTTGTTTAAGGAACGTAATGAAAGGTGCAAGTCAAGGGGCTGGATCAAGTTCATCTTCAAAGGTAGGTTTAAATTGGAAAGGTATGTGTGCAACTCTAGAGCACATTTTCTTTAAGGGGGATTCTGGTGGAAAGCATTGTTTTTCGTTTATTTATTATTAAAATAATTAGTAGACAAATACCAGATAGGCCTCCACCACAACAACCTCCGTACCCATTAGGGGACTAACTCGTTTATCCTTTTCTACCCCAATCTGTTTCCTTCCCAATTTAACATCATTTGCCCCAAAGAACACCCAGACTGCCCCCTTACAGGCTTTTACCTGGCACCAATATGACCTTTCTCTAATGGGATTACTGCTTCTTTACTAAACGATAAATATGCAAGCGATAATTATGAAATCGAGACAAGTATTTATGCACTTTTATTTTCAGAATAGCGTTGAAAAGGCTTCTCAAAACCTGCAAAACATGAGTGATGCCTTTTTTGGTCGCTTAGTACGGTCTGAAAATCTTGTCATTAAAACAGATGATCTCGCGTTGGCTCTAAAGAAGGTCTCACCTGACGATATCAAGGGTTTGAGCATGGAAGAAGGACCAACAAAATTCAAGTTGCCAGGAAATCTTGGAAATATGGGTAGTGGTGACATTAGTGCAAAGGTATTAAGGGAACAAGAAACTGTTTTCCTATAGAAGGGAGACGTGTGACGTCACCTTACCATGGTAGTAACATTTCTGGATCTCGACCGAATCCTTCTTGACAGAGACGGCCATTTGTGTTGCCGAATGATGGAAGAAACGTAGGGGCTACCGTCTTGCTCCTGAGTGCAATCATGTACACGAAAGTCATAGATTTCAATTTTTTCGTTTTTTCCGGTATGTTTGCTGGACCAGTGTTTGTTGAGATCCAGAAATTTTGCTACTATAGCAGCGTGACATAACGACTTCTCTCTATTGTAAAAAGAATACTTGCTCCTTTGCCTCTTCTTTGATAGGTTCTGTTTTGTGTTTAATTCATGTTTATTAATTATTCTAAATCACTGGCACATGTAAAAATGAAATTACGCCCTGCAAAATACAATTTACATGATAAGGTTTGTAAAATAAAATTTACATCAATTTTCAGTTTTACCTCGCCATGTAAATGTACTGTAAAAAAAATTTACAGCCAGCGTCCTTCGGCGGTAATGGATAGGAGACCGTGTAAAAACGTGTAAAATGTTTTGCACGTATTTACAGTATCTTCTTTGTAAATAGCCTGTAAATGTTTCTTCGAAGAACATGTAATAACGTGCGGTCCGTGCACGGTTCGTCCACACAATATTTTACATTTTCTATTTTATATTCGAAAACAGAAAAAGCCAAGTCAGACTCTTATTTTCCTTTTCCCGTTTAAAAATCTATCGATGCAGAACCTTAATTTATGTAAAACACATTGTTTTATTGAATTGTTAGTTAAGATCACTAATGCCTATTTATATGCCTAAGAAAAAAAGTCAAAATCTTCAAAATTTAAGAAAATTGTAGAAATGACGTTCAGTTTAATTCTAGCCTAAGAAAAAAAGAAAGTCATTTTCTTTTCATTTTACTAACAAACTAATACAGAAAAACGAAAAACGAAAATTTACTTCCGTTTTCCGTTCTATTTGCAGTCCAAACTAATTCTTGTTTTTCATTTTAGGTAACGGTTTTTTTGGTGGAGGGGGTGGCATGAGCCACATCACAGGGGGTGATTACTGATATGAAAAGCACCTGAGAAACGGAAGTAATAAACAGAGCACATTTTTAGAATGATATGAGGCGAGCAATTTCTTTCACCTAGTGAACCATAATTACGAATGAACGTTCTGTCCTCCAAACGGAAGTAGATTTTCCTTTTTCGTTTTTCGGTATTTTTTGCTAATAAAACGAAAAACGGAAAACGGAGGTAGATTTTCGTGTCTCGTTTTTTTGTATTTTTTGCAGATAAAAGGTAAAACGGAAAACAGAAGTAGATTTTCGTTTCTCGTTTTTTTGTATTTGTTTGTTAGTAAAACGAAAAACGAAAAACGAAAATGAAAATGACTTTGTTTTTCTTTTTTTCTTAGGCTAGAATTAAGCTGAACTTCATTCCCCAGTTTTGGTAAAGTTTGAAGATTTTGACGTTTTTCTTACGTATATAAATAGGCATAGGTCATCTTAACTAACAATTCAATAAAACGATGTATTTTACATAAATTAAGGTACTGCATCGGTAGATTTTTAAACAGGAAAAGGAAAATAAGAGTGTGACTTGGCTTTTTCTGTTTTTGAATATAAAATATAAAATGTAAAATACTGAGTGGGCGAACCATGCACGGACCAACGTGTAAACATTATGTAAGTCAAGACACTGATTTGGCCCTGTAAAAACCTTGAAAATCGAAAAAGGGAGACTGATTTGACCCTGTAAAAAACCTTGTAAATAGTAAAAAAGAGACTGATTTGACTCTGTAAAAACATTGTAAATCATAAAAGGGAGACTGGTTCGAACCTGTGAAATTCTTGTAAATCGATAAAGGGTGTCAGACTGTTTTGACCCTGTAAAAACCTTGTAAAAAGAAGAAAGTAAACTGGTTTGACCCTGTAAACCTTGTAAATTGAAAAGAGGGAAACCGATTTGACCCTGTAAAAATATTGTAAATCGATAAAGGGAGACTGATTTGACCATGTAAAGACGTTGTAAATCAATATAGGGAGACTAATTTCACCCTGTAAAAACATTGTAATTGGAAAGAAAGGGAGACTGATTTAACTGTAAAGTTTATATGGAAGCCAGGGAAAATTGTACTTGGTGTGCCTGTGCCATAGCGACCTCTGCTGCTGTGTGACCACGCTCGATCGCTCGATAACTTTTGGCGCTCAAACGGTCCTCAAGCGGTGAAAACCGTTGAGCTTTTATTTGCTTAATTTTTGATGTAGCCAAGCTGCATTCTCCTCAATTCTGGTGAAAAAAAAAATAGATAATTGGACGCCGGCTAAGTCACCAGTTCCTGTTGAGGTAAGATGTTGTGTTATTACAGTATTGATCTCATGACCATGGACGGTGCGTAATCTAACTGATTACAAATCCTCTGCCCTCCAAAGTTTATAAACCATAAATCACTAGTAAGTTAAAGATTCTCAAAGGTCACATACAGTGGTGATGGATTTTTTTCGAACAATTGAATGCCAGTTTTAAAATCAAAATCTGCTGGCTTTGAAGATCATCGCAGTTATATACGCGACTTATGCAGTTGCGGCTTATGCGGTTTCTGTTAAGCAAGGCTAGTTCAACCACTGAGCCCCCATTTGTAAGGAGAAAATTTGTTCTTAGTAGAATGTTCATTTGTCTACCCGAGCTACATCGTAGCATGAGAAAGCCAGCTTTCATAAATTAATTATGTACTAAATGTGGTGAACAGTCAATGTGGTCAACTCAGTCAAGGACAGACAATCTGAACATGCACATATGCTGTTTTAGACAATAGCACGGAGCATGTGTGAGCATTGTTAGCTCAGGCAAAGGGGTAAACTTTTTTTTTCTTTTTTGTTTGCAAGAATCATATCAACATTTTCATAGTATGGTATAGAACATTTTGCACAGTATTTTACCAAATTTGTAGGTTTGTCGTAATGGGTAATTACATTTTTTTCAGGTACCGAGGGATCAAGCAGACGTAGTTGCTTTGTTATTTTAAAGCAGAGACAATAACATCAGCAAACATGCAGAACCTTTATTAAATCTGCATGTAAAGAATTGTGTAAAACTGCTATGTAAGACCCTGAAGAAGGAAGGCCGTGCCTTCCGAAATATTGGTTAAAAGATAACATATTCCCGACTGTAAAATTAGCCTTTCTTTTTTGTCTTATATTCTCACTTATTGCTGATTAGATCTTTTATTAGGATCCGGTCCTTCTTTTTTGTAAGCTGGTCCGTAAAAAATTGGAGGAATTGTGTGTTCGTTTTCAAGCACAACAACAAAAGGATCTCCTATGTTCTCTGGGCGGATTCCGTTTGAAAAACCTTGATATACATATTGGAATAGATAACATTTATGTCTACTCTACATGCAAAACTTGGATGTGGATGTATTTTTAATATTGACGGTGAAAATAATCTGCAATTAAAAGCCAAATAAATGTGTTCATAGCTCACTTATTACTGCGAGATTTACAGGGTCAATTTCGGTTAACAAGGTTGTTATAGGGTCAAATAAGTCTCTCGTTTTTTATTTACAATGTTTTCACAGGATCAAATCAGCTTCCCATTTTCTATTTACAAGGTTTTTACAGGGTCAAATCAGTCTCCCTTTTTAGATTTACAAGAATTTTACAGGGCAAACCAGTCTCCCTTTTTCGATTTACAATGTTGTTACAGGGTCAAATCAGTCTCCCTTTTTCGATTTACAGTGTTATTCCATGGTCAAATCGGTCTCTGTTTTCGATTTACAAGGTTTTTGCAAAGCCAAACCAGCCTTCCCTTTTCGATTTACAAGGTTTTTGACAGCGTCAAATGAGTCTCCCTTTTTCCATTTACAATCATTATGTTATTACAGGGTCAAATGGGTCTCCCTTTTTCGATTTACAATGTTATCACAGGGTCAAACTGGTCACTCTTTTCGATTTACAAGGTTTTTACAGGGTCAAATCGGTCTCTCTCGATTTATAAGGCTTTTACAGGGTAAAATCAGTCTCCCTTTTTCGATTTTCAGTGTTTTTACAGGGTGAAATGATTCCTTCTCTTTTCGATTTACAGGTATTTTGCATAACATTTACCAGGTCGTAGTAAACTATCCTGTTTGATTTACATGTTATTTACATAATTTTTTGACAATATTTACGGTATATGTACATGATCTTGCCTTTAGAAGCTTTACATTTTACAAGATTGTCTCCATTTTTTACATGTTCTGCTGCTAATATTTACACCTTTTTTACAGTAACTTTTAACTTCCTGTAAAAGGGCTTTTTCCCTGTAAAATGTCATTTACAGTGTTCTGTAGTTGATTTACGTGACATTTACATGTTAGAATAGAATTTTACATGAACAAGTAAATTGATCAATTTTTCCAGTGAATCAGACACAACAAATGTTTTTATCAATCAGGTTTGTCAGTAAGGTGTAATCGCAATTGCTTTTTTCTTTACTGTGTTGCTGACGATAATTGTCCGGTGATGATGGTCGGCAACCAGACGATTAAACTAAATGGCGTGCAAGTGTTGAGGTCGGTACATTAGACCATCTCTTGATACGCAAAGAATGCTAACCTTTGTACATCTTTATTTTGTCACAATTGCAGATGTCAGCTCTTACTTTTAATCCTTATAGCTGGAACAACAGCAGCAAGGCGATTCAATCGAATGTTATTGGCCTTGAGTTACAAAGTGGTAACACGAAGATCAATGTGTCAAACCTTGATGATGATATTGTGATGGTCATCCCAATTAGCAGCCCAGCCGAGCAAAAAAACAATACTAGTAGTCCAAGTGAACATTCTTTTCTAAAGTTAGACAAAATGTCAATCCGTTCTTATAATGCACAACTAGCAGATGTCCCTGTTTCAATTAAGATGGCTGTGGTAGAAAAGGGTTTATTTACCGTTAACCTATATGTGAAATTTGGATCCAGACCGACAATAAGTAGCTTTGACCACAACTTTACAAATACTTTCAAGTCAGTGTGTGGAAACCAGACAAACGACAACCAAAACCTCACATCCTGCCTTCCAGACGAATCGTCCATGACCGTGGTGCCACCAAACGCAGGCCCTCTTTACGTCGGACTACTTCTTTTAAAAAATAAAAGCAGCGGTGGAAACTCTAGACAAAGGAGATCATGCTTCGGCCACGGTCGACAAAAGCGCTCCTGCGTTGGCGTCAAGGACCCACCACCAAAGGGAGTCACTAAAACAGTCATTCCGCAGTACGACCCATCTACAGACGTTAACTATACAATGACAATCACCCAGTCAAGCTGCTTGTACTGGTCAGAAGATGAAGACAAATGGACATCAGATGGCTGCAAGGTAACATAATTACAAATAATAACAATAGGTACAATAATCCATGGAATAAAACAAATTGAGGAGGGAAAATAATAAAATTGTGGAGGAGGAGGAGGGAAATAAAAATGAAAAGGGAGAGGGGTAATTAAAACATTATGCGCAGTGTTAAAAAAAAGTATGGCTTGCCTTCTTTGACTATTTTAATAGAATCTTTAATCTAATCTTTTTGCAATCATTTTAATAAAGGGTCATAAAGTTGATTTCTTGTGTCTTAAGAAACGTGTCAGGTTTTATTGCTAGCAATTATTAGACGCGTGTTTCAATTGATCCTTGTTAAGTTATTACTTTTTTTGTGTGTGTTTTTATAATAATACGTCAAGATGCTCCCTTGGGGTTTTACTGCAGAGCTAATTTGTATGCAACGGTGGGCTTGTGACTTTTGAAACCCCCATTTTCGAGTTCCTCCGGTCCTCTGTATCAAAACGAGGTTAGGTGCTCAGCTTTCGATATGGAAATGGTTTTTGATTCTCATGCAAGTAAAACTCACTTCCACAAGAGAGGTTGTGCACTTGGCCTCATTTTGAAAGTGAGGGTTTTTGGAACTCGGAAGTGGCCTATTGCCTTCCTTGTTCTCAATGTCTTTGAAAAGGCGCTGTAAATTAATGATTAGTTTTGGGATGTCAAGTTTTTTTTTAAAAAAAAAAGAAAATTACCAAGCAGATTTTAAATTACCTTGAAATTTGCAGGCGTGGACCAAATTAAAGAAAGTAACCGAACGAAGGCTAATCAAATTCTTCTTTCTCCCAACACTGGCCAAAGCAATCCCCCTCTTTTTTCGTACACAGTTTCGACTGGAATCAAACCACTATGAGATGAGACTGCATTTCCAGACTTTCTTTAGATATTAGCCAGTTATGTCGATAGCATGTACATTCACTGTTTTGTGACCCTTAAACTTTGTTTTAAAATATTTCAAAACGCTCTCATAGAATTTGCTTAAACTTTCCCATAATCCAGGCAACTAAGGGAGGTACAAGCTCCCTTAAGCGATTTCTGAAAAAAATTCCTGGTAGCAAGAAATACAAGAGCAAGTAAAAAACGTAATGGCGTCATTAGGTTGCTATGGCAGGTCTGTTACGGTCACATGAAAGAGTCTCGGTGCAACATTATGTGATAGCACATGCCCCCATTGTAGAGAGGATACTTATGTTTCAGCCTCTGGTTCTTTTACAGGTTGCACCTGAGTCAAACACAACTCACCTTGTGTGTCGTTGCAATCACCTGACGTCCTTTGGTGGGAACTTCATACAAGCCCCGAATCCAATAGACTTTGACAAAGTTTTCACTGAGTTTGCAAACCTTGCTGAGAGTGGCAACATTTCAGTACTGGTGACCATTGCTTGTGCCTTTCTTCTTTACTTTGTTGTTCTCGTTTTTGCAAGGAGAGCGGATAAAAGAGACGACGACAAGGTAAGGACAAACTGAAACATCATTACTTTGTACGAAAAACGTTCCCTTTACCTTCAGCCTAAAAGGATTTCTATTTGCTCGTAAATTCTTTAATTAGGCCTTGCCGAGTCAGGCACGCGGTGCACTGCATTTGAAGTGTTAGTACAGGTAATCACATGCTTTCGAGTGCAATTTGGAATAAATGTGCAATTTGTGGTCTTTGAAAAAATTTCAGACTCGTTATATTGACCTGTAGAACTTGCAGAGGAGTCTAAGACTGAATTCATGTCTGAATTTCATGTCTGTATTAGAAGTTAATTTGAGGCTTTATATAAATGCATGCAACCTTTTATGGCTTTTTGTCTTGCTGATGGATTGTGTTACGTTTTGGTTTACCACAGATCTGTCCTCCTAAACATGTCACTATATTTGAAGAAGGAACGTATTATTACGACATGGTTATTTGCACAGGTGTTTGGAAAAACTCAGGGACAACAGCAAACGTTGAAATTAGCATTAAAAGCGAGATAAACGAACATAGACACGTTCCACTGCGAAGTAAAGGCGACTCCTGCGAAATATTTTCCCGGGGAGGTATAAATGGATTTGTTCTTATCACTAAAGAATCATTGGGAAAATTAACGGAAATAACGTTAGAACATGATAATACGGGAGACAATCCATCTTGGTTTGTAGAAGCAGTAACAATCAGAGACAGGCAGACCGAGGAAACCTGGAGCTTTCCTATAAATAGATGGCTTGCAGTGGAGAAAGAGGACGGTCTTATAGAAGTTACTGTAAACAACAGAAGCTTTGTTTCTTTTTCAAGTCTGGTTACTTCACGTTTTGGAAGAAAAATCGCAGACAGTCACTTGTGGATGTCTGTGTTTGGTAAAGCCTGTAGCAACACTTTTACACGTGTACAGAGAGCTTCATGCTGCCTGTCTGTTCTCTTCAGCGCGATGATTGCCAATGCGATGTTTTATAACATTGGTGGAGAATCAGAGGAAGCCATCCAGGTTGGACCCTTTAAGTTCTCTTTGAGACAGATCATTGTTGGAGTACAAAGCGGACTAATAGTTGCACCTGTCAACATCTTAATTGTTTTCCTATTCAAGAGCAGCAAACCGAGAGGTAAAAAGGGGGATAAATATAAAGAAATTGACCACACTCAACGACTGGTTAATAAAGTTAGCGAGACTGGCAGTATGTTGCCCCACTTCTGTGTGTACTTTGCATGGTTTCTCTGCTTTACCACGACTCTGGCAGCTGCAGCGTTCACGTTATTCTACAGCTTAATGTGGGGGAAAGAAGTTGCCGAGCAATGGCTTTCTTCTATTTTGATTTCAAATGGTCAAGACATTTTTGTTGTGCAGCCAACCAAGGTTATGCTGGCTGTAGTGGTTGTTTCGCTTCTCCTAACTAGAGAGAAAGACCAAGATTATGAATGCGAAGAAACAAGTTCTCAAAGTGACAGTGAATCTCTGATTGACGATCCTAAAGAGCGATTCAAGCGATCTAGATTAGACGCCATTCGGAAGCGAACCAAAAAAGAAGTTCAGTTAGCAGGCATAACGAAGGGGATTGTCATCCATTTAATTTTTGTGTTTTTCTTGGCTGTAGTTTGCTATGGTAATAAGAACAGTTACCGCTTTATGATGTCCAGGACACTGATGAATCCATTTGGAAAGTTCGAACGGGTAGGAATTTTTTTCACAAAAAGCTACACAGTTTGAAATACTGCATATACTGGCGGCACTTGAGATCGCTGTTAATAGCAATACTCACGCTGACGTCACCAATTGCTACTAATGAGCCTACCAGAATTGAAGCGTTTTGGTTCATGAAACAAGAGATTCTTTTGTTTCACTCGTTAAACATTTAAATAACAAGAGTGAGGTCTCCAAGAAACTGTCCTTTACCTAAAGAAAAAATTATCGATTGCCTTTCATGGCTTTTCATGTTTTTTTTTTTGTGTTGGCCAGACAAATCTCCATTGGGAGATCAGGGGGATAAAAGAGTCTAATTTATTAGATATGTCTGATTTTCCTCATCGGCTTTTAGACAGATTCAGGTTGTTTGTTTTTTGTTCTCAATTCGGTTTCAAGGTCCTCCTACGTTTTTCAACTCGCTAAGTCGGGAAATTCAAAACAGTGAAAGTATCAGTTTGTTTGGCAAAAGACTTAAATTCCTTCTTTCTTAGTTAAATTGAATCTTTGTTGAGCTACACACCTTTTCTTTTACTTTTTTCTCTTCTTTCTTTCTTCTTCTACTTTTTTTTTTCATTTTTTTTAAATTAATCGAAATTTTCATTCAGTACCCTTAACTTGTATGGTTTACCCTATAGTTCCAGGAAGCCTATAGTATATAAGCCCCCAGCTTCTATATAGGCTTTCTTGCCTTTACCACATTTGATCTTGTAATAATTTAGTTGCAATATTGTACGTATATTGTCTTTAATGTATTTCTGTATACTGTTGTTGTATTTCTTGTTAAAGGCAAAAATAAAATGAATGAATGAATAAATGAATGAATGACTGCGGGCAAACTTATTTTAATTACAACGTGGTCAGCCTTTAACAATTTAAAGAGCAGTTCGTGTTTAATAAAACAAAATATATTTCAATTATGCAGGTAACTGACGGGGACAAATTAAGTGTTTGGTTAGAAAAGGAGTTCCTTCCAAATATATTCGGTCAGCCGTGGTACAACGGACTCAAGGATAAAGAGGACGTGTACATTGAAAATAAAGTGTCCCTGCTGATTGGCATGCCATGGATGCGACAACTTCGAATACAAAAGGGTGATTATTTTTCTCTTTTTTCCCTTTATTTCACCGATTATACTTAAACATCATACTTAACAACCTGTTTTCCCTACGCATTCAATTAGGTGTTACATTTGTATGTGGCATTCAATTGGCTCAGACCTTGGAAGCAGTAATCCTGGGCTCAATTCCGGTCCTTATCAACAGTCGGGGTCCTACAATATCTGAGTTGAATCTGCTACCTTTGTTTTACATCTGTAAATTATAAGAAATCTATCTTCTCGGATAAGGACGAAAAACTGAAGCGCCCCTTTTTCACAACACCTCTCTTGTCTGAATCTCCTGAGAAGTAAAGCAACCATTAGGGACTTTCGAGTCACTGGCAATGACTATTTTTTGTGTTATATGTCACAGATTGTGGGAAATAGCGAGGGTAGGACACGTCGCACGGGACCTATGGCCGAGCACAGTTCGTGCCTATCCCCACCAGGCTTTTCAGTGTCCCGTAAGGCTAATAAAGTATTTGCAGTGGCAAAGCAAAACCTTGTGACCTAATTTGTTTAACTTCAAGGTTCCTGCGAGTCCCTCCCTGAGTTTATTTCAGACTGCTACTACGACTACTCCAGCGAAAGAGAGGATACCACACCTCTGAGTCTTCCAGCCTGGAAGCCACTTCCCTACAATACGTCGTGGCCTAAGGCTTTAACGTTGTGCCCAAAACCTTGGCGTTATCAAACAGGCGAAGAACTGGACAACGGTCCGATAAAGGCCATGTATAGCACTTACGAAGGGGGTGGCTATGTTGCTGTCATGGGATATGACGAAGAAACTGCCCAAGGTGTCCTTGGCGAAACCTTTGGACATGGATGGGTTGATCGCCAAACGCGAGCGGTGATCTTTGAGTTCGCAGTATTTAATGTTAACACAAATCTTCTGAGCATCGCCACGTACTTTTACGAAGTTATCGCCACCGGTGCCGCTTACACTAATAGAAGGGTTGACACGCTGGAGTTGTACACAACGGATTCAGGATCTGTCATGTTCTACCTCATTTGCCAGTTTCTTTTCATGGCCATGGTACTTTATTACCTGATCATAATGGTGTTCCACCTTTACAAACAACGCGTAGGATTTTTTAAGTCAGTTTGGAATATGGTGGATTTTTTAATGATCATATCCTCCGTAGCGTCAGTAGCATTTTATATGATCAAAGCGAAGGTTATCCTGCGAAGCATAAAAGCCATCCAAGATAATCCATATGACATTATACACTTTCATGTGGCATTAGACTGGGCTAACTGGGAAAATGCCGCAGTTGCCCTTGCCATTTTCATGGTGACGGTAAAGCTTTTGAATCTGATTCGTTTTAACCCATATTTAATTTACTTGTTTTCATCGTTCCGTCAATCTGTAAGCTACCAACTGTCGTACGTGCTTTTTTTCTTGATTGTCTTTAACGCGTTTGTTGCATCAGGGAAACAGTTTTTTGGCCGTACAATATATGCATACTCAAGCTATCTCCAAGCCGTTATTTCGCAGTTTGAATTCCTGCTGGGAGTAGCTGTTCCTACTGATGACCTTCGAAATGATAAGCCATTTATTGGGCCTACGTTTACTTTCTTATACTTGTTATCAATGACAATTTTCCTTATCAATATGTTAGTTTCTGTGCTAAACGAGTCCTACACTGACGCCAAAACGCGCGCAGAGGAAAGTGCGGAGGAGCTTGACATGGCACGCTTTATCGGGGAACGATTCGAGGAAGTTTTAAAAGGGAACAAAAAGCGGCCCGAGTTTAAGTTATATTTTGATGACGCAACGTTCATGAACATATGTCAGTCAGAAGCAGAGCCCTTCTGTTTAAATTCTGAAAGTATTCTGCAGTGTACAGAGAGCAGAATGGAAAAAGTTGAAAAGCGACTTGCTGCACTGACTCGACGAGCTGGAAAAATAGACTCTGAGGTAGAAAGAGAGGAAGCAGAATTTATGTTTCTCCTCAATTCCTTGGGTAGCCATCATGAAACTAATAAACATAGGACGTAATCTTTTTTTTTTTCTGTCGGTAAAGTTCCAGCCAGCTTAATTGACGCGGCTCCTACCTTTTCAGTGTGTTTACTTAACCTTTTGAAACTTATCATGGTAAGGGTGTCATTCTGGCTACTTACTTAGATGACACTACTACTGTATATGATAAACGAAAAGTTTATGACTTGGAAATGGCTTTCGCTGACTATGTGTCAGTATCCTGAGTCATGTTAGAAGTTCCGTGACAAGAGAGGCAGCAATACGTGTATAAATTACAATAAATCTTCCATTGTTTGTTTACTGGGAAATCGCCTGGACGAGGATAGGCTAAAGCACCTACAAAGTGGGTCTGTTTCAGGTTAATAGGGAACTTAAGCACCAAACGTTCTCGGTACCACGGCCGCCAACCGGAAGTATTTTTGCAGCATGACAGCCACTGGACATGTCAAGACGTTCTTGAGCTATGGTCACGGGCTTCAAAACGCGAGTTCTCAGGTTGAAACCACAGGTTCAAATTCTGGGTATTTCGAAGAGTATTCGTCATACAAAAGTAGAAATTCTTCGTCTGAAATCAAGTTTTCTTCGTAAGAAAGAAACTGAACTTAACGAAAATCTTCCAAGGACATTTTCAACTGAATTTTTCTGTCGGCGTTCGTGATAGTTTCACGTTGTTTTGCTTAATGATTTGCATTTGGCGCGTAAACCGTGTCCCCGATCCAGTTTTGACAGGCCAGCCATGCTGTTCGTGAATCAAGAACGTTTGGTGCTTAAGTTCCCTAATCACACGTTGCTCACGCTCTTCCGAGACAAAAGGGTCTTTACTCTTGACGAATCTTTCTAGCAAACTCTCCTATCACAAGGCTAAACATGCTATCTCTGTCTTTGTTTATTAGGTTCTAAGCTATTTTTTAAAATAACATTTTTAATTAGAAAATTTTCTAAAATTTATAACTACTTTACAGAGCATAGTATTAGGCTACCCCTACCAAAGATTAAACTATATTATTAGCTCGAGAGAAGGACATTTCCTTTAAGTAAATGAAGTCCCGTTTAATATAGTAATCGCTGGAGGCACAGAGAATTTCTGCTGCCAAACAAGACAGTTTTTCTCCTGAGAATTTTTAACGTTTCCTTGAAATTTTTGTTATAATTTAGATTTTTTAAATGTAACTTTAAATCTCCTATGTCAAGATTATTTTCAACAGCCAGGGTCCATAATGTTTATACAAGCCTTGAGCTGAATTGGTCACCCTGTTTAATTAAAGTTTTCCTTTATTTTAACTACAATAAAATAAAATATAATCGTTTGTCTCTCTTTTAAGGTAGATCGCAACGTTTCTACTGCTTACTGCTAGTTGACCTTCATTAGGTCATTAGGTCGAGCACGATACTCCTTTTGAATAGATGGTTTTCAACAGCTAGAATTGAACCAGAAAAAACAAGGTAAGGAAACTTGGAATTTTTGACCAAAGTTATGGACTAACCACTTAGCAAAAAATGCAAATTTTGCAGTATTCTAATATCAATGTTTTTTTATTCTATAAAAGCTATTTTTGGCCGAGAAAAGTGATAGCAAAGGAATGTCAATTAAAAAGAAAAGAGTCAAGGTGAAGAAACTTCCATTTTTTGACCTAAGTTATGGACTAACCCCTATGCAAAAAATGCAAATTCTTCAACTTTCAAATATCAACGTTTTTGTAGTCTAGAAAAGGTTTTTTTGTATCAAGAATGTCGCCAAACACTCTTTTTGATCAATTTGAAGCAGAAAAGACAAGGTACGAAAACGTCAACTTTCTGACCAAAATCATGGACTAGCCACTTTGAGAAAATGCAAATTTTTTACCTTTCAAATACCAACGTATTTGTAGTCTAGATAAGATAGTTTGTATTAAGAATATCGCCAAACACTCTTTTCGATTAATTTCCCCAATTTCCATCTAAAATAGCGAATTTTGAGCTCTCTGGACCTCGTAAACACCTTATTTAAAAAAAAAAAAACAGCTGTTTTCCATACAAAGTAGCAAATTTCTAACTCTCTGGACCTCCTGAACGCCTGCTTTTATAAAACAGCTGTTTTCTATCTAAATTGTCAATCTTGAGCCCTCTAGACCTCCTAAACACCTGACTTTATAAAACAGCTGTTTTCCATCTAAAATAGCCAATTTTGAGCTCTCTGGAACTCCTAAACACCTGATTTAATAAAAACAGTTGTTTTCCATCTAAAAAAGCCGATTTTGAACTTTCTGGACCTCCTAAACACCTGATTAATAAAAACACCTGTTTTCCATCTAAAATAGCCGACGGTTTTCCATCTAAAAAGCCGATTTAAAAAGCTCTGGACCTCTTAAACAACTGATATAATAAAACCAGCTGTTTCTCATCTAATAGTCATTCACTCATTGATACATTAATTCTTTTATTCACTTATTTTGCGATTAACCACGTAAGAATACACCAAATTGAGACTACAATATAAAAAAAGATAATAGACACTATACTAAATAAATTATATACAAAATTAAAACTAAATTTACAAACTTGCATTCGGTCAAAATAATTCACCATAAAAAACAGAATTTTCGAATTTTTCCAAAGGGGTTAACCCATGCCTTTGGTCAAAAAGTGCAATTTTTTGGTAAAAAGTTGTTTTCCATGAAAGTAAGACTAAAAATAATGTTTAATAATGCTCTAGATAGAAAACAGACTTTTTTTCGCCATAAAAATTCAATATTTCAAAGTCCTAAAAACCGCATTTTCTATAGGGGTTAACCCATGGTTTTGGTCAAAAAATGCCATTTTTTTTATCTATTTGTTTTCGGTCAAAATATGACAACTAAAATGGTTTAATAATGTTCTAGATACAAAAGAAAATTTTTTTGGCCATAAAAAATTCAGTATTTCAAAGTCCCAGAAATCGAATTTTTCCAAAGGCGTTAGCAGATGCTTTTGGTCAAAAAATGCCATTTTTTTTTATCTATTTGTTTTCGGTCAAAATAAGACTAGAAAAAAGGGTTAATAATGTTCTAGATACAAAGCAAACCTTTTTTGGCCATAAAAAATTCAATATTTCAAAGTTCCAAAAACCGCATTTTCTATAAGGGTTAACCCATGGTTTTGGTCAAAAAATGCCATTTTTTTATGTATTTGTTTTCGGTCAAAATAAGACTTAAAAAAGGTTTAATAATGTTCTAGATACAAAACCAACTTTTTTTGGCCATTAAAAATTAAATATTTCAAAGTTCCAAAAATCGCATTTTTTTAAAGGGGTTATCCCATGGTTTTGGCCAAAAAATGCCATTTTTTTATCTATTTGTTTTAGGTTAAAATAAGATTAGAAAAAGGGTTAATAATGTTCTAGATACAAAGCAAACCTTTTTTGACCATAAAATTTCAATATTTCAAAGTCCCAAAAACCGCATTTTTCTAAAGGGGTTAACCCATGCTTTGGTCAAAAACTTTCATTTTTTTATGTATTTGTTTTCGGTCAACATAAGACTTAATAAAGGGTTTAATAATGTTATAGATAAGAAATAAACTTTTCTTTGCCATAAAAAATTGAATATTTCAAAGTTCCAAAAATCGCATTTTTCCAAAGCGATTAACCCATGGTTTTGCTCAAAAAATGCCATTTTTTTCTATTTGTTTACGGTCAAATTAAGGCTAGAAAAAAGGTTTAATAATGTTCTAAATACAAAGGAAAAATTTTTTGGCCAAAAAAATTCAATATTTCAAAGTTCCAAAAATCGTATTTTTCCAAAGGGGTTAACCCATGCGTTGGTCAAAAAAAGCCATTTGTTTTATGTATTTGTTTTCGGTCAAAATAAGACTAACAGAAAAAAGGTTTAATAATGTTGTAGATACAAAACCAACTTTTTTTGGCCATTAAAAATTAAATATTTCAAAGTTCCAAAAATCGCATGTATTTGTTTTCGGTCAACATAAGACTTAATTAAGGGTTTAATAATGTTCTAGATACAAAATAAACCTTTTTTTGCCATAAAAAATTGAATATTTCAAAGTTCCAAAAATCGCATTTTCTAAAGGGGTTAACCCACCGTTTTGGCCACAAAAAATTCAATATTTGAAAGTCCCCAAAATCGCATTTTTCCAAATGGGTTAACCTATGCTTTTGGGAATAAAAAATTGAACATTTCAAAGTCCCAGAAATCGCATTTTTCTAAAGGAGTTGACCCATGCTTGTGGTCAAAAACTGCCATTTTTTTATGCATTTGTTTTCGGTCAAAATAAGACTAAAAAAAGGTGAATTAATAATATTCTAGATATAGAATAAACTTTTTTTGGCCATAAATATTCAGTATTTCAAAATCCCAAAAACTGCATTTTTCTAAAGGGGTTAACTCATGGTTTTGGTCAAAAAAATGAATTTTTTGAATTTCAATATTTCAAAGTTTTAAAAATCTCATTTTTCCAAAAGTGGTTAACCCATGGTTTTGGTCAAAAAATGACATTTTCTTAGCTATTTGTTTTCGGTCAAATAAGACTAAAAAAAGGTGAATTAATAATATTCTAGATATAGAATAAACTTTTTTTGGCCATAAAAAATTCAGTATTTTAAAATCCCAAAAACTGCATTTTTCTAAAGGGGTTAACTCATGGTTTTGGTCAAAAAATGAATTTTTTGAATTTCAATATTTCAAAGTTTTAAAAATCTCATTTTTCCAAAGCGGTTAACCCAAGGTTTTGGTCAAAAAATGACATTTTCTTAGCTATTTGTTTTCGGTCAAAATAAGACTAGTAAAAAGGCTTAATAATGTTCTAGATACAAAACAACCTTTTCTTGGCCATAAAAAATTGAATATTTTAAAGTCCTTAAAATCGCATTTTTCCAAATGGGTTAACCTATGCTTTTGGCCATAAAAAATTGAATATTTCAAAGTCCCAAAAATTGCTTTTTTCAAAAGTGGTTGACCCATGCTTGTGGTCAAAAACTGCCATTTCTATGTGTATTTGTTTTCGGTCAAAATAAGACTTTAAAAAAAAGGTTTAATAATGTTCTAGATACAAAATAAACTTTTTTTTATTCATAAAAAATTCAATATTTGAAAGTCCCAAAAACCCCATTTTTCTAAAGGGGTTAACCCATGCTTTTGGTCAAAAACTGGCATTTTTTTATGCATTTGTTTTGGGTCAAAATAAGACTAGTAAAAAGGTTTAATTATGTTTTAGATACAAAACCAATTTATTTTGGCCATAAAAAATTGAATATTTTAAAGTCCCAAACATCCCATTTTTTCCAAAGGGGTTAACCCATGCTTTTGGTCAAAAAAGCCTTTCTTTATCCCTTTGTTTTTGGTGAAAATAAGATTATAAAAAGTCTGTTCATGTTTTCCTTCAGCAGCATAATGAAAATATATAAAACTGTTCTATTGAGGCATAAACTGCTGTTTAAAAAGTAAAAACTAAAATCCAAGCTTTCGCCGATCAACGGCATCATCAGGGATGAGAAAATATTCCGAGCGCGCTTTATTTATGCAAAGAAAGTGTAGGGTGAAATATGTAAAAGATGTGACGTATGTATGAAGGCTATAGAAATAAACTGTAAGTTGAATACAAGGCTCTAATGATGGAGTGTCTATAGACAAAGGACCTCTAAAAGCGCTTAAGAATGGACCCTAAAATAAAATACTAAAATAGAAGGTCTGCGAATTCAGTACATTCTTCTCGGGAATTGAGTGTAGGCTTGCACTTTCTAATGTAAAATGCTTCAAAGAGGCGAAGATTAGCGGGGTCGTTTTCGCTCATAATAATCTTGATATCAATGCCTTTATAGTCTTTTTTCTGGCAGGAATAGATATGTTTAATAATATTCTAGATACAAAACAAACTTTTCTTGGCCATAAAAAAATCAATATTTCAAAGTCCCAAAATCGCATTTTTCCAAATGGGTTAACCTATGCTTTTGGGAATAAACAATTGAATATTTCAAAATCCCAAAAATCACATTTTTCCAAAGGGGTTAACCCATGGTTTTGGTCAAAAAATGCCCCTTTTTTTCTATCTGTTTTCGGTCAAAATAAGACTAGAAAAACATTTAATAATGTTCTAGATACTAACAAACTTTTTTTGGCTATAAAAAATTAAATATTTCAAAGTCCCAAAAATCGCCAAAGGGGTTAACCCATGCTTTTGGTCAAAAAATGGCATTTTTTTCATATATTTGTTTTAGGTCAAAATAAAAGCAGAAAAAAGGTTTAATAATGTTCTAGATACAAACACATATCACTAGGGGTATGTGTTCCCCCTACCTAGGAACACATATCACTAAGGATATGTGTTTCCCCTACCCAGGATCACCAGGGATATGAGTTTCTCCTACCGAGGAACACATCTCACCAGGGATATGTGTTTCCCCTACCAGGAAACACATATCACTAGGGATATGTGGTTTCCCTACACAGGAACACATATCACTAGGGATATATGTTCCCCCAACCCGGGAACATATATCACTAGGGATATGTGTTCCCACTACTCGGGAACACATATCACTAGGGATGTGTGTTTTTCCTACCCGGGAACACATTTCACTAGGGATATGTGGTTCCCTACCCGGAAACACGTATCACTAGGGATATGTGGTTCCCCTACACGGGAACACATATCACTAGGGATATGTTTTTTCCCTATCCGTTTTTTCTAATGTTTTTTCTCCTACCCATATGTGTTTCGCTTACCCGGGAACACATATCACTAGGGATATGTGTTTCCCCTACCTAGGAATCCATCTTACTAGGGATATGTGTTCCCCCTACCCTGGAACACATATCACTAGGGATATGTGTTTCTCCTGCCCGGGAACACATATCATTAGGGATATGTGTTTCCCCTACCCAGGAACACATATCACTAGGCATTATGTGTTTCCCCTACCCAGGAATACATTTCACTAAGGAAAAGTGTTCCCTACCTACGAACACATCTCAATAGGGATATGTGTTCCCCCTACCCGGGAACACATATCATTAGGGATATGTCTTTCCCCTTCCTAGGAACACATTTTACTAGGTATATGTGTTTTCCCTACCCAGGAACACAGATCACTAGGGATATGTGTTTCCCCCACTAAGAAACACATATCTGTAGGGATATATGTTTCCCCTACCAAGTAACACATATCCCTAGGGATATTTGTTTCTCCTACCCAGGAACACATTTCATTAGGGATATGTGTTTCCTCTACCCGGGAACACATATCACTAGGGATATGTGTTTCCCCTTTCCAGAAACACATAGGCTTAGAAAAAAGGTTTGATGATGTTCTAGATAGAAAAGAGACGCTTCTAAAGTATAAAAATAGCTTTTTATGGTCCCCAAATAACATTTTCTCCAAGGGGTTAACCCATTATTTTGGAAAAAACTTATGTTTTTGTCTTTTGGTTTAAAGAAAAATAGTGTTAAAACTAAAGTTCGATGATGTTTTAAGTAGAAATAACCCATTTTCAAGGCTAAAAATGTTATGTTTGAAACGACAAAAAACCCGTAATTTTCGACACAAGGTCATCAACAGTGACAGAAGAACCATTTTTAGGGGAAGTCAATAAAGTAGTTATTGAATTTAAGGCCAAATCTCTTGGATCCTCAACATCATTGAGCTGCCTCTTTGGGCAACCAACTCACCTCTCTCTACGATAACACTTGACAAGACACCTAAGCTACGCACCGCCTTACAGAACAAAATGGGCTCCTGGAGTCTTCTGAGGACATTGTGTACTTTAACCTGAGGCGTAGCGGGTGCTACAAGCCCAGAGGATTATATCCACGAATAATCCCGAAAGCTAATCTTTAGGAGGCCATGTTTTTAAGGTTACATATCCCATCTACGCTTATAATTTTTGTTAGCTAAAAATAAAAAGTACAGCGAAATCAACATTGGACAAACAAACCTTTTGTAAGTGTAAGATTCAAGACGTATTCAACACGAAGACAAGTTTGCATTAGAGACTTATGCAACGAGGTTTTTATTATTCCTTTAATTTTTCAGCTTAGCTCCTTCACGGTACATTACTGACTCCTCTCTTGCCCTTTATTCTTAATTGCTCTCTACGTTCTCTAGTACATAAAGGCAACCTGAGCCTGAGTCTCACAGGTTTGGGGGATGAAGATAATTTTACTTATGAGAGTAATAAGCTCACGGTCTTCCTCAAGCTGACCGTTTTCTTCCGTCTTAGTCATTCGAATAAGCTTGGCAATTCGCTGATCTACTTTCATCGATCGCTCATATGTGCACTGAAGAATTCGTTCAGTATTCTTGCAAAATGGCTCTGCTTCGGAGCTGAACATGTTAACGAAAGTTGCTTCGTCACAGAACAACTTTGTAAGATCACGTCCTTCTTTCCTTTCCCCCAAAAGTTCTAACAAACGCTCTTCAAGATGGTGTGAGAGTTCTATATCTTCGGTGCTATCTTCGACATTTGTCTTTGCGCCAGAGTACGCGTCATTAAGCATAGAGATGAACATGTTCATGAGGAAAATGGTCAAAGTTAGCACGTAACACAGTGCAAATATGGGACCGATAATGCGATGTTCAGCCCGAAGACCTTCTACCGGTACTGCTTTACCTAACAGAAATTCAAGTTGGCCTACTGTGGCCCTTAAATAACTAGAATACACGTACATGGACCCACCAAAAATCAGTATTCCTGACATGGCAAAGGAATTGAAGATTAACAGGAGAATGCACATAAAGGATAATTGGTGACCAACAGATTGGCGAAAAGATGAAAATAAAAATATGACGTGCGGGTTAACCCGAAGAAGGTTGAGAAACTTTAACGTTGCCATAAATACGGCAATAGCAATAGATGCATTTTCCCACTCAGCCCAAGACAGTGAAGTGTGAAAGTTGATGATTGCGTAGGGATTAGACTGTATAGCTTTAACACTTCTTAACATACTTTTAGCTTTGAGCATGTAGAATGTTACTGTTGTAACAGAAGAAACAACTTGCAAAAATTCAACTAAATTCCATATGGATTTAAAAAAGCTAATTCGTTGGCGAAAAAGATTAACCAGGAGCAAGACGAAGTAATAAAGGGTCATAGACATGAAGAGAAACTGGCAAATGAGGTAAAATTCTCGAGCGCCTGATTCTGTACTATACAGCTCCAGTGTTTCCACCTTCTTTGTTGTGTAAGCAGCCCCAGTAGCTAGAACCTCATAGAAGAAAGAAGCGATGCTGACTAGGTTTGTGTTGATGTTGAAAACCGTGAATTCAATAACTACAAGTCTGGTTTGTTGATCAATCCATCCCTCAGCATGTAATTCATCGACTACCCCACCTGCCGTTTCCTCATTATATCCCATGGCAGCTATGTATCCGCCTCCACTATACAGCTTGAAAGTTCCCCATGTCGGCGAAGCATTCCCAAGATGTTCTGGACTCTGGTATCGCCATGGTCGTGGACACATCTTTAGTGAATCAGGCCATGTCGTATTTACAGGCAGTTCTTTCCATCCCGGAAGACTCATGAGGGTTTTGTCTTCGCTTTCGAAAGTGTAGTCATAATAACAGTGCGGGTTGATGAAGCTAAGAACTCCACAAGTGCCTTGAAAGAAAAAAGTCGCAAAATCAGCTAAAGGAAAATATAAATAATTAATATTCCCTAAAAAAAGCACTAACTAAGTCGCGTGTGCGTGAAGGTCATTTACAAATGGACATAAGAAGTGTTCAGTAAAAGCCGATTTAAGCGAGGTGGAGGTAGTAAAGTCTTCACGTTTTGATATAATTAAAATGTTCCTGACAAAGCAAAAGAAGAGGCTAGCACTTTATTTTCCCCATTTCAAGAGATCAACAGCAAGGTTTTTCCTTTGATACGTTTTTTTTAAAGCGCTCTGTCGTTCATCCGGTGGCATTGCTTTTTGTCCTTTTTAGGCTAATTGTAGTTATGGTCTTCATCTTTTTTATTTATAGTAAGCTCGAACTCACTCTTCTTAATTCTAACTTGTCTCATTCGTGGCATTCCAAGCAAAATAGACTTTTTATTGTGTATGAAAACCTCCATAATCTCTTTTTGGTTATTGTACCAGAACCCTGCATAGAGGTTTCGTATGAAAAATTGATCCATCCATCCCCACAGTACGTCCGGATGTGTGACCTGTTCAAAAAGCAATAGATTGTGATAATTTTGTCACGTAACGTTGACCTTTAAAATAAAATCTTTATTCTCTTTCGTTACTGTTATTTTGAACTAGAGAAAGAAAATCAATGTGGTATGCTCCATTCAAAGTCCTGTTTTATATGACATTACCAGATATTAGTCTTAAGTCATGGATAGTAATCAGTTCAATTTCCGCTTCCCTTTGGCTTGTACATGGAGAAAAAATCGTGAACTCTTATCCACCCTTGTCGCGTTGACATTCTTAGCAATAGTTTACTTTTAAGAACGATTTTAAGCCATGACTTACATATATGTTTTTTTGCTTAATGTTAATCATCAAGTGAAAACATGAGAGAGATGATTTTTCAATCAGTGACACAGGCGCTTTGGAAGGAAAAATCCAAGTATTCCCTATAGGAGTCGAACCTATGATCTTCTAATCTTTTCACTCATCCCATCCAGTACTGGTCAGGGTGTACCTGCTACCTCTAGTTGCTAATGAAATTCTATGAATTGTAAATTATTAGCTTTCACTAGGAAAGAAAAGGCAGTTACCTTGTCAAACTTTAGGAACGGTTGCTTCACCGCTGTTGTCATCAGGAAGCGGTTGTTGTTTTTGTTCCCATAACAAGTGATGGCCATGAGAAATACGAGTAAAGTATGCAGAATTATTTGTTTCATCATTCCTAGTAGTTTCACGTCCTTTTTCTTGTTCTCGCGCATCTTTAAAAGTTCATAACGTCTCAACTTTATCTTTGGATCATCTTCAGCGAACTCGCTATCGCTCATGGGTCCATAGGTGTCTGCATCTCTAACTGGAGCGTCATAACCCTTTTTTCGTCGGATTGTCAACAAGGATATTACACAAGCAACTAGTAACACTTTCATTGGCTGCGCAGCGAAAATGTCCTCAGCTAAAGAAGTCATTATGGATGCAAGCCATTGCTCGGCAAGCTCTTTGCCCCACATAAGGCTGTAAAAAAGCGTGAAAGCGGCACTTGTTACTGTGCTGGTGATACAAAGGAACCATCCGATGTAGATGAAGCAATGGGGCAGTGTAAACCTCGATTTTCTCGCCTCCTCAACAATATGAAAGGAATCCGTGCCAGTTTTGTAATTATCATCTCTCCGCTGCCTTTGCCTGCTTGAGCGAAAGAGTAGTACAATCAGGATGTTCGCTGGCGCAACAATCACTCCGCTTTGAATTCCTATGACGATCTGCTGCCACGAGAACTTAAATGGTCCGACCCGAATTGCCGCTACTGATTCCCCGCCAATATTGTAGAACATGACGTTTGCGATCATGGCAGTAAAAAGAACGGAAAGGCAACAAGACGCTCTTTGCACTCGTGTGAAGGTACTGCTCGATGCTTTGCCAACAACTGACAACCAAATATGACTATCGGCTAAAATTCGGGGGGCCATCGATCGCACCTGATCTGTGAATCCAAAATCACTTGTGTTGGAACATGGCACTGTAACTTGTATTTGACCATCACCCTTTTCAACAGCAAGCCACCTATTCACTAAGAAATTCCACACTTCCCCAGTTTGTTTATCCTTTATGATCAACGTTTCAGGAAACCATGATGGATCGTTGCCAGAGTTATCATGATATAACGTTATTGCCTTAAGGGGTCCGTAAGTGTTACTGGTTATTAGCACAAAACCATCAACACCACCACGCGAAAATAGTTCAGGGTTTTCTCCCCCACGTCGCAAATTGATTTCCTTGCTTTCGTCCATCTTACCGTCTATATAAAGTGATATGTTCGCAGTAGAACCTGAATCTCTCCAAACACCTGTACGTATCACCATTTCGTAGACATAGCTTCCGCCTTCATTGACTACTACGGCCCTCGGAGGGGTAATCTAAGAGACGACAACGTCGCAAAACAGAAATGAGAATGATATACATGTTTTAGATAGATAAATCTTATGCCACATTTCTTTCTTACCAACAACATAACGAAAGTCTTTCATTGGTTGTTCAATGATTATATTAAGGTTTTTGGAAGACTGGCCAAAGGTACGTTTTTCTTTTAATTAAGTTATTTACCCATTGTCTTTTCACATGCCAAGGAATAAATTTTAGAACCTCCACTAGTATTTCTTCCTTACACAGGTTCCATTGTGGTCACTTGTTGGAAGGTTAGGTGTATATTGATCAATTTGTTTCGCGTATATCGGCATACACCTACCTAGTCCAGGTCAATCTTGAGACGTCTTCTTTTAGCCGCCTCTTTGACTATCTATATTTTCCAGTCCAAGTCTTATTTTTTATGAGACTCATTAGACGAAAAGGCATGCAAGATGGACCCATACTTGGGGCATATCTGTTGGAATTGGTTGCAATCAGTACAGCAGATTTCCAAAATTGGAAGTAAGTAATTCTGCTTTGATTTAAGTTGTGATATTTTGTCAAAAATAAAATAAAATAACGTTCAAAGGACCTACTACGACCTCAGCTTCTTGGACCTTTTAGTACACAACGCCTATCTCGGGAACTGAAAGGGTTATGCTCAAGATGTCAGTTTTTGGGTCGGTATTTCGCTATATCCAGGCTACGCTCAGGAGAAACAAATCCAGCTTGCGGTCGGAGTGGAGCCCGAATCCGGGACCGCGGGATTTCGAGTGCGACGCCACGCTGCCTCCCCGAGATATATATATATATATATATATATATATTTACTGATTGTTTCTGAAGTATCTTGGTAAAGAAGCCGCTAGTTTGGAAATTTTGAATAACTCCTAGCACTTGATATTTCAAGAGCGTGTCATTTATTCTTATGGATAAGAGCTATTCTCATACCTTATTTTCATCACGTTTGTCCGCTCGTCTTGCAAAGACAATAACCACAAAATAAAGGAGGAACACGGCACATATCGTTATCAACACGGCTACGTTTCCAGTTTCTCCTAGTCTTGTAAATTCCACGAACACTTTGTCGAAATCTATGGGATTTGGAGCCTGTATAAAGCTTCCTCCAAACGCCGTTAAATGATTGCAAAGGCACTTCAGCTTCTTTTTGTCAGAGCCAGGGCCAACCTAAGGCACAAAAGACCAGGTAAGGACCCAATAGAATGATGAATTTAACCCGCGTATTGTTTGATTTGTGATGGTAGACCAATCTCCAACAAATAGGCTTCATATAAATTTCAGAGTGAATAACCATCCAGCAAAACTGAGGGTTTCCATTTGGACTTACAGAGCGTTTTCACCCACGTGTCCAGCATCTATACGCACAAAAAAGCGTTTACATAAAAAAAAGGTTGACCTCCAACAGGAACGGTTCGGAACAGCAACATGGCCGTCGTTTCATTGTTTTGAATAACCAAAATGGTGGCCTTGACGTCATGTTAAACCGCTCTATTGACTAATTTGACGTCCTTATCCTTAATAAACTATGCTTTATCGATATCTTGACGATAGCTTACCTTACATCCATCGGACGTCCACTTTTCCATCGTAGTAGACCAGTACAAACAATTTGCTTGGCTCATTGTCAACGTATAATTTACATCTGTCAATGGATCATACTTTGGAATGACAGACATGTTAAAACCTTCTAGAGGCGGATCCTTGACACCAATACACGATCGTTTTTGTCTACGTCCTCCAAAACAGGACCGTCTTTTTCTGGAGTGCTCTGTGACATTTTTCTCGCCAAATGTCAAGATTCCTACGTAAATTAAAGTTTGCTCTGGAGGGGTAACTGTAATCGTTGTCTGTAATTGAAAAGCGCACCCTGTTTGGTTTTCATTTATCGCGAAAGCATTACTTTGACAAGAGGTTAAAGGAACAGTAAAGTTTTCATCAAATTCATCCAGCGATGGCCTTGATCCATATTTTATTAGAACTTCCACAATAGCGTCTTGATCTTGTCCTACGAGGAACAGCGACACAGGGACGTTAGCCAGCTCAGCGAGGTAGCTGTGGATGGTCAACTTATTGGGGGTAAGAAAAGAACCAGTTGGCTCAGCGGATTCTCCGTTACTAGGATTAAGAGGGATATCAATCTCGATGTCTTCATCGAGATCCGATACATTTAACGTCCCATTTCCACTACTTGAAAGTTCCAGGCTACAAACGCTAGACGTGATAGCTGCGCCACTTGAGTCCCCAGGAAATGGGTTGAAATTAAAAGTCATCATCTATAAAGAAATATAGGAAATAACTGAAGTTACAAGATACATTCTTCCCAAATTCAATTTAACCTTCTTTTAACAGGAATGGTTGAATTTGAACCATAACATATACGTTGAAAAATTGAGTGGTCACTGAAACTTCATTTTAATATGTGGTTCTTTCGCTTACGTCGACACGGTCGAAAGGTTGGCTTGAGAAAAAGTTTTTACTCTTTTTCCTTTACCTTAAAAAACCAAGTGCCTTAAAGCGATGCCCACCGCAAACAGTTTTACAACGCGCCGCATAGTTGGTATTTTCGATAAGCTTGACCTTTGGGAAATAAACTTCACTTATACTGTATGGTTTTGGGATGTGGTTCGCCCATTAAGAGTTATTGTTTACTACCGTGGTTTTTAGGGATTTGTGGAATCAATTACAGTTGTCATTTTTACAATTGTTTTTACCAATTTTTAACACCACGGAAAAGAAGAGACACAGTAGAAAATTGTATTTACTTGTAATCCAATGTTATCATGAACGTAAAAGATTATAGTTTTACTTTTTTTACCTTGGCATTTACTTCGCCATCAGCACTAAGGTTTAGATTACTTGGAAATGCAAACTGTGTAAGTCCTTCTTCTAAACTAAGCCCATCGAGGTGATCTGAATCAACCTTTCTCAGTGAAATCGATAAGTCGTTCTTCTTTATGTCCAGTCTTTCAGATGTTACTAACCGAGACGAGATGGAGTCGACGATGTCATTAATTTGTTGTAGAGCGTCCTTTGCGTCAGCCTAGGAGTCAGTGTAAGGTATAGAATTGGGTATTGTGTTCCCAATGATAAAATGATATAGGACGTAATACAGCTTTTCTCTGCTGGTGAAAATAAAATCTTTGAAGGGACTACAACGACAAGAACAACGAACGTCTTCCTAGTCACACCTTCAGTGTAGGATTTTGTAAGGCCCAATAACTGTAATTCGGACAACATCATCCCCAAATAATTTCTTCGTAAGCATCAAAATTATAAAATAAGGCTTCAATACATCACAATAACCGTTTACCAAGGTTTTTGAAAATTTCTTGAAGTTGTGATACAAAGGGAAAGCTCTAGATCTATTGCCATGCCAAAAAATAATCAACTTATACCAAGAGAGAACAATGGGACACAGAGAGGGATTGCCCAGTCTAACCCTTTTGGATATGCAAATTTCACCAAAGATTTTTTAGACCATTTAAATGCTTGAAATTAATCGGAAGTTGGTTTCCAGAGAGATCCGCAAACTTCTATTTAGTGTCATCAAGAGAGAACTCAACAGTCCCCACCACAATATTCTGCATTGTGTGCTTCGAGGCATTTAAAAAGCGCGTGGACTTGATTACTTTTCAAACTATTGATTACAATGTGCGGACGTCCCAGCAATTAGACTTCCGTCCACTCTTTGTCCCAGTATTATCTCTTGCTTGTGCCCATGTGTTTTCTGTATCATCAATCTAGTAAGTATTTGAATCGCGTTTGGATTACTAGGAAGTATTAGCGAGTGAGTGTCATGAAGGGAGGTCGTTCCCATACTCGTCGCGAGTATGGGACAAACCAAAGTTCCCTCAGCTGGATGGACTAACGATCTTTAGCAAAATCCAACTAGTGGTCTATTATCAATGCTGCGTTCTGATTGGTTGAGCTACTACTAGGCTATATGTTATAGCCTACTAGTAGAGAAAAGCGCCGGCTTTTTGGCGGCAAAAAAGGATTAAAGTCTAGCTTTAACTAGCTAAAAAAATTTTATTCTCCATATTTTGAACAACTAGTTAGATTTTACTAAAACAATTATTCCTCTCGCCTTTATGGCCTCTGAGTCAATAGCCCATTCGGCCTTCGGCCTCATGGACTATTTACTCAGAACCCATTCGGGCTCGAGGAATAATTGTTAAATATTCGGTCGTGAGAAAGGCCAAGTACAAACTCATTCTGCAATGCATCTTTCATACTTCCTCTCACAGTCATACCCTACTGTCAGTTATTACGGCTCCTGAAGGTGGGCAAAAGGGCTACAACTTTATGAGATCACTCCCTACAGTGTTCCAACTGAAGGGCCGGTAGAGACTCGCTTTGGCTCTAGTAATTCCTTTAATGTAAAGTGAAAGTGAAGAAAGATGGTACTTAAGGTTTTCCATTCTTTTCCCAAAGAACTAAAAGGGAATTCTAACAATTTTCAGTCTAAACAAAAGCAACGCCTTCTCCTCAATTGTTTACGAGGACGCCGATGATTGGTTGGACAGGAATCAAATCCCGGTCAACCAGTCTAATGTCTGGTCCCCACGCAAATAAGCTAACCATTCAGCTGTCAGATGCTGGGATCAGTGATAACTTTGCGTATCACTTTCTCACCTTGGATTGTGAGACATTACCCCCCACTCCAGTGTTATCGGTAGAAGATGCTGATTTAAGAACATTTCCCAAAAGTTCTGTTGTTGTTGCAGCTGCATCCTGAATCTCATCTGAGAACGGTTCCTCTACATCTGCGAGAGATGATGCTAGGAGCAGGCCGATGAAACTTGTTAATTTCCTCGTTGACTCCTAAAAGAGCGAGAAGTAATAAATGTCCATTTTTTTATAGTTATGATGGAGAAGAGTATGCATCTTACAATCTTACATCCAGCATGCACTCTGAGTTTAGATATTAAGGTTTTAATGGAAATATTTACATAATTGTATACGGATCAGCCTTAAATGGAAGGACAGCTAAGAGAGGGCCAGCGGCCATAGGAAATGATATTCAAAGTTACAAAAAAACGACTATATTACAACATTTTTTTTCTTCCTTAGATACTCACCAAAACATCGAATCCATCACATTTAAGCTGACTGTCGTCAGTTGCTGCCTTTACAACTGAGCCAAACAGAAGAGACATTTGGAGGCTCTCAGGAGGTATTGCTGTAAACCTTGTTATAATAGCACACATTATCTGGAAATAATATCATAACACTTGGTTGAAACACTAAAGTAAACTGGATCAGTACATTGTAGAATCGTGTAAAGCAGTAAACTTATCTAGATTTCCACAAGAATAGGAATACTTGTTGGCTTCGCACTAGGGCTTCAAGTACAATGTAAGTGTACATTGTACTTGGAACCTACCTTTGGTGTGAAGGGGTGAAATGTACCTAACTCGCTTCAACTTTACTTGGTGAGCATGGAAACGTTCGTAGTTCAAAGAAGCCGAAGTTTGCCCTAAAGTATGGTCTACACCACACTTGAAAACACACTTAGCCAATAAGAAAAGGAAGCCAAGTGCACGACCTGTACGTAAGATTCTAACGAACGGAGAGATTGACAGCTTTTTAACTAACATCGATTGTAGTGTGAGCCCAGAATCTCCGGCCACTAGACATTCCTTTTTCCATGACGCATGAAAAGGAGCGCAAGAGTTTTTATGGGAACACTGACAACGGAATGAGAAGATTCTTTAAGCTTAACTGCCTTGATTCACTTTTCTTACCTGGTGCTGAATATCAACAGGAACGTTCTGTCCACACTCTGTTTTTTCTTTAGCTGAGGCCAGGACCGATAACGACAGCTGCGCCGCCTGACTTATCTCGCCTTTTAACAGAAATTCGTCAACCTCATTTTCAGGCCCGAGAAGTAACTTTTCTAATTCGCTGGATACTTGTTCCAATGAAGATTGGCAAGGGTCAAGTTTGGAAGATGGAGTGACCTGAAAAAATCAGTCAAGACTGTTTAACGCTGTTTAAAGTCGATTGGCGTCCTCACATTGGCCGTTAGATGGAGATAGAATATGCGACACTAGCGGCTTGAGCTACGTCACACTCTATCAATACAGATACACTGTATCTTAAAATATTACTTATCTCACCTTTATATCAAAGGAGTAAACCACCTTCACCCCAACTGCATTCTTAATGAAAACATTAATTGTTATCTCATAGTTGTTCTCAGGATCTCCTGCACGCAATACTGTTTTCGGAGAAACTGGGGAAATACCGTAGGAAATTGGATCGTCACCATTTCGAAATTCATAAGTGAGTGGTGTACTTTCGTCCGTCCAGTCAATGCACTCAAATATAAATCCTGTCTCCAGTGACACGCCTTCTGTGACTAACGACTTGCAAAAACCACCATGCGGCTCACCAGCTGTTTCAAACTCAAGCAATCCATGACCTTCTACTTTCATTAGAGATATCACACTCAATTTCAGTCTGTACTGTGTATTAGAAAGAAGCATGTTTTGTTCAATTATAATATTTGAAGAGTTAATTGGCGTAGCTGTGATGTCAGCCACATTAGACACAGTCTCCCAGCTTTCTGTATCAAACCTTTCCAGAATCCATTCGTAGCTTGCGCCGACGCATGCAGAGTTGGAACATTCTGATGTTACTCGAAATTTGTTGGAAGAAGACACAATTGCGCCACAATCAACAAAGCACCTAAGGTAAATGATAAACATAGAAAACGGGCAATTGCATTTTGTTATAACTTGACATAGTTGTAAGTCTAGGCCCGTTACTTTCATAAAAGGCCAGATCCAACAGGGCAAGGAGGCCCTGTTACAAATATGTGGGACAAATTTTAATTGTAAAAAAACCCTTCTCCGGTATCATCAATATCACCGCTTTCAATAGAAGAAAGAACATCGAAAGAAAAAGCTCACAGCTAAAGTAGTTTCTTATAACGCCTGGAAAAAATCAATGTTCAATGGGACTAGAACGGTCTAGAACGCATGGCTTTTCCTGGTCTAGCGCTTTAAACAACTGAACTCATTATCGACCCAGCATGGTATTGCTCAAGAGCCATTTTTCAGGCATTATTATGATCTTTTAGTTGTGCATTTATGTTCTTTCTTTTATTTAAGTTATTATCTTACAGTTCAAATATGTGAATTTTCATACAGTCTTCCTATATTCTTCAAAATCATCTTCATATCTAATTGAATCAATAGTGAGTACCAAGCTTGTGTATGCTCAAGAAATGCTAACCAGTCAACTTGAACAATAAAGTCGTATAATTGTGATTGTACCTGTTGAAAGAGTTCACAGCATTAAGCTTGCTCTGTCCTTTGGACAACTCAGATGAGATATTCACATATATTTTGTGTGGTATTTAGGGTTCAGAAGAGCTGCCTCACATAATATCTTTGTTGGGACATTTGCAAAAATTAAATGGTCGGGGTTTGGTGGACTGTTAATTCTTCATAATAAATTAAGCATATAAAGTATGAAACGGGCCCACTTACCTAAGAATTACTCTGGGTACATCTCCAGATGATATCTCAAAAATCATTTCAGCAGATGAGCTTCTTACATCTTTCCAGAGAGTTAACTGCAAAATGTAGCTTTGTCCTACTTCAAGAACACTGGTGTCGATTGTGACGGAAGTTATATTCAAATCTCCTCTCTGAGAAAATGCACCAAAGCACTCGTAGCTCATTGATGCATTTTGCCCTTGAGCGCCGCATGACCAAGTGAAATTGAGCCCAGAGTGACTTCCAGGGCCAACATCTTCATCGTAACTCAGAGAACCATCAACTGTTACCGTCTCGTTAGATCCCCATCGAACGGAACTTCCACCGTCCACAACAACGCGTAAAGGACCTGACATTATCTCAATAAAGCCGTAATCAAATGCCTGAATAGTTTGTGGGAAGGTCGAATCCCCGATTGTGATGGAAGCATCGAACTTGACTTGATATTTTCCCGCAGATAAAGACCTCCTATCGATTGCCCACTCAGCGGTTCCTTCACTTACTAATTCGCCCTCTGCTGACTCCGCGGCGGCTAATTCTGCCTCACTTATCAGGCGCCACTCCAATACACTGTCCAACACTTTAGCACCCGCTGGTAGACCTTTGATTACTGCTGTTTGGATACTTGTGGCAGATCGCTTGACTGCAGTAGGCTTATTGCTATCCTTAGATATATTCGCTATGGTTACTGAAAAGTCACCTATTGAATTAAAGGTACGTTATTTGTTATTTGAATACGATTTGTCCATGGTATTCCTGATTGGAGCTAAATACATCCAGTATAGTTTATGATAGTCCGTATTCGTGACAAGAAGAACAGAGTGGGCTAAAACAGTATGTTTCGATTTTCAAAAATGGGCCAGGTTTTACTTGTCAAAATCATCAGTATATTGTAAACGTATATTTCTCCCGGGAATTATGATTCACTACTATAAAAGATTGAATTCAACGAAGGAGACACCTGATTTCTAGTTTAAAGGTATTCGCAAAGGAAATATAGTAAGCAACTCACCAAGCGGGCTACAAGTCAGTCCATCACCAGTGTAACCAGACCGACATTGGCATGTGAACGAAGCTTCATCGTTGTAACAGTGAGCCACTCCATGGCAGTCGTGGGTTCCTTCTGCACACTCATCTGTGTCTGTACAATTGCATTTGCAGGTCTCAATTTGTCGTCTGGAAATTTTTGCCATGTTTCCCATTGATTGGAGATCGTTTTAAGTAAAAGACCAAAACACTCCCTCCTTTACTTATTTTCCAAGGCATTAGAGTAAACCAACAAAGTAAGGCAGTTCTGGACACTTAATGTAAGATGACGCAGATTGCAGAAACTTATCAATTAAGCTTACTTTAGCAAAAACCATTACTTTCAAACTCCGTTACAGTTCCACATTATACGGCAAAGTATTTGATCTTTTAAAGTTAGGGTGAAACGAACTATAGCAGCTTATTAAGAAGAGAATGGCACGTAAACTGACGCGCGGTCAATTATAAATAAGTTACTATTACGCTCTGCTAGAATAGCAACGTACCAGCACACTGCTTTCCATCCCCTGTGTACCCCTGGATACAATTACACGAAAATGAGCCTTGTATGTTGCTACACACTGCTTTTGCGTGACAGTCATGGTTTTCGGCCGTGCATTCATCAATATCTGTAATTGCACACAGAAATCGAGAAAAATCCACATTAAAAACAGTAGCTGAAACATGCCTGCCAAGACGACGATGAATCTACCGCTTATAAACAAGGATCCAATACAGCTAGCCTAGACCAAGGTCGGGGACGCATACCTTTCAGGAGGTCTGTTGGCTAAAAATGCAATTGTCTCTATATACAACCAAATGGTCGCCATGCCATTAAAGTGTGAAGTGTATGTGTAACAAAAAATGGGGAAACATTAGAGAAGTCATAAAAGATAACATATCTGCAAAGTATTCACAACCAGAAAAGCAAATTTTTTCGCGTTGTAAGCGCATAATCTTTACAAGAAATTTATTTCTGACTGCAAATAAGATCCCGAAAAAACATGGAGTCCGTTTGATAGATGGACATGTAAATGGTAAAGATTTCAAGAGTATATCACCCCAGGTATACACATGTATCACGTACCACTGCAAGATATGCCATCCCCAGTGTATCCAATGAGACATGAGCAAGAAAAGGAGCCCGCATTGTTGGTACAATTTGCTGACAAGTGGCAATTGTGAGAATTATCAAGGCATTCGTCAATATCTGTTGAAAAAAAAAGGAAACATCATTTAAAACCAGATCAGAAACAGAAAGTTTCTTTAAGGGATGTAAACTGTATCTGCACAAGAACAGAAAAGAAAGCGGAAACATGAAGGTATTGAGTGTGATTACGTACAAGTAGCCTGGAATACTTGTCTTACGAAGTTCTAACCGATCTGGTATTTTTCGATGCCGTTGATTGGGCGATGCAAAAAACATTGTTTAAGTAGTTATCTATGGGATGACCAGCTGATCATGACCTCTTCATACAAGTTGACCGTTTAAGTAGAGGAACTTAAGAAAAGTATAGCTATTTGAAGAAGCATCCTTCGGAGGACGAATAAGCCCCGAATGATTGTGTCTTTTTGTAGGTAAGTACTCATGACTCGTACAAAGTGTATTTAGTATAATGGTGTGGTTCCTCGCGGGGGTGAAAAAAAAGCCATGATCGCTTAAAGGGGACGAAGAATACAAGAAGTACGACCAAGGACGGCTTTGCTTTGTAGCGGTCATTTTACGGTGGCACCCCACACAATCCAAAACACGTTCCAGGTGTGGTTTCTGTGAAGTGTTTTTGGATTCTGGGACGTATTTTGTATTCAGAGATTTGTTTTTGATTCTTAGTAGTGTTCTGCATGGACTCTTGTAAGGGTTTTGTCCACCTAAGATCCATCATGTAATTAAGAGAAACGATTTCAGATAGCTGAGTAAGTGAGCGTTTCCAGGTTTGGAGCTAAACTTTGGAACGCAATTCCTAACGAATTTCGTCAACTGTCCAAAGGAGCTTTTAAGAAAAATTTTCATGACTTTTTGCTCTCGATAATGGAAGTAGAGGACGATTATGTTGAAGTGCCCATTCTCCTACAAAAAATGGCAAATTCTGTATCCTTGACTCAATGTACTAATAATCGATAGGTTCTGTTAGTAGTAAATTTGGTTGTAATATCATTCTGTAAGACTATATATTTTGTAACTTTAGCTTGTTTTTCAGTAGTTCTTATTTATCCAGATAGTTTATTCAGTTACTTTACAATTATTATATTATCTGTTATGACTGCTGTAACCTTTCCTCTCCGCCCGCCTCGTCTAGCTTTTGCTATTTGCGGGTGGAGATGGCAAAATGATGTGCATGAAATATAATATAGTGTGGTGTGGGACCACTCACTACAGGCTCTCTATCTAAGTATATCAAATCTGTATTGTAACTCACCGGTGCAAGGGATTCCGGTATAACCCACCAGGCAGCCACATGTTGGCGAGCCAGGACTAGCAACACACGCATCGTTGTCACCTGGTCATAGGGAAAAATAAACCCGAAATTAAATTATAAAAAAACACTGTAAGAAACCAATAAAGAAAACGTTTACTTACTGAAGTTCATTTAAATCATTCTGAGCCTTTAAAAATTACTTCGTTTTTGGGAGTCAGGTATAAGTCATTCCTACTAAAGTTTATTTCGGGTGACAGTGATATTATGGAATTGTAGCTGGTGTTCAAACTTTATTAGATGACTTTCTTTGTGTTACCATACTCCTCTCAATAAAAGCTTACAATTTCTTGCCAAGGTTAGAGAGTCGGTTACGCCTAACACAAAAGCTAAGACCCCCTCCCACCCTGCGTTCTAAAAGTTTTTCCAACTTGGAAATTCGTTCGTCAGCAGGTTCATGTCATCGGCCCCCTAAAACGTCCTTATCGTAGAAGACGAAACGGTCTAACCGTTTGCAGAAGTCATTACAAAGGCAGCACTTTCTCCACAGTTATTTAAAGAACCTTGGTATTAGTCCGACCGGCAGACAGGCGCTTATCCAGTTGAGCTAACCGAGTGGCACTTGAAGGTTGACGTTCGACTTAATTTCAAGTAACGAAATAAATATCACTTATTAACCAAGATTGAGGTCTGAGATTTCCCTGTAATGACCGAACGGACGTGGCTAATAAGTTATTCATTAAATGACCCTTACATTATGAACCTGAGCCTGCGATCAAGAACTGGCTGACTGATAACTGTAAAAACACGTCACCTCAATGAGTTGTACACTTGGGCCCGCTATGCGGTCAGCGGATACCCTTTTTGAAAGCTTTCAATTGGCCATAACATGTCCAAAAGGATGTCCACTATCAAGTAAAACACAAATTGTATATGTCTTGGACACCTTGCTAGTAATGCCCGGTCATTACAAATAAATAATGCCCGCTTGGCAGCCAGAGAGCCGACACTATTGTTGCCATATAACAAGAACACAATTGCTGGTTTTCAGTGTCACGCCATTCAAAATAGATCAAAATAAAAATCAAAACCGTTCAATAGATAAAGTCTAGAATCTGGGAAATGAAAGGAGGTACATATACATAGACCCTCGCCAAGATTCAGGTCATAGGAATATTTCGTACAACTGTATACGAGATATCAGAAGAAATGTTTTACCCAAACTTACAGAGATTTGTATGGAGACGCCATGCTGGTGCCCACCTGGATGAGCTCCAACAAGACGGACGGAAACAAACAGAAACATCTGTTACCGATTTTTGGCACAAGAGCGTGAATTTATTCTTCTAGAAACTCATAAACATTAAAGTAATACTTTTTCTAATACACGAACGGTTTAGATAGCAAAATTTCCTGAAATAAGTCATTTTTTAAACCAACATGACAGATCTCTTGGCCGTCATGTAAATGCCGCGTCACGCAAAAGCTTAGAAATTCAAGCGCACTCTATCACAAAACCAAGAACCCTTTTGAAGCGAAAATTTGTATGAAAATTAGTTTTCAGCTGCTCTAATACATCGTGAAAGCAAAATATCGGTAGGATCGATAGTTTTTAAGTTTGAATTTTAGTGACGTCATGTGAACACCAACAATAATGCATTCTCAAATATGAGTGTCCCAATGGGTTTAACCGATAGGCGTAAAACGGCCAAAAGTTTAGTTGATAGCCGTAAAAAATGAAAAATTTTAACCGTTAGCCGTAAATAGGGTAGAAAAGAGTTAACCGTAATCTTGTTCCCTAGATTTTTTAATTTTAAGGAATTTGCTAAACTAACTTATGGTTGTTGTAACGGCTACCACGCGTTATTCCCGAATATTTATTCGTTATTGACTTAATTTGTATTGTATTACGTTAAACCGCAAGATGATGTCATTCTTTGTCCATTAGGGACGTGATTACTTAAGTTCCGCTGAAACCGCATTTTGTTAGTTGGCTTTGTTTGGGCAAACGATAAGTCGTGTTCGTCGTTAGTACAGCTGGTTGTCCAGTTTATCTTTGAAGTTGTTTGGTCAAGCTCTCACAAGCGGGACTGTTATGTAAGTGTTTAAGTTTCTCTTTTATACCTAACCTTTTTGATAGACTCCTTTAGCTTACACCAGTTTTCATCGCATGTTTTCCTCAACTCTGTTGCCACCTTCCACTTGGTTATTAGCGCTTTTTAGAGTTTGTTTTTTCAGAATCTTTTCAGTAGTTTGTGTCTTGTTTTTATATGGTTTCAGTTTTTGTTTGTATCTCGACCTAGCACATCGAACTGTTTTCGCTTTGTTGTTAGATGTATCTTTTTATAATCTCGAATTTTGTACTTGTTTATTCGTTTTCGATTATTTTCTTAAGTCTTGATTCGTTTACCTTCTTCGGCTTAGATTTAGTGTAACTTGCACTTTGCAATGGAATGATTGGAATGTAGTTTGTATGTTAGAAATTAGCTTAGCCATTTTTGGTATTTCATGTTTCAGTTTACGATAAGGACTTGGATCCTATGATCACGTTGAATAAACGATTCAAGACTCCTGTCCGTAAAAATATTTCCTCGCTCTATAGTGTGTCCTCGCTTGCGGATTCAAGGTTGTTGTCGTAAATTGCTTCGCTTGTGTTGGCCGCTACAGTTGTGTTATTTATTTCCCGGTTACTTTGACTCCGTACGCACGTTAGGCCAAACGCCCTTTGGTTGTGACCTAGTCCTAAACTCCATTTCCGCCACTCTCTCGGAGAACTATTTTTTTCAATAGCGAAAATCTGGCTTCTTGCTGGGGATTAAAATTTGCGATTTTCAGGAGGTCGTTCCCTCGAAATACTAGTGAAACGACATCTAGACATGTCACTGTTCGTAAAACACGTTGCCGATAAACAACAATTCCCTGTTTTTCTCTGACACTAAGGTAGACATTGCCATGCCCAGTCCCTGTTCGGCGTCTTCCCACGCAATCTCAGTGAATGCATTTCGGTGGCGTATCTGAGAAAAAACTCGCTCGGACCACGTGACCCGAAACGCATTAGCCGCGCGGAATAATGAGGCCTATGGGCAAGGCAACGGTAGACAGTCTTTCTGTACAGTCCTTCGCTATCATTAAGAACACTGGACACGGGAATTTTGTTATTGGCCGTTTTCAAACTAGAGGTACATGTAGAAATGGATTATCCGTCTGAGACTGGCCTGTGCACAGTCGCCCCCTCCCCAACAGACACCCCTTCTCTGATTTATTTTTCTGAGGGGAGGGGGCGGCTGTACACAGGCTATCTGAAAAGGATAATCCATCTTCAAACTGTCCGTCAAAATTGACGGTTAAAGTCAGGCGGATTGTTCATTCAAAATCAAAACCCTTTCCCTTTCAAATTAAGACGTATTACCTATCTGACGCGAATTATAAAACGAATAACCCTTCTCACACGAATAATCCGTCGCTATCCATTTCTGTTATGATGAATGTCCCCCCTTCCCCTGCCTTGGGTTGGGCGTTCGCGTGTCTGCTTTTGCTTTTTCACAGAGATTATTTTTAAATTGACAATTGGCATTTCTATGCGTAAAATAATATTAAAAATGGAATACTTTATAAACAGTATGATTTATCACATGTTAAAATTTTTCAAAGGAATAACTTCATTTTATTCCGAGATGATCCTAAGACCTTTATTTTGCTTTTAAGATACAAAAAATTCAGGTTTATTAATATTTAACTCTTTGAAACAAAAGGAATTAATTTTTAACTTTTTGTTAACCGTAACTGAAAAAAATTAACCGATAGCTGTAAAAGAGTCAAAATTTTAGCCGATAACCGTAAAAGCCACCACCCCATTGAGACCCTCAAATAAACCTGGATTTTTGAAAACCGGGTTAGCAAAAATCAATTCATTCTATTACTTGTCAATTTAAAGAAATGAAAAATCATTCAAAGGCTAGTTTACAGTCTTTATCTGACGCCAGGCAGTAAGTTAGTGGTCCCTGATAACATTTCCCTGAGTCCAAATTTAAAATGACGCAAATTTTAGGAGTTATTCTGTAATCTGACTCCGTGAAGTTTCAAACCGGTGTCATTTCAGTCTAGAATTTTTTAAGTTCAGTGAAACGCAGTCTAAAAGCACCTGGTTTAGCTTACATAACAACTTTAAAAGCTAGCAAAACACTACTATTTTATCTGACCGATAAATGACTGGTTTTCCCATAGAACAGACATGCAAAAAAGATTGAAACAAAACTCCGGGGCCTGTAGTTCAATGCCAAGTGACCTAAATTCAATTTTCATGAGTCGCGAATTGTTTTTTTTTAAGGCACAATCACCTAAGGTAACACCGACGAAGCCTTTTTATGCCCGATGCAGAATATTTTAGTGCAACAGCTCAACCACGCGATTACATACCTGAGTTCTGTCTGTCAACACCAGGCGCGGATCCAGGATTTTGAAATGGGGGGGGGGGGGGGGGGGGGGTGAATTTTTGTAACAATGTAATAGAACCAAAGCCTAGCTGAGGTGTTTGAGGTCTGTGCATCAGCATGATTGAAGAGGGGCTCAGAAAAAGGGGGGTGAAAATTCACCCATTTCACCTCCCCTGGATCCGCGCCAGAACACCATCCGAAAATCAAACAATCATTCACTTTCCCGGCACTGATAACACCATCCACAACCACGCAAAATCTTTTTAAGTTTAACATAAGCGAAATTTCATCAATTAACTCGGAAAAACTCAACCTATAACTTAAAGCTGATAAACATCTCTACACATTTGTCTTACACTCGTCTCATTCAAATTCCCGGATGTACAATCACACGGTCGGAAGACCAGCATAGACCCTGGGCCGCGTTAAAGTCCCTTTCGCCTAATAGATTTGACTAACCTACCAGAACCCTGCTTCCGAGGCCAAAGACTTAATGGTCACCCAAGAAAAGCGAAAAACCTTTCGGTTTCAGCCCGGATCAGGGTGATTGATCCGTTTAGCCAAATGAAACCAGAATACAATACGATATTGGACGATGCAGATTTTGTCGCATTTCAGAGCTTTACATGACGCTCTCTGGGAAACTTTTCTCAAGGTGAGCTATAACGAAATATAAACTGCTAAACGGCACCGAAACCAGCTTTAGCCGCGCACTGATTTCAAATAACTGTCACTTCTGTTAAACAGAGAATTATGGGTGGGGAGAGGGGGGGTTAGAAACAAGGCGAATTTTCGAATTTCTATCTACAGCCACAAATCCCTAACCACGTGCCCTAGGTGCCAGAGGCTTTTCATGCGCAGTTTCCGGTTTCGGTCAAGTCTTTTCGGCCGAACACGTGCCGGCCTGTTGCCGACGAAATAAAGCTCCCCGTCGCACGTGAGAAAAAACCTCTGGCACCCAGGGTACTATCCACGAAACAAACCCAAAAAAGATGCGACATAAGCAAACAACACAGTAAACAAACTAAGAGATGGGAAGTTGAGAAAAATTACAAAATGTTTGCTAACTCCGTTTTCATAAATCCAGGTAGAAATATATCGACTGAAAAAGTTTTCGCCCGAAGAGAAAAGGTGAATTAAGATGTAATTGACAATGGGGAATTTTAGACTATTTTGCTCTAGAATAAGAACAAGTCTCACCGTTCACGCCACAGTAGCGTTGGGCGCATCCATTTGGTTGTTGCAATTTATAAACGTAAAACCCGCTACAGTTTCTTATCTCAGTTGGATAGGAAAGGTTACAGCAACTTTCACCCGAATGAATACAGACATCTCTGAACGCCCTCTCGTACTTGACATTGGGGTGAGCTCCATTAACCCAACCAGCGTTATTGGTATTACAGCTTTGTTGTGGGATACAGTGGGAAGCCATCCTTACACCAGCAGCTCCTTCAAAGCGGTACCACTGATTGCTTACAATGTTGCCTGGATCTCGATCACAGTAAGGGCCACCATCCTCGTTATTCCAGTATCTATTAGCTTCATTGAGTATGGTGTATCCTTGTGAGAGACACTCAGGTGGTGGCTCTGTACTAGGAGCTGTTAAAAGCAGCCAAATTACAACTGTAATACTATGATCTTATGTCTGTATGATGTATGTAGTGCGTGCAAAAAAAATCATACTTTTAAAAACTGCAGATGTTTATATCAATTTAAATAGGGAAATGATTATCCCAGTTATACAGGCAATTCAAGCCCATGCGAAAAGAAATCATCGACGAGATTCGAGCCCATGTTTTCCTAACCCGCAATGGCCCTGCTCCCGATGTCAGGGGCAAGGGCTTCATAAATTATTGTGGTCATCGATTGTTTGCATTGTTGGTCACCTCCAAGACCCCAAAGATCTTGTAATATGACTTACCTAATCTTCGACCTTACGATTTAGCATTACCGTAAATTCTCTATTAAGCCCCCTCCCTCCTCAAATAAACCCCCCTTCTCTATTAAGCCGCCCCTAAAATGTGTTTAAAATTTAAAAAAAGAAAAAAAAAAAACTAAAAATTTGCCTACCCTGAGGGGGCCGTCCAATACAGTAGAGAAGTGGGTGCTCTTTGTCTTACTCGGGGTGTAAATTGCAAATTTTGGTCTCACTTAGGCCCGTTTCAAACGTCGTGCTAATGCCGTGCGGAACTTAATTCATAAATTATAAAATACATTAGAATACATTTAAAAGTTTGCTAAACCGCTTCTTTCTTCAACTGCCGTTCTATTCGACTGAATTAAGTTCGACGTCTCAACCCAAGTCGTGCTAGTGTCGTGCTGCAGTCGAGCTACAGTCGTGCCAGCTTAGCACGGTAGTAGCACGACGTTTAAAACAGGCCTTAGCCTGTTTAGGGCGGAAACCCTATTATTGTTATTATTTTTTTATCTCTAAAAGGCTGTGTGATGAAATATACACAAAAAAACGCCACCGTATTTTCGCGCAATTGAAAGATAAACTGCTCTAGGAAATTGTTGCATGTTATAACTTAAGCCTGAGATACACCCAAATTAGTATCTATACGGGTTTGACTGAATCCTTGTACCTCGACTTGATTACCAACCTCTGGTGGGTAAATGAGACAGAGCTACGAAATTCAGATACATGTATTTCCATAAAAAAATAAGCAATATAAAAACAGGCATTTTTAGCCTGTCCGCCTCGAATACCGCGCTAACAAAGACTGCTGGTGATTCAGCTGTGCTGAATTTTGTGCCTATGACTTATCTGCTGCACTCACCCACATTTGTACCACAGTATCTCAGTGAACAGCCCGGTGTAGGTTTTAACTCGTACACATAAAATCCTCCACAGTTAAGGACCTTTATGGAATTGCTCCAGTAGCAACATGAGCCGCTATAATGGTAGCATACAGTTCTGGTAACTTCGCCCTCTGCAACTGTCGGGTGTATTCCGTTTAACCATCCAGGAGCATGTGTTGTACATTGTAGTTCCGCTGGGCAACTTTCTGGCATAGAGGTACCAGCCGAGCCGGTGAAGCGGTACCATTGAGTTACGATGCCGTGGTCGCATAATGCAATGGAAATATTGTACGAAGAGACATGCCTATCTGCCGTGCTAAGTTGTGCGTATCCGGTACATGCTGGATTTGCTGCAATTGAGTTGAAAGTGACAATAAGCCAAAAGTAATAACTAAAATAACAGGGCTAGTCACTTGCGACATGGGGTTCTCGAGTGAAGTAGCAACATTTATTAAAATTTCTATTTTTTAAGCAAGGACCAGCTTACAAATAAAGAAGGACCGGATCCTAATAAAGGATCTAATCAGCAATAAGCGAAAGTATAAGACAAAAAAGCAAGGCTGATTTTACAGTCGGGAATATATAATCATTTGACCAATATTTCGGAAGGCACGGCCTTCCTTCTTCAGGGTCTTACATACAATGTCTCATATTTTTGTCTTATTAAAATTTCTGCACTTGTCACCGTCTTATTGTAACTCCCAATTAGATATTTACTTCTCTCTCATTCCCTTTTATGAGCGTTGATCATCGAAGTGTACTTACCAGCCAATAGTTTTATAAGGAAGATAAAGTTAGATTTACAAGACAAGCAATCCAGATAGATTCGGTTCCTGGTAGCTTAAGACAGTTTTTAAGAAAAAGGAGACAGCTTACCGTTGCTACAGGTTTTGCCGTCGCCTGTGTAACCAGGGTTACAGGAACAAGTAAAAGAACCTACGGTATTCGTGCAAGTAGCTGACGCATGGCAATCATGGGTACCTGCTGTGCATTCGTCTACGTCTGTTAAAAAAAGATAATGAAAAGTTTATAACGCCGGTTGAGACACCTTACTCACACTTATACTCATGCTCCTAACCATTCATCCATTCAAGAAGCGAAGTATTAATAAGTAGGTGAATTTAACAATTTGCAGGTGATCACGTAATTGTTCACAAGTGTTTTGTGAAGGCTTCTGATAATTGATGATGTTTATGAGCTACGAGTGTACGAGTGTGAATCGTTAGAATCGCTTGTAACTTACTCTTTGGACCTCTGTGAATAGCCAAACAAAAGAGATGTGAAGCACTGTCTTTTAAGAAGATTATTAAGTAGTATTTTTTATTATTTTGATGATTTTAATTGTAAACAGTGTTGCTGCGTTTAGTTTTTATTGGAAATCGATTTTGTTATCATCATCATCATCAAAACTATCATTATTAGTATTAGTAGTAGTAGTAGTATCATTATTATCTATTTTTAATATTATCCTTGTCGTTGTTGATGGAAACATTGAGCCTAGAGAAGCCTAAACAATTATATTCCAATGGATTTTTGGGCAAAAAGAATAAATCGGGTGAGTGTGAGAAGTGAAGGAAGAGAATTTGACAAAAACAAAGAGAATCTAGGGGCAGAAATAGCGCCATTGTAGACATAATAAATATCTCCAAAACCAATAACGTTACGCGGGGCCGGCCGGTTGGACTAAACCAGGGAAAAAAGTCTGATATATTAACCTCAGTTGGAGTACTCCGGGAGCTGTGTTAATTCACTTGGAAGTTATACAGAATTCAGTTTATTCAAATAGAGTTATCTGCAGAGAACGATAACAATAGAACAGGGAAATTTCAATTTAAGAATTGACGAACTAATACGATATGAATGATATCGTGAATTATATTTCAGAAAGAAGGAAAGTAGAAGAAGGGTCTCTTAATAAGTTTCCCTAAAGTATCAACGTCACAACACAAGTGTAGGCCTATGACTGTAACATTCCGAAAATAAGCCCCGGGGCTTATATTTTTCAAAAGCTCTTTTTGAGGGAAATTTGCGTTTCGAAATCGATTGGCTAGCCTTATAGTTTGAAGTAAATTTATCGTTTTTGCTTTGTTTTACTTTGTATTTGAGGGCAATTATCCAAGTACAAGCCCCCCCCCGGGGGGGCTTATATTTGGAGGGGCGATTTAACGGAGGGATTTTTGCGTTACGAGTTTGGGGGGGTTATATTTGGAGGGGATTATACATGGAGGGGCTTATTTCCGGAATTTTACGGTAACATGCTTTATCAAATGAAATGATGATGATGTCCGTATCCCATTCATGATACAGATACAGTGGGACCATACCAGTCTAAGTGCAAGTATTTGTATTAACCTACCGGAACAAGGATTTCCTGAATAACCGGGATTACAAGCACAGACGGCTGATCCTGCGGTTCCAAAACACGCATCATTCGCATCTGCGTCACAAAGGAAATTTATGATGATAAAATATGGAGGAAGCAATTTTGGGGCAGATCCAAAGTGACGAAAAAAAATTCATTCGAGCACTTTTTAACGAGCACGAGATAAGAAGTTGGAGTGCCATCGAATGACAAGTTATCTTTCAAACAATGCTATCTATGAAAAGGGAAACCCTTTTAATCCCTCACGAAGCGAGTTAATAATTTTGCCGAAATTCGCATCGCGCGCGTGGTTCGTTCTCGGATCACAAAGCAAGACAGAAACACAAGTCGGCATTATATGTATATGTTATAGTTTATTTTTTATCTCAGGTACTTTTTATTTTTCTTTCATTTCAACTTCATAAGCATACATAACCATGCCTAAAAAGAAAAGAGCAACAAAAAGTGCCTAAGATAAAAAAATTAACTAGAGGATATATTTGGATCAGGGTAGGCGCAGTGACGTCATCGATTTGTGACGTCGAGTGCCTTGGTTTGTAGTTTGCACTGTTTTTGCGTCCGTTTTGGCGGCCAAGAAATGATCCTGGCCTTGCTAGAAGTATTGACTACCGAAGTACTTTACAGAATGATTGAAGGAATTCGGGCCAGCAGCTTCAAAATTCACTTCGCAGACGAGTTTGTTTATGTTTCTTCCACAGTGCGTTTCAGTTGGCTTTTTTCCTGAAATCTAATTTGGAATTTTATTTTACATACATTCAGTTTGGTGTTTTCCACCCAACAGGGCTTAACTTGAGTGGTACCACTAAAAAAAAAGCGACTTCGCGAGGGTTGTTTCGAGATATGTATTTACTTTCTAGTTCGTAGCAAGGAGGATAAATCTTGCACGTACTTAAAACATACAGTTATTAATTTTAAGTATTTTTTCGAACATTACCTAAAACACCACAGTAACGCTCATAACATGCTGTTGGCTTCTGCAGTTTATACACGTAGTAGCCATCACATTGTGTTATGCCAACGGGGTAGGATCTTTCGCAGCAGTCTGAACTCCAGTGCATGCATACAGTTGTTGTCACCGTGGCGTAGAGACTAGTCGGATGATCACCATTTATCCATGAAGACCTATGGGTACTGCAACTTGATTGGGGAATGCAATACGGGGCCATCATCCGTCCAGCTCCTCCGGTAAAGCGATACCACTGATTGCTGACAATTTTAGGGTCATACTCATCGCAGATTAAAGAGCCACTATTATTGCTCCAATATCGGCCAGGCTCATCAAGATCAATATAGGAGTTACATTCCGCTGGAACTCCTGAAATGGGATGTGAAGGAATTAAACAGACAGACAGAAACGTACAGTAAATCTTCCTCCTCCATACAATTCATGACATTACAAATTGGGTCAATTGAAAGAATAACGTAACTTAACGTTTCAATGTTGGTCTCGAAATTGGGCAATTCCATTCGAAAAAACGATTACAAAACAACATTGGAAGGGAGAAAAGCAAGTATCAGAGCAGTGTGACCCAAGTTGGGTGTCCTTAGTTGTAGTTTGCAGTCTTCTGTCTGCCGTCATTTCTTTGAAAGAAAGATGGGTACATTTTATTAACTGATTCTATCCCAGGAATAAAATCCCACTATCAACTAAAGGGGTATTCGCATTTCCGGAAAGACTGAAACTAAGAAACAAGTTTTTTTACTTGAAGATATTCTTAAGAGTTTGATAACCTATATCTCGATCGACTTCGCCAACAATAAAAACAATAAATCATTCCTTGTTAAATAGGAAAACTGACTGCTGCACTGGATAAAAGCCCAGCGTAATGCAAGCATCAGTCCTCGTTTATTTATACAGATACAAACACTTGGATACTGCAAAGGTGTTGAAGCAGGAAAAATCTAACAAACTCTAAAGTAAAGTTCTCTGACTCATACCCTAAAGTACACAAAAAGGAAAAGGCGTAAAAAGCTAACTAATAAAGCAGAGATGTCACCTTTTAGAATGATTCACCTTAAAAAAATCCCGCTCTTTTATAACGAAATCTCCGACACAGCTGTCAATAAGTTGAAACCATAAAATCAATAATTTGCTGCCAATCTTAGAACCACAGCAAATAACAAACTTATTGGGAAGTCTGCAGCTTTCCTAGGCCTTCATCTTCAGTGTTAATTTGGAAGATGATTATTACCAGCGAGCCCGTAAAACCCCTCATTGAGAAAAGGAGGGGAAACGATACGTTTACTAGATGTAAAATAGAATGTTCAAAGCCAACTTACCCACTGTTTGTTTTACATGCGCATTTAAGAATACCTCAAGAGCTATCCAAAGCGTTTGCAAAGCCTAAAGTCAAATATAAAGTCAGTGTTTTAGAGACAGAAAACATTTATTGAAGAAAGAGAAAATAAAAGGTATTATAATTTAAATCACGTTAATTTCAGGTTTTAGAGGAGTAAGAATCTGATTTATCAAAAGAATTAAAAGATATCCTAAACGAACTTACCCAATCAAGTGATGTCCTCATGGCCTTCAAACACGTAATACAATCGGGCCGCAATTTCAAATCTGGAGCAGACTTTAAAAGATACTCAGGTGCATACGTCCGTGCAATAATTACGAAAATGAAGACTTTTGGAACTACGTACAGTGCTATCTATTTTTTTTTTTTTACAAAATCTCAGCAGGGAACTTATTTTGTTTTCAGGTATTTCTCAAAACAGGTGTATTCATCCTATATCTAATGACTTCTATTATTTTTCCTTTAGAGCAAAAAACAAGCGCCTTAAATTGAATAATACTATTTTTAAGAATGTTTTGAACATCCCCCTTGAGATAGACGTCCTGGAGTCAATACAAAACAATGAAATAATTAAAGTAATTTAATTCGAGATAAATCTTAGAATAGTTTCTAAAAGTTAAAATCTTAACCTCCTTTGGTTACAAACATATTTGTTTTTGTCTGTCAACAAAGGAAATTTTTCAAAGACTTGGTTAAGACTTACCGTTAAGAAAATCTTCTCTTTGATATGCAAATATTAAATATGTGATGTACAACAACGTCGTTATTGAAGACAATTCCAGAAACGAGTTTCTAAACAACTGAAATAAACTTTGTAACCTCACATCTGCAGACTGCTGTTCACAAGTACAAGATTTCGTAGTTAAAAAAAAAAAGAAAATAGAGGAAACGATTTACCAAGATAAAAATAAGTTCTCGCTATTGTTTCCCCTAAGTACAATATAGACTTTCACTAAAGACATCTTGGTTGAGGGAAAGTGCGCCATAGCTAAGAGTTATGATGATGATGAGGACGATGATGATAATTGAGGTTTATAAGGGCCCCAAAACGAACGCTTGAGGGAAAATAACTTGATTAGCGACATATAGACTTCTGTGTATACAGCTGCACGGCATTTTAACCCTTAAAGCACTATACATCTACATACAAATTCTCCAGACTAAATCTCTATTCATTTCCTTAAAGAATAAGTTGGGAGACTTTCATGAAGATAAAAGAATTTTCTCTTAAGTGATCAACATTTTGCTTCTATGAATGAATTTGTTTATGAGAAAATTGATCTTGGTCAGCCTTGGGACTTAAAGGCTTCTAACGTTTAAAATCAACACGTAAACTATCAGACTTTCCACACCAGTCTGAAAAAATTATTTTAAGACGAAATCTTGCAAGAGTGTGCCTTTAAAAAAATGCATAAGCTGAATTTTTAAAACGTTGGTTTTTATCCAATGTCACTGGCTTTAAGTAGGCTTTATTTTACGTTCTAGTATTATTTCCTCAGTTTTTGGACTCCCAACATGACAGCACCTGGAATAACGAAGAAATTTAATATTATGATTTCCTTTTACGTTGATATCCTCCAAGAAGCATAATATGTTTACTTTGAATATGCGGAAGTTTCATTACACTGACATCCATGTTTCAACTGCAGCATCAGATATTGGCTTTTAAATTGTATGTAGGACAGGTGACAGGTAAAAAAAATAAAAGTCAGTCTTGTCCATTCGATTCTTATCTTCGTAATAGTAGTAGAATAATATTACATTTTTCGCCTATGTGGACTTTTTCTCCAGTGTAGAGCATAATGACCATACTGAGGGCACCTTTTTTTAAAAAATGGGCAGCATCAGATATTGGCTTTTAAATTGTATGTAGGACAGGCGACCATTGTACAAACATTTAAAAGTCAGTCTTTTCGATTCCTTTCGCATTTTTATTTGCATAACAGTATTAGAATAATATACATTTTCCGCCTGTGTGGACTTTTTCTCCAGTGTAGAGCATAATGACAACACTGAAGGCACCTTTTTTGAAAAAATGGGCATCTTCGTGTTCGTATTAATCACCCACAAACCCGAAGAAGAACGCTAGAATCACACCCAACAAAACCTATAAACTAAAACTAGGACGTCTCATTTCCTAAAACTTTTAACTCACAGAGCTGACACGATAATCAAATTAAACAAACATTGTGAATTATTGCCATTGAAAGAGAGCCTTTTTGCTTGATTTCATCTTTAACGTAAACAACATTCAAGTAAATTGAGGAAGTTGGTTTCATGTTACCGATATTTCCATAACGGACAAACAGTCACAAAGCTGGTGCACTAAGCTATGTTGTGATCAGAATAACGACGCGAAATGTTAGACATTCTAATCTGTGTTAAAGGCAAATGGAAACAGAATATTTTACAGAGGATGAAATGCAGGCATTACCACGGCTTCTTTGCTCAGCCCGTTTAACAAGTAGACTTCACTTTCAGGTGACCTGTCTTTCAGTTATAAATGCATTACTATCTGTTACTGCTGTTCTAGGGAACACTATAATACTAGTTGCTCTTAACAAGAATTCATCCCTTCATTCACCGTCCAAACTTTTATTTCGCTGTCTAGCCACAACCGATCTCTGCACTGGACTCATTGCAGAGCCTTTAACAGTTGCGTTTTGGATCTCGTCGCTGCACGGACGATGGGAAATTTGTAGGTACACATTGATGTCGTTGGGAGTTGGCTACATTTTACTCTCGGTATCTCTGTGTACCTTGACCTCAATAAGCGTCGATCGTCTCCTCGCACTTGTACTGGGTCTAAGATATAGGCAAATAGTGACGATGAAGCAAACGTGTGTGGTTATCGTGGTCTTTTGGGTCGGAGCCATAGCCGGCACCACGACGTTTTTCTGGGATTACCGCGTAACGTTCTGGGGAGGATACATGACAATATCACTGTTTCTTTTGATCTCAACCGCCTCTTACAGCAAGATTTTTCTTATTCTTCGTCATCGGAAAACTCAAGTGCAAGATCGTAACAAACGAGGACCGTGCCAAGGAACTACGGGCAGCCTTATGAGATACAGGAAAGCAGTTTACAATGCACTGTGGTTGCAGGTGATGCTTGTGGCCTGCTATCTACCTTATGGAATAGTGGTGGCTTTTTCTGCCAATAGGGTTATGTCGTCGCCTCTCTTTCTTGCTAGACAATGTACAGTCACCCTTGTTTTCCTGAATTCAACGCTTAATCCGATTCTGTACTTTTGGAAAATGGGGGAAGTGAGGCGAGCTGTAAAGAATATTATCAGCCAGTTTTTGTATACGTTTCAGGTAGTTCAATCTTCATGACTCCTGAGTTGTTATACTTTCAAATTAATATGACCAAAACGTTGTTTTCGAATGAGCTATAACAAACGGTGTGGCCTTTTTCGCAATATGGTCAATTCAATACGTGCGATTATGAGGTGAGGTAGAACGTAGAAGTTAAAGATTGAGGATGGCAACGTTGAGTGACGAATCTGTGTGTGGAGCAAGCTTTAATAAGTTTTCGCTGCTTCAGGAATTGAGCGGAACTGATGCAGATCAAAGTTTAGAAGTTCTTGAATCAATTGACCGAGATGTGAGCGAAGACGAAGCAGGCGACGCCGGACCGAATGAAAACCCAACAAGGGCAGAGACAAGTAGATCAGATCTTCACTTGGCGCTCCCTGACAACAAAGGGATTTCATCATTGAAAATTGAAGAACTGAAAGCTGAACTGGATAAGCGAGGACTTAAGAAAAGCGGCAACAAATGTACTCTAGTGCAGCGACTTCGCGACGCCATTGCATCGGAAAAGCTAGGCTCGCAAACGATTGAAACCGAAACAACGTTT